>CM021247.1:22279275-22680333 GCA_010577795.1 Isatis tinctoria | reverse complement strand
ATATCAATAAAATCCCCCTTTTTCATCTTTTTTCATTTTCGGTCCTTTAGTTCTTTATAAATAGAATTTTCGAGCCCCCATTAAATATAAGTTTTGACAGTGTGAGTTTCGGCTCTCACACTCACAGTTATTGAAGATATTGAAGGAGTGGCATTTCATGAAGAAGACCAAATTGCAGCAGTGATTTCTGGGTTTTATCAAGACCTTTTCAAGTCTCAAGGAGAAGTAAATGTTGCTATTGTGGATGGGCCTTAAAACAGCGAGTGTCGGAGGAGTCAAATAGATTGCTCATATGTATCCCCGACGCGGAAGAAGTTAAGCAAGCTCTGTTCTCAATTAACCCGGGGAAGGCTCCCGGACCGGACGGTTTTTCCGCGTCCTTCTTTCAATCCAATTGGAAGAATTTGGGTCCGGAGATAGTGAAGGAGATAAGAAGTTTCTTTGTCTCGGGCTCCTTACCGGCAAACCTAAACTGAAGGGAATGGCCTGGAGATCATACTTGTATATACTCTAACATAGTTGTTAAGTCGAGATAAGACTATCATGTGATGTTGGGTAATTATAATGCTTTGCTAGAAGCCGCTTATAATTTATGAGTTGTGAACTCATTGCCAACATCATATGATCCTATAGGGTCACACACCTAAGCAAACTGGATAACGAATACTGTGAATGATCATTAAAGTAATGATCTCATCAATATGTAATCGTTACACGTTGATATTGAGTTTCTAAGTGGGTGTCGATCGACACCGACTATTGGTGTCGATCGACACCACTCGGGATTAACGATACCGGGTTTAAATTAACGACTCAATTTAAACCGGTTAATCCAAGAGTTTATGGGATTTCGTGCTTGACTCCTATATATACAAGTGAGAGCCACGAAATCACTAAGTGAATCTTACCCTAGCTGTCGAGAAAGAAACTCAAAAGCTCCCAGAGGCACCAGCATCCTGTTGGGGTCGAAATCCCCTCCTCGAAGATTGACAAAACAAGAAGCCAAGATCAAGACCAAATGGAATTTATCCCAGGCATGGACTGGACAAGCTAAGGCCAACTGCCCACAACCCGTCCGAGACATGACCGGCGGCTGGGATAAGGCCAGCCGCCAGATCTCCTTCAAGCACCGACCGGCGGCTGGGATGAGGCCAGCCGCTGGAACCCCTTCGAGCAACGACCGACGGCTGGGATAAGGCCAGCCGCCGGATCTCCTTCGACCAACGACCGGCGGCTGGGATAAGGCCAGCCGCCGGATCTCATTCGAGCAACGACCGACGGCTGGGATAAGGCCAGCCGCCGGATCTCCTTTGAGCATGGACCGGCGGCTGGGATAAGGCCTGCCGTCGGATCTCCTTCGAACCCGTACCGGCGGCTGGGATAAGGCCAGCCGCCCACGATCATTTCTTAGTCAAGACTCATTATCCGAACATTGTCCAGTCGACCGACCATCAAACTTAACTCGAAGCCCGAACCGACCCGAAGACTAAGCATGTGCACGTTCCGACTCCAAAATGTCCATAAACATTCCCCGAAAGACCGTGACTAACGTTCAGCCGTCCATGGACCAGTCGCCAAGCACACGAGCCAAAGGAATTGGCGGCTGGCCATCAATACCGAAACCGGCGGCTGGAGGTTCGAATAAAGAACGGGCGGCTCAAATCTCAAGAGTCGTAAAACGTTCGGAATACTGTTCACGTGGGAAAAACTGTTAAAACACTATTCATCTGGAGACAAAGTTTACAAAAAATCAAATTAAGTCTAAACCGAGATTCGGATTACTATTCATTGGATTACTATTCACCGATTTACTATTCATCGGCGGGCCAGATTTGGGTCAGAACGCGCAGACGGATCACGGAAGACCCTCGGGCCGGATATCGGGCCCAAAAGGTTAGGTCAGCGGCTGGGAAGAAAGGACAAAGCCCACATCGAAAATCTGAAGTCTTAGCACCCTAGGATTGTTAGTATATATATGTACGCTCATGTAAGGGTTAAATCCATCCCAAATCCGAGTATTAGGAGTTTTAGCAATTTAAGAGTTTTCAGCTTTTGCTAATTTCCTTTGTACTTTCGGAAAATATCAATAAAATATCTCTTTTTGCATTTTCGGTCCTTTAGTTCTTTAAAATAGAATTTTCGAGCCCCCATAAAACATAAGTTTTGACAGTGTGAGTTTCAGCTCTCACACATCCCTGATCCAGTATTGTGTGCGTGTGGAGTAGCTATAGAGGCGCAACGTTTGAAGCGCTACAGATCTCGTTTTACCTAATCATTCCGCTGCCAATCTCCAGGTAAATCCTTGATCTGAGGACATAGATTCAATGGCATGATCTTGTGGCAATAGGAATTTGATAGTTTTAAAAAGTTAAAACCCTGAGAAATTCCTACAGTGGTATCAGAGCCATATGTTTAATTGAATCTGTAACATGCTGTTTATGTGTAATGAATTCGAATTTGAGTTTTGAAATCATTAGGAATCGCATGTTAGATCTTTTGTGTCAAAATCATTTTGATAAAAAGAGAAAATTAGGTTTTCTGCACGGCGGTGTCGATCGACACCAAGCGTTTGTCGATCGACACCGGCCTTTTTCGCATCGTAAAACTTGAAATGTCGATCTTTCGATCGACGTTTCGGAAATCGCAGTGTCGATCTACACAAGGGTGGTGTCGATCACCGTCGGTTCAATTGGATTGAACAGGACTGGTACGATCGGTCTAATCGGGTTTAATCGATTTCATCACGATTGAACCGGTTACCTTGTGTCGACCGACATAAGGGTTGTGTCGATCGACACCCGAGTTAACGAACACCGGTTCAATTGGATTGAACCGAAATTGATTGGTTTAATCGGGTTAGACTTTTAACCGCGATTACATCGATGGACAGGTTTCTCGCGTCTCGAATCGTGTGTGTCGATCGACACCAGCACAGATTCGAAGTTCCGACCTTAATCAATTTAATTAGATTAAAAGATTTTGTGAGAATGTTTATTCTAATCTCTCTCAATTACATATATGATATGTGTTGATATTTATGTTTCGTTCCTCAAACATAATATCAAGAATTTCATGTCTTCCCAATTCTTATCAACTGCCAAGACTCGTTTTGTTGTGTGATGGGCTTGCCAAAGCAAGGCGTTCGCAATTACACGAGTACGGTAGGTGGTAATCGTGGTACTACATGACTCAAAGATTGGTTTGCTTGATTGGGCTATCAAAATGGTTTTGGGCCTAGAGGCATATGATCGGTTTTGATATATGATATCAATCCGAGACAAGAGTCATATTGGATATGATTAGCAAACGAGTTGCTTACCTAAATAACTGAAGTCTTGGCGATGAGCCAAAGCTCACTCAGATTTCAGTGAAATATGGATCTTGGATCGTTATATTCTACTTGAGGAAAATTTAAATTAGAATATAACGTGAGTTTTCTTAATTGTTAAGATTTTTCAACCTTTGAAACATCAAAACTAATTAAACTCTCTTCTTTTCTTGATTCAGCTATGTCAAACAACAACACAAACTCATTCACGTTGAGATCCGTCCTTGAGAAGGAAAAACTGAAAGGATCCAACTTCTTGGAATGGTATCGGAATCTGAGAATAGTTCTCAGGCAGGAAAAGAAGGACTATGTCCTTGAAAGGCCTCTTCCTGAAAAGCCGAGATACAATGCTCCCAATGCAGAAAAGGATATGTGGGAAAAGCATTCGGATGATGTGACAAATGTGATTTGTCTGATGCTGGCCACGATGAACTTGGAACTGCAGAAGCAGTTCGATAATGCGGGGTCACCGATCGAGATGATCACAACCCTGAAATCTATGTTTCAGGAGCAGGCTCGCACTGAGAGGTACCATACGGTCAAGTCTTTCATCGAGTGCAAGCTGTCTAAGGAAAGTCCAGTGAGTCCTCATGTCATTAAGATGATGGGTTATATTGATAACCTGGCTCGACTGGACTCTCCCCTTAACCAAGAGTTGGCTACGGACATCATCCTACAATCCTTGCCGTCCAGCTTCGATCAGTTTGTTCTAAACTACAATATGAACAATCTGACGAAGACTCTGACTGAGCTGCACTGCATGCTCAAGACGGCAGAGCCGAACATCAAAAAGGCCAAACCTGAACTACTTATGGTACAAAAGGGTAAAGGGTTTAAGAAACCCGCTAGATGCAAAGGAAAGGCTAAGGCTGCACATGTTGAGAATCAGGACAAGCCTGAGCAGAGTTCCAAGCCCAAGCGTTGCCCCACTGATGCTGACATTTGCCTTTATTGCAAGAAGCCGGGGCATTGGAGGAGGAATTGCAAAGAATTCCTGGAAGGTCTGAAGAACCTGAAGAAGTCGTACGAGACGACATCTAAAGGTATTTATGTTATAGAAGTAAATGTTGCTTCATATTCAGGTTCTAGTTCTTGGGTATTGGATACCGGCTGTGGTGCTCATATTTGTACTAATATACAGGACCTGCGCAGCAGTAGAACGCTGAAGAAAGGACCAGTGGACCTGCGAGTTGGGAATGGAGCAAGAGTTGCTGCATTACCCGTAGGAACTTACCATTTGTCTTTGCCTTCTGGCATGGTTTTAGAGTTGGAGAATTGCTACTATGTACCTGCGATAAGCAGGAATATCATTTATATTTCTGTTTTGGACATGAATGGTTTTGAATTTTCGATTAAGAACAAATGTTGCTCTTTTATTCAGAATAATATGTTCTATGGTAGCGCCCCATTAGAGAATGGGCTTTATATTCTCAACCAATCAATGCCGGTCTATAACATAATTAACAAACGGTTTAAAACCAATGACTCGAACCCGAATTTTCTTTGGCATTGTCGTTTGGGCCACATCAATGAGAAGAGGATTCAAAAGCTCCATCGTGATGGGCTTTTAGACTCAATTGATTATGAATCATTTGAGAAATGTGAATCCAGCTTAGTGGGCAAAATGACTAAAACCCCTTTCAACAAGAGAAATGAAAGGGCCAGTGACTTGTTGGGCCTTGTACATACCGATGTATGTCGTCCAATGAGCATTGGTGCTAGAGGAAATTTTAGGTACTTCATTACATTTACTGACGATTTCAGTTGATACGGCTATGTTTATCTTATCAAACATAAGTCTGAATCCTTTGAAAAGTTCAAGGAGTTCCAGAATGAAGTACAGAACCAACTTGGCAAAAGTATCAAAGCTCTTCGATCTGATCGTGGAGGTGAGTACTTAAGCCAAGAGTTCAATGATCATCTTAAGGATTGTGGAATCATTTCACAACTTACTCCTCCTGGAACACCTCAATGGAACGGTGTGTCTGAGAGGAGTAATCGAACTTTATTGGATATGGTCCGATCGATGATGAGTCATGTGGATTTACCGTTATCCTTCTGGGGATATGCTCTTGAGACGTCTGCGTTTATGCTGAACAGAGTCCCATCTAAATCAGTTGAAAAGACTCCATATGAGATATGGACTGGAAAAGTTCCAAGTCTGTCTTTTCTGAAAATTTGGGGTTGTGAAGTTTATGTCAAGCGATTGATAACTGATAAACTTGCACCCAAATCTGATAAGTGCTACTTCGTAGGTTTTCCTAAGGAAACCAAGGCGTACTACTTCTACAACCGATCCGAGAAAAAAGTGTTTGTTGCTCGGAATGGTGTCTTTCTCGAGAGAGAATTTCTTTCCAAGAAAGACAGTGGGAGTAAAGTACAAATCGAAGAGATTCGAGAGTCACAGGACGCTACTCAACCTAACAAGGAAGAGCAGCCGTTGGATACACAAGAGGTTGTGGAACCAACACAGCCGTTGGATTCACAAGAGGTTGTGGAACCAACACAGCCGTTAGATTCACAAGAGGTTGTGGAACTAGCACCTATGGTGCCTGTAGTTCGCAGATCCGAAAAGATTCGCAACGAGGTCGAGAGATATGGATTTCTCGTAACTCACTGCCATGATCTGTTGATCATTGACAGCGACGAACCTGCGAATTTCGAAGAAGCCATGATGGGCCCTGACTCCGATAAGTGGCTTGAGGCCTCTGGATCCGAAATGGGTTCCATGTCACAAAACCAAGTATGGACTTTGGTTGATTTACCAGATGGTGTAAAAGCCATCGAGTGCAAATGGGTCTTCAAGAAGAAGATCGATGTGGATGGAAACGTTCAGATTTATAAAGCTAGATTGGTGGCAAAAGGTTTCAAACAGGTTCATGGTATTGACTATGATGAAACTTATTCCCCAGTCGCCATGCTTAAATCTATTCGGATTCTCCTAGCAACTGCCGCTTATTATGATTATGAGATTTGGTAGATGGATGTGAAAACAGCTTTCCTTAACGGGATTCTGGAGGAGGATGTGTACATGACGCAGCCTCCAGGTTTCACAGATCCTAAAAATGCTGGGAAGGTATGTAAGCTTCATAAATCCATTTAGGGATTGAAGCAAGCATCTCGGAGTTGGAACCTCCGTTTTGATGAAACAGTCAAAATGTTTGACTTCGTCAAGAACGAGGAGGAACCATGTGTATACAAGAAGACTAACGGGAGCGCAGTTGCATTTCTCGTGCTATACGTAGATGACATAATCCTTATTGGAAACGACGTTTCGTTGCTTCAGTCTGTAAAGACTTGGCTCGGAAGTTTCTTCTCGATGAAGGATATGGGAGAATCCGCGTACATTCTTGGAATAAGAATCTATAGAGATAGATCGAAAAGGCTGATTGGACTCTGTCAAGACACTTATATCGATAAGGTCTTACATAGGTTCAATATGCATGATTCCAAGAAGGGCTTGCTCCCGATGTCACATGGCATCACTCTCAGCAAGAAGCAGTGTCCTTCGACACCTGCGGAGCGTGAGCGCATGGGTAGGATTCCTTATGCTTCTGCAATAGGATCCATCATGTATGCCATGCTATGTACACGTCCGGATGTCGTTTGTGCTTCGAGCATGACAAGCCGATACCAATCTGATCCCGGTGAGAATCACTGGACTGCCGTCAAGACAATTCTAAAGTATTTGAGAAATACTAAGGATAAGTTTTTGGTGTACGGTGGTTGTGATGAGCTTGTGATGAGTGGATACACCAACGCTAGTTTCCAGACGGACAGAGAGCTTCCCGATCTCAATCTGGTTATGTCTTCTGTCTGAATGACGGTGCATTTAGTTAGAAGAGTTCCAAGCAGAGCACCGTGGCGGATTCCACGACCGAAGCTGAGTATATTGCTGCTTCAGAAGCGGCAAAGGAGGCTGTTTGGATCGGAAAGTTCATCATTGAACTTGGTGTGATTCCTAGCATATCTGAGCCTGTGGGATTGTTGTGTGACAACAATGGGGCAATAGCTCAAGCAAAGGAACCCAGATCACACCAGAAGTCCAAACACATCGAGAGAAGATATCATTTGATACGAGAGATCATTGAGAGAGGTGATGTGAAGATCAGCAGAGTTCCGACGGACGATAATGTTGCTGATCCTCTGACTAAGCCACTACCACGTCCTAAGCATGAGAGTCATGTTGCTGCAATGGGAATTAGATTTCTTGAGTAGTAATCTTAGTTTGAGTGGGAGTTATTTATTTTGTTTTTGATGTTTATGTAAACATACTTGGGTTATGTTTTACTTAATGAAATTATTTCAGTATTATTTAATTGCATAATTAGATAATTAAATAATAATCCCAAAATAATTTGAGACATTCTTATAGGTCATCAAATGCGTGATTTGATCATGAAACCCTATAAACGATAAATGTCATAAATTATTGAGGTCCCTGGTCAATGGTCATTAAATTGGGACATTAATGACCGCGTGAGACTAGTATGTGATGTGACTGATGATCAAGTTTCATGGTGTCATTGATAGGGGTATCAAAGTCAATCACATAGATATGTGTTGAGAACACAGTATCGGACAGGACCCGCTAATGAGGACTCAACAAGATTGTTATATGAGTGTCATATGAGTCTCTCATTACGACTATAGAGTATAGTCCTTAGACCTGAGTTCATCATGATTTCCTGCACATGAATTGGTTTGCTTTGACTTTGTCAAACGTCAGCCGTAACGGGTGACTATAAAGACATTGATTGGGCATATCATGAAGTGCATGGGGAACAGGGGATGGAACAAGATGGAATTTGTCCCTCTTATATAACGGGAGATAAATATCTCTAGGCCTATCGAAGATTTGGTACTGAGGAAATGTGTGGCCACACTCGAATGAGCTGAAAGTCAGTTGTTTGCTTTTATCAGTACAAATCAGAGTTCGATAAACATGATTTGCCTTATGTTGAATCGAGATATAAAGACAAAGGGATTATTGGAATAAGTTGATTCCAGTACAAGTTGGAGATTGATGGGAATGTCCTGGAGATCATACTTGTATACACTCTAACATAGTTGTTAAGTTGAGATAAGAATATGATGTGATGTTGGGTAATTATAATGCTTTGCTAGAAGCCGCTTATAATTTATGAGCTGTGAACTCATTGCCAACATCATATGATCCTATAGGGTCACACACCAAAGCAAATTGGATAACGAATACTGGGAATGATCATTAAAGCAATGATCTCATCAATATGTAATCATTACACGTTGATATTGAGTTTTTAAGTGGGTGTCGATCGACACCGACTATTGGTGTCGATCGACACCACTCGGGATTAACGATACCAGGTTTAAATTAACGACTCAATTTAAACCGGTTAATCCAAGGGTTTATGGGATTTCATGCTTGACTCCTATATATACAAGTCAGAGCCACAAAATCACTGAGTGAGTCTTACCATAGCCGTCGAGAAAGAAACTCAAAAGCTCCAAGAGGCAGTAGCATCCCTGATCCAGTATTGTGTGCGTGTGGACTAGCTATAGAGGTGCAACATTTGAAGCGCTACAGATCTCGTTTTACCTAATCATTCCGCTGCCAATCTCCAGGTAAATCTTTGATCTGAGGACATAGATTCAGTGGCGTGATCTAATTTGATAGTTTTAAAAAGTTAAAACCCTGAGAAATTCTTACATAAACCACACTCACGTCCGTCTCATCCCGAAAACCACAGGAGCCAAGACCACTGCAGAATACCGGCCTATTGCGCTCTGCAATGTATACTTCAAGATCATCTCCAAAATTCTTACATGGAGAATTCAGCCAGTACTGAAGGAGGTTATCTCCGAAACGCAGTCTGCGTTCGTCCCTGGCAGAGCTATATCCGACAATGTTCTCATCACCCATGAAGTACTACACTACTGGAAGACGTCGGGAGCAAAGAAACATGTCTCCATGGCAGTGAAAACAGACATGAGCAAAGCCTATGATAGGCTGGAATGGAGCTTCATCCAAAAAGTGTTACAGAGACTGGGTTTCCATCAAAAAGTTGTCATCTGGATCATGCAGTGCATAACTACCGTTACATATGAGTATCTTGTTAATGGATCAGCGCTGGGCAAAGTGATCCCTGAACGGGGAATCCGACAGGGAGACTGATACACGAGTTTTAAACCCTTATTTTCTACTGCAAGTGCACAGCATACGAAGTAGTATTTAGGGGTCGATCCCACGAAGACCAGTTTTCACACTTTGATATATTGAGCTAATTCAAAAGCTAAGACAATTCAATATGTTTTTGGTTTTTGTAAATAGTAAGTAATGAAAGCGAAATCGGTTGTAAGATAATATTAAGCAAGCGTTAGGTGAAGGAATATCGCAGGAGATTCAGAGCAACGGATTAAACAACTATTCAGGCAATGATTGAGCATAAATCTAGAACTTAAACACTAAGATAATATCAATCCACTCTCGTGGTACCAATATCTTTGTCTATCAACCTAGAAATCCTAGCTCTCGCTGGTACTAGAAATCGTAGACAAGCATTAAGGATAGGTTTAATATGTTCACAATTCTCAATACATCTGCTCTCGCAGGTAATGGTTAAATTTCTCACCAATGTTCTTTCTAGCAACCTAGCAACTCTCGCTGTCTAAGTTAAACCAAATTTCATAAGATCAAGTGATCAATTCGATCTAAGCATTAAGAACAACAAGGGTGAAGATATTGATTTGAATAGCCTATTTGTGTTTAACCCTAAAGCTCATGAATTCCTTTGACAAACCTTAACCTAACTAAGAGGTCTACTCAGACATGATTAAAGAAGAAAACAAAGAGATTATAAAGTTCATCATAAAAGCTTGAATAGATAATGAAAGCTGAATATGAACTTATAAGAACTTAATTAAAGCATAAACATAAAGACTGAAAGTAAAGCATAAATATAAAGACTAAAAGTAAAGCATAAATATAAAGACTGAAAGTAAAACTTAATTAAGCATAAAGATAAGAACTGAAAGTAAAGCATAAGATTAAAAGCATAAGATTAAAGCTTAAAAGAAACTTAACAAGAACTAGATAAAAGCATAAACATAAAACTTAAAACTAAAGAAGAAGCTATGCTTTGAAGCTAGAGAAGAGAGGAGGAAGAAGAAGGTGTGATTTGAGAGTGATGTTGTGAGTCCATTATATAGGCCAAGGTGAAGGGGAGTAGGTGAAGCGGGGAACGGTCGTTCTTGGTGTAGAACGATCGTTCTCCTTGGTCGATCGAAGTAGGTGAAGTAGGTGAGCTTGGGAACGATCGTTCTAGGTGGAGAACGGTCGTTCCGTGCATGGTTGTTGGTGAAGTAGGTGAGACCGGGAACGGTCGTTCCTTGCATGGATCGGTCGTTCCTCTGCTTTGTCGGCAAGGTTGGTGAAATGGAGAACGATCGTTCCCTTGGGGGAACGGTCGTTCTTGTCTGGTCGTTCTTCTCAAAGAACGGTCGTTCTTCACTTTGTCCTTTTCTCGTGTTTTCCCGACTCGAACATCTCCGTAAACGCCAAACTCCTTCGGAACTCCATGAAATCTGTAAAAGACTCAAAACAAAAGAAAAGACTCGAAAAACTAACGAAAGATGCAAATCAAAACTCAAACCGAATACTAAAAACGAATCAAAATACGTTAAAAACACATAATATCAACTCTCCCCAACAAAAACCTTTGCTTGTCCTCAAGCAAAATCAGATATCTTACAAAGAGGAGAGGTTAGAAAAACGTGTGAAATTCGTAAAACTTATAGGACCATACTCTAAGTCAATTGCCCGTAAACCGCATTCGCAAAGTTCAGATCAAACCGTACTTCATTGTACTTCTCCATAACCGTAGCAAATAAATGAAATCTCATGATCAAGCAGAACTTAATATTTAACATTCATTATCAAATGCGTGTACTCTCACAAAGGGAATATCTAACACGTTATGGTCTAGGTATCAAGGTTGGTATTTGGTGGCTCAAGTGTTTCGGTTTCTTTTAGTAGTATAAACAGATGCAAATCATTATGCAAAATCACCGTGAGACACAGACCAATTAGGAGGTACACAACTCTCCTTAACTCTAATCCTTCTACCCTTTTTTAACAAGTCACAAATCAAGAACATGATTAATTTCTTTTAACATTTTATGGAATTTAACGATATTACCTAGACTTTCCCGGTTCCTTCCGTTTTCTTTTCTGTAATGCAAATAATTTTAATTCTTCTTTTTTCTTTCTTTTTCTTTCTTTTTTTTTTTTTATATATATCGGAGAATGGAACCGGTTAGTCTCTAAGATCTGCATCAAAAGAACATCAACAATGTAAGCTTATTTCTTGAATGTGAATAAAACCTTCTACCCTTTAAAAGTTCACCCTCTTTTGAAACGAAAATTTTCAATGAATATGTTCAAAGAGAGAGATCACATTTCTAGACACATCCCATGAGTTTAATCAGAAAGAGACCACCTATCTAGACACAATCCTAAAGAAAAGTTGTGTCGGTCCGTATACTCCATAGTTTTTGCACATGAATGCAATGACAGTAAACGAAGAAAAGTGGGTTTCAACATGGAAATGGTAAGGGTGTGGTACTAGACTAAGGATAAGTCTAGCCATTTGGAGTTAGCAAAGATTGGTAAAAATTGATGCAAAGAAAACTCCAAATGTAAAATCCAATACATGATTATCAACCCCCTAAGTGAGATAAATTAAGTCCATATTAAGTTCCGATAATTCGATTAAGTTCAGATGATTTGAGAAATTCACTAAATGATCAAGTTATGGATTTTTCTGCGTTTCCAAACTATCCTCAAACAATGCTAAACAGTCTTAAGGCAATGACATCGAACATGTTGCAATTCCAAAAAGTTTTAACAAAATCACACACTGTTTTGACTCGATAAAAATATATATATTTTTTTTTTGAAAATCTAAACACACCAAAATAAAATATAAGAAGTAAACATCAATAAAACACAATGTTAGTACACAAATAAATCCCTCCCCCAGACTTGTTTTTAACCGTCCCGGTTGAAACAAAACTGAAAGAGAAACCCGTAAAATAAAATAAAAGTAGCAAAAAAAAATAATGGATATAACAAGGGTGATAGAAATAACCACAGCTCAGTGGTCGCTGGTGGAGCTATCGGTGCTGCTCTCTATCCGCTCAACCGATCTTGTCTCGCCTTGGTCCTCCTCTCATGGTCATCGTTCGAGTCGTCGCTGTCATCTCCTCGTGTCTGCGAACCTGATGCACAAGAACAAGGTCGAATCTTCTGGATCGCTCCCCAGATCTTCCTCATCATCGAGTTGTTCTTCTTTTGTGATTTGATGATCCACTGGAGCTGCTGTGCGGTGTCATCTGCCGGAGGGCTCGGCGGTAAGCGGTATCTATCTGCGCTGTGTGCGAGGAGTTGTCGTGGCTGTGATTCTTCTTCTTCTTCGATATCATCTCCACCCTCCGCTATCTCATCATCACTTTCTTCGTCAGGCTGTGGTGCGCGCAGTGGTCGATGTATCTTGCGACGTCGCGAAACATGTGCGACTTGCCCCGCTGGATCTGCTATCAAAAACTCCTGA
Source organism: Isatis tinctoria (assembly GCA_010577795.1). Classification (NCBI taxonomy): domain Eukaryota; kingdom Viridiplantae; phylum Streptophyta; class Magnoliopsida; order Brassicales; family Brassicaceae; genus Isatis; species Isatis tinctoria. Next base: position 22,667,412 of record CM021247.1, on the reverse strand, counting down.
CCAACATCAAACTCCAAACTGTCCTGATCAATGAGAGCAGTGATACCTCTGTTTGGGAGTCTACAAAAACGGGCCACTCCGTCGCGCCCATAGAACTGGTAGACGTCCTTCTTGTTGAGGACTGTGCAACGGATGAGATGGTCGATGTCAACGCTCTCCCACTTGTTCAGAACTTCCTCCCCGGACAGGTCAATCTGCGTGTGTCGGAAGATAGGTGTGAGGATGTTGCTTATATATAGTATCTTCGGAGGCCTCGTCTTGATCTTCACCAACATATCACACAACACCGCAGCATAGTTCTTGGTAGGACCGTCCGTCTCTGCATACATCGGGATGAGATGCCTCACTCCATAGAAGAGCATCCATAACTCATCATCTCGTACAGCTCCCGATTCCTTCTTGCAGAAGAAGGTGTTGCTGATGATCTTCACCACAACTCTCAAAACCGGATTCCTGATCGCGGTTATCTTAGCGTTTCGCGGAATATACTGCCCACTAGCAATGATCGCCCAGAATTCATCCGCATCTTCTTTTCTGAACTTGGAGAATTTGACGTCTTCTCCTTTGTGGAAGCCATATACATCGCAAATCTCAAAGAGGCTGTACTCGTAGTGCTTCTTGTTGAGGAAGAATGTGAGAGTACCCTCACTCGCCTTCGGTTTTTCGGGATTGGCGTAGGTGAGACGGCAAGTCGCGAGGAACTCCTTCACGAACTTCGGATAGATGGGCTCGTTGATCTTCCACAGCCGTCCGAACCCAATGTTCTCGAACACAGTCTCCACATCCTCTTTCAGACCCAACGCCTCCAATGTAGCCTCACTGCCCAACCGGTTTGGCATAAGTTTCGTTTGGCGCAAGTCCGCCAAATATTTGGTGTCGTATGCATCCCACCTTCCGGTTATGGGTCTGTTGAGCGGGTTCTTGTCATGCGCTGTCTTACGCTTCCTGCTCGTGTTGCTAGAGCTTCCTACTTCTCGTTGAACTCCGCTCGTCCTACAAAACCGACAAATTTCGATCCATTTTAGCAAATTTTCACAAAAATTTTCATGAGCTACTTTTCATGGAAAATTCATCAAACATGAGTTCATATATCATTAGAAACAAGAATCAATCTTCTTCCAAGTATTGAATTCGAATGCACAACTTATTTTTTTACTACTTGGTCGGATTTTTTCGAACAACCTAAACCCAAATTCGATTTTTCTCATGAAATCATCAATTCAACCTAAATTCAAGTTCCTATATCCATCCTAGACAATAATCTAGCAATAATTCACCATCAAACAACATTGGACACAAGAGACAAGCAATTTTCTTCAACAATGGCGAATTGGTTCCAAGGAATTTCGAACTCATACCTTTGTTATTTGTGAGACGGTTTCCAGAATCAGAAAGAGCTCGAAAAATTGAGTGGATTAGAACCAAGAATTGATAAAAACCCCCAAGTATTGAGAGAGTTATGGTTGATTCAAATTTTTTTTAGGTTTTGTTCTTAAGGAAGAGGAAGAATGAAGAACGATGAAGAAGGTGATGAAATGAGATGAATCGATCATTCCCTTTGATAAACTCAGGTGTTTTTCGGTTTAATCTAAGTAAAAACCGGTTTAGTTTTCAATTTGGGGGAGAAATCGTACCTTGGAACGATCGTTCTTAACTCGGAACGATCGTTCCGTCGTGGATAAGTGAGGCGAACGACCGTTCTAGGAAGAGAACGGTCGTTCCAGCGTGAATTGCGAGAAGACGGATTGTTTACAGAACGACCGTTCTGCTTTCGGGATCGATCGTTCTTCCGCCTAGATCGACCGTTCTTGTTAGAGAACGATCGATCTCTTCACTCCCAGCAGAGCGGTTTCTCGAACACTTAATAAAAACCTGAAAAACAATCTCAAACAAAATAAGAAACGTAAATAAAACAAGAACGAAAAATTTCACGATATTTACATGTTACGTGTTGGGTTGCCTCCCACGGAAGCGCTTGTTTTACGTCGCTAAGCTTGACGTTGGTGCCATGTATCAGTGAGGCTTGGTTTGGGAGCTTGCTCCAAAACAGGCTCCGAAATCAGACATCCTTATGTTCAGAACTCTACTCAGCATTCCATTCACAACACCAATATCCTTCTCTTTCAACTCGGATGGAAGAATAGCTCTAACTGTAGAGAAAGGTTTAGGACGACCTTTGCACTTGACCTTGTAGTCAACCGAGCTTCCATCATATCCTTGAGGGATCAAAGTCATTTGAGGACCTCCCGTAATCTTTTTGTACGGCACATTTTCTTGCGTTTTTGCCTCCTCCCTAAATTTCCCGGGTGGTGGAGCAGGTGCTTGCGGAATTGGAGCGGGTGCTTCCTCTTTATCCACTGCTGAGATGCAAGAGGAGCGTGTGGTTGTTCCTATGGGAACGGCTTCGTAGAAGACATTCTTGCCAATCTTGGAAAAGCGGACTTGCCTATTCGGCATATCGATGATTGCACCCACTGTAGCCATGAATGGTCTTCCAAGAAGTAAGGGCGTGCCATAACCTCCTCTCATTTCCAAAACTTGAAAATCAGTTGGAACTAGGCAATCCCCTATTCGGACAGGTAGATCGTGAATGCTGCCAGACGATGTTGTTGAGGAGGTGTTTGCAAATTGAAGAGTCATATGGCTAGGTTTTACCTCATAAGTTTTCAGCTTCTCTGCAATCGCCTTTGACATGAGATTAACAGTAGACCCGGAATCACAAAGAGTGTCCTTGAATTCCATTCCAGCAATCGAGCATGGGACCAAGAATTTTCCCGGATCTTCAACTTTAGGCAATACCCTCAATGCTGGTGGTGTACTCCTTGCTTCTACAAAGGCTGCCTTAATCTCCTTCTGATCTCTAGGTGGAACTGGGTAGGGCACCTTAGGAATATAAACCCTTGCTGGAAGATTTTCTGCGGGTTTGGTGGGAGCATCTCGGGGGAGCATGTGCTCTGGGGTAACGAGCAGGTGCTCTATCGCCACTCCTTTTCCTTTTGCCGATTTTGAAGTTGAGGTCGCGGTATGGTGGAGCGTCTTTCCGCTTCTCAATTCAATGGCGTTGACGAAATCCCTCCTTGGTGTTTCAGCCTTTCCAGGCAGAGTTCCTGGTGTCCTCTTGATAGCCTCAGCCGTCTGTGCAATCTGAACGTCGAGCTGCTTCATATGAATCCATACAGCTTCATATTTTCCATTGAGGTCCACGTACATTGTATCAACCTTAGCATTGATCTCAGATGCTGCCTTTTGCTGACTCGCCAGTAGTTGTTGCATCATGTTCTTCAGCTCGTCTTGGTCGTTAGATGCATGAGCTTGAAAGCTCTGATTCTCCACATAGTCTTCATTCACATAGTTAACCTCTGCATTAGTACCTTGTGTCCTCTTAACTGATTCAGCGGTTTGTGCAATCTGAGTGTCAAGCTGCTTCAAGTGAGTCCGTACAGCCTCATACTTCCCATTAAGATCAACATACATAGTGCCAACTTTGGAGTTGATCTCTGCTGCCGCCTTTTGTTGACTCGCCATCATCTGCTGCATCATGTTCTTCAGCTCGTCTTGGGAGCCGGTTGCTGAAGATGAAGGCTGTGAGTTTGTGAAAGACTGGGGCTGCGAGTTCGTGAAAGGCTGCCTTGGCTGATTCCCTCCTTGGAAACGGTTTTGATTAGGAACGAATGGCTGGTTCTGGTAGTTGTTGGGGTAGTTCTTCTGAAAGCCCATCTGTGGCTGATTTCCTCCTTGCTTAAGATATACCTGATCCTGCGGATTCTCCACATTGGTGCTCCTATAGGACAGGTTTGGATGAGTGTTGAAGCCTTGGTTGTTGAAACCGCGGTTCTGCCCGAAACTCTGTCCCGTCACATAATTCACCTCCATCTGATCATTCCCGGTTTCTTCCTCGTAGGCTTGAGCGATAGGTGCTTCCCCATTCTCGTCCACAAAGTGGACTGACTTCTGGTTCTTTTTTAGCAAAAGATTAACCATGGCCGCGAGCTCATCAATCTTCTTGGAGTCCACACTGTTGACCTTCTTCCTGTCGTACTCCGGGCTTTTGTTGCTGGAACTTGCGGCTAGGTTCTCGATCAGCTCCAGGGCTCCTTCCTTTGACTTAGTGTAGAAGTCACCGTTACTAACTGCGTTCAGGGCATTTCTGTAGTCCCAATCTACTCCGTCATAGAAGGTGCTGAGCAGCTGCTCGTCACTAAACCCGTGGTGAGGGCACTCGCGCTTGTACTCCTTAAACCGCTCCCATGCTTCATTGAAGGATTCGCCGGACTGTTGCTCGAATGAGGAGATCTTGTTCCTCAAGGCTGCGGTCTTGGACTTCGTGTAGAACTTATCCAAGAAGGCTGCTCGTGCACTAGCCCAAGTCGGTAGAGAGCCCGGTGGTAAAGATTTTAACCACCGTGATGCTTTTCCCGTAAGAGAGAAAGGGAAAAGCTTGCACTTCAGGAAATCTGGATGAACACCATTGGAGCCGGTTGTGCTACAGATCTCTTCAAAGTTCTCGATGTGATCCATCGGAATCTCAGCAGGCAGACCGTGGAACAGATGTTGCTTCACGAGGCCGATCATTTGAGGTTTGATTTCGTAATCTTGCCTCTGGATGGTCGGGGTAACGATCGCAGATCGATCCTGATAGTATGTGTGAGCCGCATCTTTGTCTCCGAAGGCAGGTTGTGCAATGAGTTGCCTCTCCTGCTGCATGCGAAGCTGCTCCATGGCTGTCTGAAGTTGTAGCAGCTGAGCTGCGATGTCTGCTTGTCCGCCCATATCTGAGTTGGCGGTGTCAGTTGTTTCTGGTTCCGGAACAGGTATGTTACGTCTCTGCCTGTTCCCTCGTTCTGCCCTTGCTAACTCCTCGTTTGATAAGTTAACAAGATCCTCGTTGTTTCTGCTCCTTGTGCTCCTTGGGCACATGCACCTGAAACACAAAAACAAAGAAGAAAAGAAAACGAGTTTAGTAAATTTCTTAGTCTGATAATTCAGCCGTAAACCAAAGGCGAAAAATTTGGTCCCTGCAACGGCGCCAAAAACTTGATACACGAGTTTTAAACCCTTATTTCCTACTGCAAGTGCACAGCATACGAAGTATTATTTAGGGGTCGATCCCACGAAGACCAGTTTTCACACTTTGATATATTGAGCTAATTCAAAAGCTAAGACAATTCAATATGTTTTTGGTTTTTGTAAATAGTAAGTAATGAAAGCGAAATCGGTTGTAAGATAATATTAAGCAAGCGTTAGGTGAAGGAATATCGCAGGAGATTCAGAGCAACGGATTAAACAACTATTCAGGCAATGATTGAGCATAAATCTAGAACTTAAACACTAAGATAATTTCAATCCACTCTCGTGGTACCAATATCTTTGTCTATCAACCTAGAAATCCTAGCTCTCGCTGGTACTAGAAATCGTAGACAAGCATTAAGGATAGGTTTAATATGTTCACAATTCTCAATACATCTGCTCTCGCAGGTAATGGTTAAATTGCTCACCAATGTTCTTTCTAGCAACCTAGCAACTCTCGCTGTCTAAGTTAAACCAAATTTCATAAGATCAAGTGATCAATTCGATCTAAGCATTAAGAACAACAAGGGTGAAGATATTGATTTGAATAGCCTATTTGTGTTTAACCCTAAAGCTCATGAATTCCTTTGACAAACCTTAACCTAACTAAGAGGTCTACTCAGACATGATTAAAGAAGAAAACAAAGAGATTATAAAGTTCATCATAAAAGCTTGAATAGATAATGAAAGCTGAATATGAACTTATAAGAACTTAATTAAAGCATAAACATAAAGACTGAAAGTAAAGCATAAATATAAAGACTAAAAGTAAAGCATAAATATAAAGACTGAAAGTAAAACTTAATTAAGCATAAGATAAGAACTGAAAGTAAAGCATAAGATTAAAAGCATAAGATTAAAGCTTAAAAGAAACTTAACAAGAACTAGATAAAAGCATAAACATAAAACTTAAAACTAAAGAAGAAGCTATGCTTTGAAGCTAGAGAAGAGAGGAGGAAGAAGAAGGTGTGATTTGAGAGTGATGTTGTGAGTCCATTATATAGGCCAAGGTGAAGGGGAGTAGGTGAAGCGGGGAACGGTCGTTCTTCGTGTAGAACGATCGTTCTCCTTGGTCGATCGAAGTAGGTGAAGTAGGTGAGCTTGGGAACGATCGTTCTAGGTGGAGAACGGTCGTTCCGTGCATGGTTGTTGGTGAAGTAGGTGAGACCGGGAACGGTCGTTCCTTGCATGGATCGGTCGTTCCTCTGCTTTGTCGGCAAGGTTGGTGAAATGGAGAACGATCGTTCCCTTGGGGGAACGGTCGTTCTTGTCTGGTCGTTCTTCTCAAAGAACGGTCGTTCTTCACTTTGTCCTTTTCTCGTGTTTTCCCGACTCGAACATCTCCGTAAACGCCAAACTCCTTCGGAACTCCATGAAATCTGTAAAAGACTCAAAACAAAAGAAAAGACTCGAAAAACTAACGAAAGATGCAAATCAAAACTCAAACTGAATACTAAAAACGAATCAAAATACGTTAAAAACACATAATATCAGAGACCCTCTTTCACCCTGTATTTTCATCCTCTGCAGTGAAGTACTATCGGGGTTATGTTTCAAGGCTCAAGAGGCTGGCAAATTAGAAGGGATCAGAGTTTCTAACAACAGCCCCAGAGTGAATAATTTATTATTTGAAGATGATACAATGTTTTTCTGCAAATCTGATAAGCAGAACTGTCAGGCACTGAAAGCTATTCTCCATCAATATGAAGCAGCATTGGGTCAGAAAATAAACACTGCTAAATCGTCTATCACTTTCTCGTCAAAGACAAATGCTGGGCGCAGGGTTCAAGTTAAGAATCTACTGGGAATAGATAAAGAAGGGGGTAATGGAAAATACCTTGGTCTCCCAGAACATTGGGGAAGGAGGAAAAAGGATCTATTCACAGATATTGTCGATCGTATCAGGCAAAGGGCAGCTTCTTGGTCTTCAAAGTTCCTATCCCCTGCCGGGAAAATGATATTACTGAAGGCTGTGCTGACTGCAATGCCAAATCACTCTATGACTTGTTTCAAACTCCCCAAAAGTTTATGCAAGAGGATCCAATCAGCCTTAACTAGATTTTGGTGGGATCCCAATCCGGAGAAGAAGAAGATGTGCTGAGTATCTTGGTCAAGAATGGCTACTTCAAAACAGTCAGGAGGACTAGGTTTCAGGGAGATTGAAAATTTCAATGACGCCCTTCTCGCTAAACAAAGCTGGCGAGTCCTCACCAATCCAAACTGCCTCCTAAGCCGTGTCCTCCTTGGGAAGTATGCCTCAGGGAATAACTTTCTCACGTGTCAACCTTGGCCGGCTATCTCGCATGGATGGCGTAGCCTTTTAGCCGGGAGAGACCTGCTCTGCTCTATGCTGGGGCGAGCCATTGGTAATGGCAGAAGTACTTCAGTATGGTACGATACCTGGATTTCGCTGTCTTCGCCGGTTGTTCCATTTGGACCACCAACAAGAGAGTCTATGAATCTTCAAATAGCAGACCTGATCAATCCCCTAACCAAAGACTGGGATAAGGCGAAGGTGCGGGAATTGCTGCCAGACCTAGAGGACAAAATTCTGAAGATAAAACCAAGCAAAAAGAATGCCCCAGATCGATATGTTTGGCTTGGAGAGAAGTCAGGATTATACTCCACCAAAACGGGATACCACTACTCGTTGAAGGAAAAACATGAAGAAGCTATAGCAACACCACCAGGAGAAGCGATTAATTGGAACATAGAGGTATGGAACAAAAAGGTGTCGCCGAAAATTCAGCCCTTTCTATGGAAGATTCTGCAGGGAGCAATCCCCACAGGCGAAAATTTGGCCAAACGTTCATTAGTGAACGCGGAAAAATGCATAAGATGCAGTGAGCTAGAAACCACAGAACATCTCTTCCTCCACTGCTCTTACACCCAGCGTGTTTGGAGTCTTGCATTGATATGGGCAGAGGATTAAATTCAACAGTCCAAAACGCAGTTCAAAACCACAACCGACAAAGACACCGGGTTGAGGTTCTGAACTTCGTTGAGAATGAGATTTAGAGGTTACAGAGTCGGGGTCCTAACCAAACTGATGATGTGCACTTGTGGAGAGGGAAAAGTAATAAGTACAAAGCGAAATTCAGATCTAAAGACACATGTCATCTCACACGAGACATACACCCGACAGTTATGTGGTACAAGGCTGTCCGGTTCCAATTGGCAACTCCGAAGTATGCTGTCATAACCTGGCTTGCTGGTCTCAGAAGACTATCTACAGGTGATCGAGTCAAACAGTGGAACAATCAAGCTGAATCCTCATGTATTCTGTGCAATGATCCATTAAAGACTCGGAACCATCTCTTTTTCAAATGCAGCTACTCTGAAGAAGTATGGAAAGGTCTGACAAAACACCTGGTTCCTTCTCGATACAGTTCGGATTGGATAGAACAGTCGAGCTACTGGTCAATAAAACGTTAGAAGATCTTTAACTATTCCTCCTCTGGTACATTTTTCAGACCACAATCTACATGCTGTGGAGAGAAAGAAATGGAAGACGGCATGGAGAACCAGAAAAAACCTCTGCTTTCATTGTCAATTCTATTGATGAACATCTGCGAACCAGAATTCTTTCAATTCGCACTATGGGGTTAAAAGGGTACGAGGATGCTATGGTTACTTGGTTAGCCTCAAGACCATGATTTAGACTGTTTTTCTCTTCTAAGCTTAGCTTCAAAATAGTTACTCTCAAAATCTCAGCATCACTGTAACAAACATTGTAAACAAGTTTTTTTGGATTTGATGAAAATTTTAAAAATCATTAAAAAAAATAATTTGTTGGGGTCGAAGCCCACCCCACGAAGATTCACAGACCAAGAAGTCTGAACATCCATAAGAAGAACCGTCCGTAGGCATAAAGACCCATTCCCCCTTGACCAAACGCCCAAAGATTTGTTCCGAAGAGCAAGGAACCGTGCATTGGTTCCACACGCCACAAGCCCATTAAGGCCAGCCACCCATGGAGCCACACGCCCATGGAGCCAGCCGCCGGTTCTTGGATCGAGAAGCCAGCCGCCCACGTTCCATAGGCCAGCCGCCCATTCTCAGGCCATGGAGCAGTCTGCCGGTATCCTCTCCATGAAACATGGCGGGTCGCTTAGACTCTCTCTCTCCCACGGAGCGTGGCGGGTGGCCATGCCCCTTCCGCGGATCACACCAGCCGCCCGCCAAGTCTCAAAGCCACCTGCCATGTCTTGATACAAGACTCCCTGTTTAAGTCCCAAGGGCCGTGCAATGTCGCACAGACCGGAGGCCACATGCCAGCCGCCTCCTTCTGTCAAGAAGAAGCCACCTGCCGGTTTGATCTCGGAGCCACTAATACGAATCTCCCAAGGAGCCGGCACTCTAAGGTGGTGAATGGATAATCCTTGACTTCTCTAAGTGATAAAACTCAAAGAAATAAGGAGGTGGATTGAGTGGTCGCACAGAAGCTCCGGAAGACTTCTGATATTCCGGTTGATCCCTTGGATATGACGCACCAAGACAGATCAAAATGGATCGAAGGGTCGCACAAAAGTAGCAGAAAGCTCTTGATATTCCCAACTCAATGTCGTAGGATGTGACGCACTTAGACGACAAAGAGGATTTGATCAATGAATATACACACCATGATCGAAAATGAGATAACCTCTCAAAGGTTCCAAAAATAACAAAAAGACTTCATTTGATTCCTTGCACGAAATTGTGCTTAAATAGAGTACAAACGAGTTTAAAACTAGAATGAATGTGGTGGAAAATAAAACATCACAAAACTAGATCAAGGACATGACTTAAACAAGTTTTTAATGAAAATTGAATGTCATTTCAACTCAAAATTACTCTTGATCTTCAAATTTCCGCCTGGACTTTTTTAGTTATGTAGAAAGGATGAAATGGGCTTCTCTGATGGATAAAGATTGTAGAACAATTTTGTTTGTGGCCTAACTCCATCTGGTCTCCGAATCTTTCATTGAATACTCGGAGGTCTCAAATCGTGTAAGCTGAAATACACCCAACTTGTAAATGGCATAACTCGTTCATCTGAACTCGGTTTGATATGATTCTTCTCCGAGGAATTCCGTGATTGAGCTGAGCACATTCTCCAAGTGATTTCACGCACAGAAGTGTCGTGGTTAAGAACATATGTCTTTGGTGCTTCCCATTATCCTATCAGCCACCGGCCCTCAACTCTCTGGAAGGAAATGGGCGTGTGGCTCACATCAAAAAGCCGGCGGGCTGAGTTCGTGCCTACAACCGGGTGGCTGGGTCGGATACTTGGTGGGTCGGAGACTTGACTCGATAGCATTCGGTTCAGAACACTATTCACCTGAAACTATCTGTTAAACACTGTTCAGGGAAACACTGTTCAGGGAAACACTGTTCACGAATTGGAAGAAAGTAACCGAGAACCAGTTTTACTTAATCCCGATTCGTTATATTGTTCACAAAATACTGTTCATGGTGTACTGTTCACATACTGGCGAAAGCCAGGATGAAATCCAACCTAAGTAAAAAAATGGGATTAAGCCAAGCCGGATTAAACCGAGGGAAGGCTGGATCAAGATCAAGACAAGTGGCGGTGTAATAAGGAGTTGGGCCGCAAATCATGTCCAAAATAGCTAAAGTCGGCAGCTGGAAAGGAAGGAACAAAAGTCCCACATCGCTTACAAGACTTTTAGGCACCCTAGGATGTCCAGTATATGTACACATGTTTGTACCAGGTCTTAGATCATCCAGATTCGAGTATATGAGCTTTCGTACTATAAAACGCTAAGCATTTACGAGTTTTCTTGTACTTCGACAAATTAATAAAATCACTCTTTTCAATTTCAGTCCTTGAGTTCTTATAAGATAGAATTTTCGAACCCCCGTATATTAAAAGTTTTGAATGTGTGAGTTTCGACTCTCACAGTTTGGCGCCGTCTGTGGAGACGATAAATATTTTAAGGACAAGAGGATACGAGAAAGAAATCGATGGCCGCGAATGACCCGACGAAAGACGGAAACACCCAACCGACCTGAGCAACAGGAGCAGGAGAAGACGCGACATCAATAGTCGAGCTAAAGACCATGCTGGCCGCATTCATGGAAAAGCAAGCCCAACATGACAAGACAGTGGCCGAAGCACTGGCGGAAATCCGGGACGAGAACAGAGCCAGGATAATCCCGCCAAGAGGAGACTTAGGGAGAAGCCACCAGACCATCGAAGCACGACGTCTCCGGTTCTCGCCGCAGGCAATCACGACAGGAAGTCAGAACCCAAGTGAACAAACCCTGGCCGGGACGAGAGTGGACTTATCCGGACCGCCGCCACTGCAACGAAAGAACGCCGCAAGGAAAACAACTGAACAGCCAGCTTCAACGGTGACCGATGATGAAAACAGAAGAACTGCCGTAAACGAAGCCGGCTAGGACGAAGTCGAAAAGGACGATGATAAAAGAAACCTCAATGAAGAAGAAGAAAACCTGCTCAGGGTCGAACAGCAAACAGTAGCCGAAGAGCGGGAAAACACGGGCCGGTCAGGCCGAGTAACTCAGCCCGCAAGACAAGAGTATCAAAGATCGATGGCTTGAGCGACAGTGCCGCAATAGACGCCTTAAAGAAGTCCCTGTCGTACAGCTACATTTATCGAGAAGAAATAACCGTAAATCCCTCGGTGACCATCCAAGATGTCTTTCACCGCGCCTCGAACTTCATGATCCACGAAAAGGATATGAAGGTTGATAGATCCCTGGTCGATACACTGGACCAAAGTGAGATGGATGACATGTACCAGGAGCAATAGCTTGAACCTGAACAAGGAACACAAAACCAAAGACCCGGGAAGGAGGTTGCCCGAGGGAACCCAACTGTGTCCAACCGTTCCGATGGTTGTACTGCAGTGTACCGATTTGACCCGGCACGACCAAGAAAAGAACTCCGACTGAGTCCACGACCTGAAGAGCAATTCTCTCGACCCAAACGAGTTCTTTCTCGACGAAACTACCGAGAAGGACCAAACGAACGAAACAGACTTGGTCTGGTACAAGATGAAAATCCTCATGAGATCTGCGGACTAGACACGTTACCCGACCAAGACCATACTACCGTACCGTTGACACCCAACCAGGACCTTCTCGACCCACTCGACTTTGCCACTTTCCGCGACTTCAAAGAACATACGAATGCGCTCAAAGAGGTTATTAAACTTGGGTTCTTGTCATGTGGTTCAACTGATCAAGATGTGGCCAACACTTCCTTTGTGAACATGATTCAAATCCGAGAACAAGCTTAAGCCGTACCCAACCAATCCGTGATATTAAGACAAAACCAAAAACTCCCTTTTATTTTAATTTCTTTCCTTTTATTACCATTTCGGCAATTAAACAAACTAGTACCTTTTGAACTTCGTGTTCTTTTTTTATTTTGTGAAACAACTCTGAACTTAGATCATTATCGAATTTCTAAAGTATTTTGGAAGTTTTCTCTTTGTTCATCCGAGAACTTTTCTCACACTTTCTCTTTTGCTGTTCTAGTGAATCATATCTAGAGCCAAAGAGTCCAGGAATATCAAAGGCAATTCGCAACCTTTGTGTGACCTCATCAATCCATCTAAAGGCCATCCAAACGGAGCTAGTAGCTTCCAGCCATCTATCACGTACAGAGATTGAAAGTCATTCCTACGCAAGCGCTCATCAAAGTGGTATCAGAGCTTGCTTTCAATCAGTATTTTTTATGTTGATCATCTTCTCATCTTTCAATATTATGTTTTCCTTGTGTATTAAAACTAATGAAATTCTCTATTACCTTTCTATCTCGACTAGAGAAATTGGGCCACCTATCTCTCTTGTTTGATTGCTAAAGAAACAAATAAAAAAAAGAAAAAAAAAAGAGAGATTGTGAATCAAACAAGAGTGGCAATTGAGGAGTAATCCAATTCGGGTTGGTTAAAGCGATTTCTCAAAAAAATCTTGCAACTCTCTATCTGTTCTTCAAGTGTTTGATCGATTCTCTCATTGGAATTGACGGATCCTCTCCTTTAGAACATTGAGAAATTCTTTGAGTGATCACCGAAATAAGTGAGGTTGAGAGGGTGAGGAACTAAACACGTGAGAGAGAGAGAGAGAGAGAGAGAGTTGTCTACACTAATCTCATTAACACTTTGTTAATAAGTTTTCAGCAATCCACGATGAGTTCAGAAGAGGAACATGGAGACTCACGATGTGGCATGTCTAAGATTCAGATTAAGGCACCAACATCTGAAATGAAATTTTTAATGAGTGCATGTTCTGAGGAAATCCATGCGAGGCTGGACAAGATACAAGAAGATCAACAAACACCTTCCAAAAGTGGTCCAAAAGCCAGGCGCACCAGGACAAGGAACCAACGATCTGAAGAAGAGGAATTTGATGAAGAAGAACAATCCATTACCAGACGGGTGCGGAATGCACGAAACCGTGATGGGATCAATTCATTTGCGAACCGACCTGATGATGGTCTCACTGGTTTGAAAATCAAAATTCCTTCATTTTTTTGGAAAAAATGATCCGGATGCACTTCTTGAATGGGAAAGGAAAATTGAAAGTGTTTTTTATTACAAAAGTTTGTCTGAATTGAAAAAGGTTAGACTAGCTGCTGCTGAATTCTTAGGCTATGATATTAACTGGTATGATCAGATTGCGAAAAACAGGAGGAGAGCAGGTGAGAGACCTATCTCAACGTGGGATGAGCTTACAACCTTGATGAGAAAATGATTTGTTCCGAGTCATTGACACCGAGACCTTCACCAAAGACTCAGGCGTTTGACACAAGGCACAAAGTCGGTGGAAGACTATTGCCAAGAAATGGAGAGCCTCATGATCAAGGCTGATGCAGACGAATCCCTTGAAGCCACAATGGCTCGATTCTTAGCTGGACTTAACCGAGAAATTCAAGACCGGATGGAGCTTCAAGAATACGAGAGCCTGGAAGAAATGCTTCACAAAGCGATCTTGATTGAACAACAAATCAAGGGAAAGGATTCTCTAGACCTTCCTACAACTCCAACAACAAAGCGCAAAATGAAGACAAAGGTAAGAGCCCAATCTCATCTTCTTCTGATTTTAAAGCTAACTCGTTTCCTTCTCGTGTTGATAAGAACAAAGCTGTGGACTCCACGAGCATAACTAGGGATATCAGGTGGTTCAAATGACAGGGAATGGGGCACTATGCCCAAACCAGAAGATCATGGTCCTACGCGACAATGGGGAGATTGAATCCGAGGAAGAAAGAGAGGAAACCGAGCCAATCTATGACGAAGAAGAGAGCATCCTAGACTTTCCAGCCACAGGGAATCTGTTAGTAACTCGGTGATCACTCGACATTCAAACCAAAACCGAAGAGAAATCACAAAGGGAGAATCTCTTCCACACTCGTTGCATTGTTAATGATAAGGTTTGTAGTTTCATTGTTGATGGGGGAAGTTGTACTAACATTGCAAGTGACACTCTTGTCAGGAAACTTAGACTTCAAGTGAAGAAACATCTGAAACCATACAAGCTGGAATGGCTCAATGAAATGGGCAAAATGAAATTTGAGGAGCAAGTCGTTGTACCTTTGCAAGTGGGCTGGTATCAGGATGAGATTCTTTGTGATATCCTACCCATGGAAGCTGGACATATCTTTCTTGGGAGGCCATGGCAATAAGACAACAAGGTCATACATGATGGGTTCACTAATCCCCATTCATTTGACCACAAGGTCCAAAAGATCACTCTCGCTCCCTTGACACCCCAAGAAGTCCACACGGATCAGGTGCAGCTCAAGAGGAACCGCAAGCCATCACAGGACACCTCAGAGGGGAAAACGGTAAAGAACTCCAATTTTTTTACTTCTCAACAATCTTTGATTTTGTTGATGTTTAAGGAATCACCAATATTTTCCTTTGACCATGCACCAGAGATTCCGAGTGATCTTAAGAACCTTTTGCAGGAGTTTGAAGATGTCTTTCGTGAAGGCAACCCACAAGGAGTACCCAACAGGCCCACGTAAAGAACCAATCCTGCGGAGACCAGTGATTTACAAAAACAAGCGGGAGAGCTCAATGAGAAAGGAGACATATGAGAGAGCATGAGTCCTTGTGCAATGCCGGTCTTGCTTGTACCCAAGAAGGATGGTAGTTGGCGCATGTGTGTTGATTACCGATACATCAAAAACATCACGGTAAAGTACATGCATCCTATCCCTAGACTTGATGACATGTTAAATGAGCTATATGGTTCATGTGTCTTTTCAAAGATTGATCTCAAAAGTGGGTACCACCAGATTAAGATGAAAGAAGTAGATGAGTGGAAAACCGCTTTTAAAAGCAAACATGGGTTGTATGAATGGCTAGTGATGCCTTTTGGCCTAACCAATGCTCCCAGTACCTTCATGAAGCTAATGAACCACCGTGTTTGTTGTGGCCTATTTTGATGACATATTGGTTTATAGCAAGAGTCTAGAAGAACATGCTAGTCATTTACGATTGGTCCTAGATACTCTTAGGAAGGAACAACTCTATGCTAACTTGAAAAGTGGACCTTTGGAACAGAACCTTGTCTTCCTAGGTTTTGTTGTTAGTGCAGATGGAGTCGAAGTTGATGAGGAGAAAGTAAAAGCCATCCGTGAATGGCCTAGCCCAAAAACGGAAAGTGAAGTGAGGAGTTTTCACGGCCTGGCTGGATTCTATAGACGGTTTGTCAAGGACTTTAGCACCCTTGCTGCTCCATTGACCGAGGTGATCAAGAAAGAAGTCGGATTTAAATGGGAAGAAGAACATGAAACCTCATTCCAAACTTTGAAAGAGAAGCTTACCAACGCTCCTCTCTTAGCTTTACCTGATTTTATGAAGACATTTGAGATTGAATGTGATGCTTTTGGTGTAGGTATTGGTGCCGTCCTCATGCAGGAAAGGAAACCAATCGCTTTCTTTAGTGAAAAACTTGGAGGTGCCACCTTGAAATATCCCACATATGACAAGGAGCTTTATGCGTGTTGGGGTCGAAATCCCCTCCTCGAAGATTGAAGGAACGAGAAGTCAATGTCGAGATCAAATGGAACTTACCCCGAACATGGACCGGACGAGCTAAGGCCAACTGCCCACGACCCGTCCATGACACGAACCGGCGGCTGGGATAAGGCCAGCCGCCGGGTCTTCCTCAAGCACCAACCAGCGGCTGGGATAAGGCCAGCCGCCGGGTCTTCCTCAAGCACCAACCGGCGGCTGGGATAAGGCTAGCCGCCAGGTCTTCTTCGTCCACGGCCGGCGGCTGGGATAAGGCCAGCCGCCGGGTCTTCTTCGTCCACGGCCTGCGGCTATGATAAGGCCAGCCGCCGGGTCTTCTTCGTCCATGACCGGCGGCTGGGATAAGGCCATCCGCCGGGTCTTCTTCCTCCACGGCCGGCGGCTGGGATAAGGCCAGCCGCCGGGTCTTCTTCGTCCACGGTCGGCGGCTGGGATAAGGCCAGCCGCCCACGATCATTTCTCAGTCAAGTCTCATTATCCGAACATCGTCCAGTCGACCGACCGTCAAACATAACTATAAGCCCAGACCGACTCGAAGATTATGCAATTGCGTGTTCTGGGATCGGGAACCAGAGGAAAGCTTCGTAAAACATCGACTCGTACATGGCAAAATAGCCCTCTGGCGCCTTGTTCATCCTATCCCCATCTTTTGGGAGACGGAACTTAATCTTATCCGAAATCCGGAAGTCGTATCTGAGCTCGGCCAATGAATCCCGATCGCTCAAAGTGGGTCCATGCTTGAATCCCTCGGATATCGATCTGTAACTCGTAGACGGTCCAGGTTTCTTAAACCGCCAAGCAAAAATATCTTCACCCCAATAGGCTTTAGCCTCTACGGGAGAACGACACTCGGACTTCACGTCCGGATGCACAAAGATAGGCACTTCCGGGTGATCCGATCTAACTTCTTCCCTGGACATGGCCGAGTCGTCACCTGTTTCTGGCCAAACACGATGATGCTCGGAAACGACCAGAGATCGGGACGGCCATTCACGCCATCCGCCGTTGTCCTCAGCATGTTGAGGAGGAGTCCAAGCGCCACGTGCTATGCTCTTCCTCGGTGAAACGCCGTCATGTTCGACTCGAGAAGAACCGGACGCCCTCTCTAAGACACCTCCCGAGCCAAGCGCCCATCTTGATACCGCTACTATGCCAGCCGCCCTTTTGGGGGCGTTCTTAGAGCCAGCCGCCCTCCTCGAACCAGATGCTCTACACGTCGAACTCCCGGCCGCCGGCTCGGGTCTGATCTCCTTCCCAGCCGCCGTCTCGGGAATGCTTCCATTCCCAGCCGCCGTCTCGGGTATGTCCTCATTCCCAGCCGCCGTTTCGGGCGCCCATTGAGGAACATTAGCAAAACCGAGCTCTCCTTGAGCATTGCTAGGACCGGCCGCCCACTGAGGGACACCTTCGGGACCGGACGCCGCTTGTGGAATGGCATTTTCCCCAGCCGCCAACATATCTTCCACAAGTACCGCATCCTGCTCTGCGGACATAAAATCAAACTCAAACTGATCGTTCATAATTGCATCGAAGTTGAGTTCGAAAGGGGAACCTCCTTCACCAGCCATCGCTAAAGAAAAATTTTCAAAGGAGAAACTTGAAGAAGAAAGCTTGAAAAAAGAATGGAGTGTGAAAAAAATGAAAATGAAGCCACTCCTTTGATATAGCAAACATGGCATGAACTTCCATGATGAACAATGCTCTGACAAGACATTAAAGAGAAGCGGACGAACGGACGAACGAAAAAACTCATTGCCGTCCCGTTTCAGTCAATCCCGATAAAACTCTCAGCTCGGAGCTCCTTGTTCCAAACCACGGAAGCAAAGAGCTGGGGGGCTAACTGTTGGGGTCGAAATCCCCTCCTCGAAGATTGACGGAACGAGAAGTCAAGGTCGAGATCAAATCCCGAACATGGAACGGACGAGCTAAGGCAAACTGCCCACGACCCGTCCAAGACACGAACCGGCGGCTGGGATGAGTGCCAGCCGCCGGGTCTTGTTCGTCCAAGGCCGGCGGCTGAGATGAGTGCCAGCCGCCGGGTCTTCTTCGTCCAAGACCGGCGGCTGGGATGAGTGCCAGCCGCCGGGTCTTCTTCGTCCAAGGCCGGCGGCTGGGATGAGTGCCAGCCGCCGGGTCTTCTTCGTCCAAGGCCGGCGGCTGGGATGAGAGCCAGCCGCCGGGTCTTCATCGTCCAAGGCCGGCGGCTGGGATGAGTGCCAGCCGCCGGGTCTTCTTCGTCCAAGGCCGGCGGCTGGGATGAGTGCCAGCCGCCGGGTCTTCTTCGTCCCAGGTCGGCGGCTGGGATGAGTGCCAGCCGCCGGGTCTTCTTCGTCCAAGGCCGGCGGCTGGGATGAGTGCCAGCCGCCGGGTCTTCACGATACACCAACCGGCGGCTGGGATAAGGCCAGCCGCCGGGTCTTCATCATATGCCCACGATCATTTCTCAAGTCAAGACTCATTATCCGAACATCGTCCAGTCGACCGACCGAACATAACTCTATGCCCGGACCGACCCGAAGATCATCCATTTGCACGTTCTGACTCCACGATCCGTCCATAAACATTCCCCGTAAGACCATAACGAACGTCCAGCCATCCGTGGACCAGTCGCCGAGCACGCGAGCCAAAGGAACCGGCGGCTGGCCATCAATACCGAAACCGGCGGCTGTGAGTTCAAACAAAAAACGGGCGGTTCAAATCTCAGAAGTCGTAAAACGCTAGGAACACTATTCACGTGGGAAAATCGTTGAAAAACACTATTCATCCCGAGACAAAGTTAACCGAAAAATCGAATTGAGCTTAAACCGAGATTTGGATTACTATTCGTCGGATTACTATTCACCGGTTTACTATTCATCGGCGGGCCGGATGTGGATCAGAACGCGCGGGCGGATCACGGAAGACTCTCGGGCCGGATATCGGGCCCAAAAAGCTTAGGTCGGCGGCTGGGAAGGAAAGACAAGGTCCCACATCGAAAATCTAAAGTCTTAGCCTCCTAGGATTGTCAGTATATATATGAACGCTCATGTAAGGGTTAATCCCATCCCAAATCCGAGTATTAGGAGTTTTAGCAATTTAAGACTATTCAGCTTTTGCTAATTTCCCTTGTACTTTCGGAAAATATCAATAAAAATCTCTCTTTTGCATTTTCGGTTCTTTTGTTCTTTATAAATAGAATTTTCGAGCCCCCACTAAATATAAGTTTTGACAGTGTGGGTTTCGGCTCTCACAAATATGCCTCCAACACAGGTGCATCCAGACTCGCTTGAAGAGCAGCAAGAAAGGCTTGGTCGCGCTTATACCACTTCGCACTACCAAAGGCTGGAGTATCTTCTTCTGGAGTGTCTTCTTCGTCATCAAACATCTCATCCATAGGCTCACCAGTGTGAGACCACACACCATGACCACATAGCACAGCCTTGGTAGTCCTAGACCAGAGAAGATAGTTGTTTCCCCCCTTAAGCGGGACCGCAAGGAAGCAAGTTTGCTTTTTGTCTTGGTTTCCATGAGTGAGAGTGTGAGTTTGGGCGTGAACAAGGTGAAAGCTTGCAGCTCTTATTATGTAGAACACCTGAAATAAGAATTCAACCAACAAAAGATCCAACGCAACTAGGACACCAACCAACAACGAGATCCAACCCAACAAAGAGAGAAGCGATTTTAAAGGTTCAAGCTTTGCAAGGAACACCACCAAAGACAATAACTTGAGAAAGATCCGGTCTTAAAAATGACTCAAAGAGTTGAGGATCGAGAGTAGACAGCTCAAAGCTTGATGCTTTAAGCTTGAAACGAGATTGTGGATGAAGATTGGAGCTGAAAGCTTGGTGCTTTACGCTCAAAGAAGAAGAACGAGGAAGAACAAGAAAAAAAAAACAACTTGTACTATCTCCCTTTATCAAGAACACTCCTGAAGTTTTGAGCTTCAGATTTATGGAGATAAAGAGAGATGAACCACGAAGAAACAAGAGGAAATGAACGAGAGTATAGTGAGAGGAGAGTAGCGATTGCGAAACAAGAAGATTATGACGATTGTGGATCAAAATGCTCTGATACCATAAAGGTTTTGCAGAATAATATTGAGATTATGATGAGATTATGAAGAGAAAAGAGAGATTATGGAGAGTGAAGTGAAGAAAACGAGAGAGACTTGATTAACATCATTGTTTTACAATCGCTTAAGGCACAAAAATGGAGTGGTCTCACTTTAAATACAAACGTGAAGGCCAAATCTAGAGAGGACCTTTTCTGCGTGAAGAGATAAGGTGTACAACCAAAAGTAGACAAAAGGTAACAAAATGAGCTAAAAGGTAAATGATAAGAAACCTTATCTATAAACGGTAACAATCATCTCCTTTAGCTGATCATATGCGCCTTTCCTCTTTTGGTAGAACACTTGCCGAGAATATGGACTCATTAAACACCGACTTGTACGGACGGCCGTACGGCCACTTGTACGGATGGTGGTAAATGAGATCCATTGTTAACATTGACGACTCCAAAATGGAGACCTTGGTCAAAGTTCATGCTCTTTAGAAAGAGGCTGCCGAGTACAAGGAGCAGGCGGAGAGGACGAGTTTTAAACTCTATTTTCGTACTGCAAGTGCACAGAAAATCGTAGTAGTACTTAGGGGTCGATCCCGCGAAGACCAAGCTTACACTATGGTTTTAAAGACTAAATAAAAAGCTAAGATGAATAAATATAGAGATCGGTTTTGTGAATAGCTAGCAACGAAATCAAATCGGTTGTAAAATTCAATAATAAACAAGCGTTAGGTCAAGGTAATTCGCAGGCAACCCAGAGCAACGGGTCAAACAACTATTCAGGCTATGATTAAGCACCAGTCTAGAACTCAGACACGAAGATAATATCAATCCACTGTCGTGGAATCAACAACTTTGTCTAGCGACCTAGAAATTCTAACTGCCGTTGGTACTAGAAATCGCAAACAAGCATTATAGATCAGGTTTGATTTGTTCACAATTCTCCAATACATCTACTTTCGCAGGTAATGAATAAATTGCTCACCAATGTTTCTTCTAGCAACCTAGCAACTGTCGTTGTCTAAATTAAACCTAATATCATAAAATCAAGTGATCAAATCGATTTAAGCATTAAGAACAACAAGGGTGAAGACATCGATTTTATTTGCCTATTTGTGTTTAACCCTAGCTCATGAATTCTTTTGAAAACCTTAACCTAACTAAGAGATCTACTCAAGCATAATGAAAGAAGAAAGCAAAACAATAAAACAAAAAGACTACTTCGATATTAAAATAAAGAAGTAGGGTTCAGAAATCTTCTCAGAATTGTAGTAGAGATCTTCTCCCTTACAAGTAGAAAGCCCTCAGGTATTGAAAAGCTAAAAGCCAAAAGCCAAAAAGAATAGAATAATAAAACCTAAGACTAAGAGGAGTATTTATATCAGAAGGCAATAGGCGGCTGCTCCCTTTAAAGTCGGCGCGGCTATTAGGTTAAATCTCCTTCTTTTTATTTTCTTCCACGGCGAGCAGGTGCTCGATTGGTGGCCAAAAATCGGGAGCATGTGCTCGCTGATTGGAGTTGGTAGTACTTTGCAGGATTTGTCTTCTTTTCTTCAGTTTTGATTCTTTTCTGCTTCAAAGATTTCAACTGCTCCAAACTCCAATAACAGCTCCAAGGCTACCTAAGATCTCCTGAAATATACTCAAAAACTCTAAAAAGTCATTAGATACTAAGGTTAGTTTGGGTCAAAATCTTAACATATCAATTACCCCAGACTTAGATCTTTGTTTGTCCTCAAACAAAACTAAAATCAAGACTTAGAGAAACCGGTGGAAACTCGCAAAATCTCATAAACCATGTGATATATCATGGTTTTTCCGGTTTTTCAACCATGATATAAGTTCTTTTATAGAGTCTATTATTTGTTTTTGGAGTCTTTTCGAGTCTTTTGTAGGTTCAGGTACATATTAGGCTTGATTGAAGATGTTGGAGCTTTTTGGAGCAATTAGTTTGAAGCAGCTGAAAAGAGCAACTTGGAACCCGTTTTTGAAGATGGTGTCGATCGACACCACTCCTGAGTGTCGATCGACACCACTCCTGAGTGTCGATCGACACCAATCGGGATTTCACATATCCGAGTTTTTGAAGAAAAGGAAAATTGCCCAGAAGTTTCATATATTTGTAATTAAGTCCTTGGTCGAGTTTTTAGGATATATATATACTATTTTAAGGTCATTGTTTAGATCTATCTATTATTCTAAGCTAGAGTTTTGAAGAGAAGAATTCAGACTCATTCAGAGAAGATTCAGAACTCCTTTAATCTCTATTCTTATTTCTTTTATGCAATCTTATTCAAACATGTTTATTGGTTCAATCTCCATGACTGAGTAGTTTGCTAGTTAGGTTTAGGGTTTCTCATTAGGGATTTCATGGATTGCTAAGTTGATTTGTTAGTTAAGGATTCTGGAACACTAGTTCTTCATCTAGGTTGTGATTAATGCTTGATCTGAACTGACGAGTTAGATTATTGATCATATGTTGATTCTCGCAACGAAAGTTGGTTAATTAGCTAGAAAGAACCTTACATGAGCAAAATGACTAGTCGCAAAGAGATTTGGTTTAGGTATTTTGTGAATATATCGAACTTGAATTTAATGCATGTCTGAGCCTTTGAATTTGCAAAGAGATTTGGAATTCTAGGATCTAGACATAGAAATCTCTGCAACGGGAGTTGATTTCATTTGAATATTGTGTTTCGAGTTCTAGAACATAGCAGATCCTGATTTACAGATTAACTTGCATTTCTGATTTCCTGAGAATTCTCTGAGCCTGAAATTTCTCCCATCTGATTTACAACCGATTTTATTGCACTGTTTCCATTACATTTATTCTCGTTTAGCTTAATTCGAAAACCTATAATCTATTGTGTGATCTTGAGTCTCTGTGGAAATCGATCCCTAAGTACTGCAATTGATCTCTTAATTTGAGAGAGTAGTTCAAAGGGTAAATTTGAGCATATCAAATTTTGGCGCCGTTGCCGGGGACTCATTGAATTCGCATTAGATTAGGAATAGAATTTAGTCTAAGCATTTTATCTCTTGTTTACTCACATCTGTTCTATATATTTTCTTGTGTTTCAGGTGTATGCATTCTCGCAATACCCGAAGCAACAAAGAGGCTCAACTTTTGAATCTTACGAATCAGCAGTTGAGAGATTTAGAACGCACGAACCTTAAGGCAAAGAGATCAGCAGACATGAATCGGAGAATTATCATTCGACCAGATTCTGCTGGAGTCTTACGAGACCAAGAGGGTCATGCCTACAACGAAAACGGCGACCGAATTGATGAACAGGGAAATGTCTTCCAAGAAGACGCTGCTGCGAACCCGGCGAGAGGGAGAAATCTTGCTGATTTTAACAGGCCTGATCTATTATATGAGAACAGGTCTGCGATTCGTCCTCCTCCTTTCCAAAGGAACTACTTTGAGCTGAAGCCAGTGTATTTCACTCTTGTGTGTCAGCACCCTTTCCATGGTCTTCCTCATGAGCACCCCATGGACCATATTGAGAAGTTTGAAGACTTGGTGACAAGCATTAAGCTAAATGGAGTCTCAGATTATTATCTGATATGCAAGCTCTTCCCATATTCTCTTGCTGGGGATGCAGCTTATTGGCTTAAGAATGAGAGTCCAGGTTCTCTAACCACTTGGTTTGATACCAAGAATGCCTTCCTCAACAACTTCTTTGATGATGCAAGGTCTGAAGAGCTGAGAACAAAGATCTCTACATTTTCTCGAGGAACTACTGAAGCCTTTAAGGCTGCTTGGTTGAGGTTCAGATCTTATCAGAGAGACTGTCCCCATCATGGGTTCAATGATGTTCAGCTGCTGGGAATTTTCTTCAGGGGAATTGACTGGAGGTATCAAATGGCTTTGGATGCTACAAGTGAAGGAAATTTCAATACTAGAAGTCCAGCTGAAGCCAGGAAGCTTATTGAGAACTTGGTATCTAGTAATAGTACCAAGAATGCAGACTTTGAGAGGAAGAAAGCAGCTGGAGGAATGGATGGAAGTAAAATGGCTAAAGTAAAGGCAAAGATAGACTCTGTTCACAGCATTCTTGTGGGTCAAAAACAAGTTCAATTTGCTGCAGAGGTTGAGACTTTTGAACCAGCTAAAGAAGAGGATGTGAACTATGTCGGTGGAACAGGTTTTCAGAAAGCTTTCAATGGTTATGGTCAGAGGAGTGCCTTCACAGGCCATTAGAATTCCTCTGGATTCACTCAACAACCTCAGTTCCAGAAGCCTTCTTTTCAGAGCAACAACTTCACAAGGACATATGGCTCTTCCTCTTACCAACCAATCCCTACATCAAATTCAGCAAGCAAATTGGAGGGCATGATAGAGCAAGTTCTTGAAGGTCAGACAAAATTGGCAGTTGACTTCAATGGAAAGTTGGATTCCATGTACACAGACCTGAATGGAAAATTTGAAACATTGAGCACTCATGTCAAGAAGCTGGACACTCAAGTTGCACAAACAGCTTCATCCATAAAAAGGCAAGAGGGGTTTATTCCTGGAAAGACTGATTCAAATCCAAGGCATCATGTCAACGCCATCATGGTAAGAGAAGAAGAAAAATCTGTGGGTTATGCAGAGCTTGATGAAGATTTTGACGTTCCAGAGCAGGTGTCGATCGACACCAACATGGGGTGTCGATCGACACCACCCCAAAAACTCGAGATTTCGAGTCATGACGGACGTTTGTCGACCAACTCGGTCGACACCACTTCGAAGTGGTCGACACCAGTCAATGTCGATCGACACCATCCTAGTGTCGATCGACACCATCCTCCAATCGCGGAGCAAGCCAGGATTGGCTAATTCTCACACAACACACGAGGAGAATGTCTGTAAGCCTAAAATTCCTTTTCCAAAGGCATGTAAGAAGTCTAAACAAGAGGTGGAAGATGCCAGATGCAGGGCAATAATGGACAAGGTGCTGATTGAGATACCATTGGTTGATGCAGTCAAGTTTTCACCTCCAATTAAAAGGTATGTTAAGAGGATGGTTGTGAATGGTATAAGTCCTGAGGAAGCAGCTTTGCTCACAAAGGACATTAGTGCAATCCTCTTGAAAAAGACAGTATCAAGGAAAGAGAGGAAGGTGAGAGTGTCTGAACAGGTCAGTGCTATGATTCAGAGTAGGATTCCAAAGAAGTTACTTGACCCAAGGAGTTTTGTGCTCGACTGCACCATCTCAACAGGAAGATTTCCACACTCTCTCTGTGACCTTGGCTCAAGCATTAACCTAATGCCATATTTTGTTACTGTGAGACTTGGGTTGACTGACTTCAAGCCTATAAGGATTCATCTTGTCCTTGCTGATCGTTCCAAGAGGATTCCAGAAGCTGTTTTAGAGGATGTTCCACTTCAGATTGCAGCATGCACTATCCCCACAGACTTTGTGGTTTTAGAATATGGTGAAGAACCTCAGGATCCTCTTCTTCTGGGAAGATCATTCTTTAGCTACAACAGGTGCTATTATTGATGTCAGAGAAGGACAGATAGAGCTTGATTTGGGAGATAAGGTCATGAACTTTGACATGGAGAAGCTGAGGAGAAAACCTACCATTGATGGTCAAACCTTTTCTGTAGAGGTTGCCATGGATGAGGAGCCAGATGACATTACTGCTGGGTATGTCAAGGAGCTGGAGGCTACTGAGCAAGTGAACAAGCTGATTGTTCAAGAAGAATTGGTTGAGATTTCTACGCAAGCTGATGGGCTTGAAGATTGGAGTGGAGATCATCTTTTTAGGCCAAGGGTAGAAGATAAGGGTCCACTTAGAGACAAGTTGATGGAGGATGATGTTTTTGTGATAGAGACACGGATTGCAGAAAAAGTGCAGAGTCCCGAGTTTCAGGTTCAATGTCGATCGACACCACTGTTGGTGTCGGTCGACACCCTCCACAGGCCAAGCCAAAGACGCCTAAAACTAAGAGTTTTCAGAAGCTTTCTTGTCCAAAAGACCCATCAACTGTTGTTAAACAGAAAACTCTACATCTCGCACCTCACTCACCTCCAATAGAGAAAAGGTATGCACTTCCTGTTCCTAATTCTAAACATCCTGATATCATCATTAAGAATTTTCAAAGTGCAAAAGCTGTCTCACAGTTAAACAAGCCATGAGATTATCGTAGAGCGCTTGTTTCTTCTTTTGATGATTCTGCAGGAAAAAAGAGTGTACCGCCCAGAACTAAGTCCCCCCTGCTGCTGTTCCTTCATTCCTTGGTCGATCTCATTCACAAACTTCCTTTACACCACCTTGGATGATGAGATGTTCTTCCCAGAGGTATTCAGTGCCACTCTCTGATCCACCAGATGCCTAAGCTCCAACATAGTCAAGCTAATGACTGAAAATAAGTGCTGAGTGGAAGGCAACCCACTATTAGGTAGGAGTTTTCTTTGGATTTTGTTTGATTTTTGCTAATTTTTAGTTTTATTTTTCTTGTGTCAAAAAAAAAGGGATCGTGACCACACTAGTGTCGATCGACACTACTCGTTGGTGTCAGTCGACACCAATCGCGACTGTAGGTAAGCGTATCCGATCCTAACCTTTTCTATTCTAATTATTTTCTTTTGACCAAACTCATGCCTGTTAACACTGGGGACAATGTTATTCAAGTCTGGGGGAGGTGGATTAGTAACTTTGGTTTTCTTTTTCTTTTGAGAGTCTTTTATGTCAAAAATTTGTTTTTTTATTTAGTCAAAAGCTTGTTGGGAACAATGAACTTTACTTGGAATAAATTGTCTTAACTACCTCTTTAGTGACCATTCTTACAGCCATTGATAGCAGTTTCTACCAACAGGAAATTCCAAAAGTAAATTAATCTTCCATTATCCCTATATTGTTTGAGTATTTAGATGATCCAGAGCTGGCCTAGATATAATGAACTTAGTTTTTCTCTAATTTTTCTCTAATTTTTCTCATCTTGGGGCTTGGTATACTTTGAATCGGATTCCTTGCTTAGGTCTGATAGGATTAGTCTGTGATTATGGTTTCCCTCTCTCTTCCCTTCATTGTCTCTAAAAAAAAAAGAATGAAAAAGAGTCATCGCTTTGAAAAGATTTAATTTGAGAAGTTGAATCATTTGATACTTCTAGAAAAGAAAAAGAGAAAGAAAGAGAACAATCAGTCGATAAAAAATAAAATAAAATGATACCCTAGTAGGGAAAATCGACTGATTGGAAACGAGAAAAGAGGGAGAAAGGAAACTAGAAGCAGACTGTTCAATAAATCAGTACTTGGGTAAGTAAGAGTCCATGTGTCCTTAGATCGATATTCCCTCGATGAGACTGCACTTAAAAATTAATAAGGTCAGCAATGGGGATTTTATATTACTCTTATGGGTTGTGGTTTGGAATCTGGATGGTAAGTCTGCGGAAAATTACTAGACGTTCTAACTTAAGTTGGTACTGTTTGACGTGGCTTTACTCTGGCGTTGGTTGATTCAGTATTTCTAAAGGATAAGAGAGTTCCTATGTTTTCAAACCTCTTTCACAGGTCTAGTCTTCTGTTTTGCTTGAGGGCAAGCAAAAGCTAAGTCTGAGGGAATTGATATATCATGGTTTTTCCGGTTTTTCCACCATTATATATGTTCTTTTATAGAGTCTTTTATTTGTTTTTGGAGTCTTTTCGACTCTTTTGCAGGTTTAGGTACATATTAGGCTTGATTGAAGATGTTGGAGCTTTTTGGAGCAATTAGTTTGAAGCAGCTGAAAAGAGCAACTTGGAACCCATTTTTGAAGATGGTGTCGATCGACACCGATCGGGATTTCACATATCTGAGTTTTTGAAGAAAAGGAAAATTGCCCAGAAATTTCATATATTTGCAATTATGTCTTTGGTCGAGTTTTTCGGATATATATACTATTTTAAGGTCATTTTTTAGATCTATCTATTATTCTAAGCTAGAGTTTTGAAGAGAAGAATTCAGACTCCTTCAGAGAAGATTCAGAATTCCTTTAATCTCTATTCTTAATTCTTTTATGCAATCTTATTCAAACATGTTTATTGGTTCAATCTCCATGTCTGAGTAGTTTGCTAGTTAGGTTTAGGGTTTCTCATTAGGGATTTCATGGATTGCTAAGTTGATTTGTTAGTTAAGGATTCTGGAACACAAGTTCTTCATCTAGGTTGTGATTAATGCTTGATCTGAACTGACGAGTTAGATTATTGATCATAGGTTGATTCTCGCAACAAAAATTGGTTAATTAGCTACAAAGAACCTTAGATGAGCAAAATAACTATTCGCAAATAGATTTGATTTAGGTATTTTGTGAACATATCGAACTTGAATTTAATGCATGTCCGAGCCCTTGAATTTGCAAAGAGATTTGGAATTCTAGGATCTAGACATAGAAATCTCTGCAACGAGCGTTGATTGATTTGAATATTGTGTTTCGATTTCTAGAACATAGCAGAATCCTGATTTACTGATTAGCTTGCATTTCTGATTTACTGAGAATTCTCTGAGTGTGACGTTTCTCCCATCTGATTTACAACCGATTTTACTGCACTGTTTCCATTACATTTATTCTCGTTTAGCTTAATTGAAAACCTATAATCTACTGTGTGATCTTGAGTCTCTGTGGAAATCGATCCCTAAGTACTGAAATTGATCTCTTAATTTGAGAGAGTAGTTAAAAGGGTAAATTTGAGCATATCACCATGAATAGACCAAAATCTGCAGACCACATACTTTAGAACAAGAGACACACATCCTTACCGAAAGCCTCTCCAACAAAGTTCACCAACCACAAAACCGTACGGCTTACAGTCCCAGAAAAATCTAAATTCAAGACAATAGACTTTCGACATTCAATTAGAGGTAGCCTGCGCTTCTTGTTAAGAGCACTAGCTTAGAGAAACGAGGCTTGGTAAAAACGAGGCTAATTTAAAGGTGGAGCTTTAGAGTGTTTAAGGTTACCGTGTTCCAAAGAGAGTGCAGGATATCGCACAAAACGGCAAGGGAGACTGGACTCATTGATGTCCACAACCTCTAATTCACTCTCCTCCTCTTATAAGATCGGCTCTTCAACTCATTCTTCTTCCTTTTCTTGTTCTTTCCTCTTGCGTTTAGCACATGCTTCAGGACACATCTTTGAGTTACTAACTCAACACCCCTTATTCCTGAGTTACTAACTCAATTTTTTTTTAAGAAGAAAAAGAATAAGGGGGGCATTTACATTGCGTTTGTCCTTCGGCGAACTGTGATTCCTTTGTCCTCATACCCCAGCAGGTCATATTGAAACTCGTTTCTTTTCTGGACATCGTGGAGCAGGTGCTCCGTGATAGTGAGCACGTGCTCGCGGACTTTTCCTTAGCTTACTTCTAACGACTTCTTCAGCAAGAGTGAATCAGAGGTGGCGTTAGTCCTTTTCTCCCCAACCTTTTTGCACATATCTGCATAAATGAGAAAGAAAAATACGAGTGCAAGTGATTTGGAAAGAGGTTAGGGTCAGGGTGAGGTACTAACTAGAAGCTAGCTATTCAGGATCAACAAGAGTGGCAAAAGGGATAAGAAGTCTTGAATCGTTGATGTAACACGTTTTCTAATCCTAATGCCCAAAACAAAAAGAATTAAAGTCCAAATTACGTCCGAATAAATTACAGTCTAAAGTCTATCCGATAAAACCTTAAAGGGACTGATGTTTTCGGGCCTGAAAAAGGATCCGAATGTGAAGAAGCCTCAGCTCATCTCTGTACTCTAAATTCTGCAGCAATTTTCACTAGAAAACAGGTCAAATTAAATAAGTGGTTAAAAACTCATCATAGACTTTGGTCCTAATTTCCACTGGTTTTGATTTGACCCATATGGCAGACTGACTCAAAATAACAAAAGACTCAAAGCAAGTAATAAGGTACTGACTCAAGAGACGACCCACCCCCGGACTTACTTCACACCGTCTTGGTGTGAGAATAAGCTAGAAAAGAGTCGGAGAAACTTACCTGAGTCGGCAGGTCAGAGCACCAAGGTGGAGCAGGTGCTCCAAAACAGAATCGGGTGCTCTTCCGTGTTTTCTTCTTTTTTTTTTTAAATCTGAAACAAAGAAAAACAAAACCAAAAATCAATAGCAAAAGAAAATAAAATAAAAACACTTACCAGTGGGTTGCCTCCCACTCAGCGCTTGGTTTTAGTCAGTAGCTTGACTTGGTGAGCTGATTAGGCTTGAGGAGGGTCGCGTAAGGGAAAGGATTTCGCTTGTGCGACGGATGAATCAGCGAGGTATGGCTTCAAGCGATGACCATTGACAACGAACTCTCTCCCCTTGTCATCCAGTAACACCACAGCTCCATAAGGTCGTACTTCCTTTATTGGAAAAGGCCCAGACCATCGTGATCGTAACTTCCCGGGAAACAGTTTCAGCCGGGAGTTGAAAAGTAGGACTTGGTCGTTGGGAGCGAAGTTTCTGGCCAGTATGCGCTTGTCGTGGTATGCCTTGGTGTGCTCTTTGTAAATCTTCGATTTCTCATACGCGAGATGTCTAATCTCCCGGAGCTCATGTAGCTGCATCATACGACGTTCTGAAGCAGGCTTAATGTCATAGTTGAGCAGCTTAACCGCCCATGTGGCTTTGAACTCAAGCTCGACGGAGAGGTGACAGGCTTTGCCTTAGATGAGGTGGAATGGTGTGGTTCCGAGTGGCGTCTTGTAGGCGGTCCGGTAAGCCGAAGACCTCGACTTCGAGAATGAAGTTCTGTGGCATCTCATTGCGCTTGCTGATGTTGCCCTGTTGCTGGCATGAATCGCATCTAGAAATAAAGCGTTGAGCATCCTTAAACATCGTAGGCCACCAATATCCAGCTTGCAAAATCCTAGAGACTGTCTTGAAAGTGGCGAAGTGTCCGGCATAGGAAGAGTCGTGACAGTGAAATAGAATCTCTGGTATCTCCTCCTCAGCTACGCATCGTCTGAATATGCCATCTGGGCAATGTTTGTATAGGTACGGCTCATCCCAGAAGTAATGGTGGATATCCTTAAGGAATTTCTTCCTTTTGTTGCGCACAAAGCCAGGCGGTTCCAGATCAGCAGCTAGATAATTCGCAATCTCGCCAAACCAAGGAATCTGAGGACGTTGGCCACTTTCGATTCGGTTGCAGAATTTGGGCTGAGCAGGTGCTCGCTGGGCGGGAGCACGTGCTTCCTTGACCTGGTAAACGCCGATCGAGTAAATCTGCTCTTCAGGGATGCTGTCATCGAGTGGGAGTTCTTCATCAATCCGCATTTTAGATAAATGGTCGGCAGCTCCATTATCTATTCCCTTCTTATCTTTGATCTCAAGGTCGAATTCCTGGAGGAGAAGGATCCACCGGAGGAGTCGCGGCTTAGCATCTTTCTTGGTCAGCAGGTACTTGAGTGCTGCATGATCAGTGTGTACAATGACCTTGGAGCCAACAAGATAGGATCGGAACTTCTCAAAGGCGAAGACCACAGCTAGAAGCTCTTTTTCGGTAGTTGCATACTTGCACTGAGCATCATCAAATGTGCGGCTGGCGTAATATATTACATGGAGTTTTTTGTCTTTCCTCTGGCCGAGGACTGCACCAACGGCGTAGTCACTAGCGTCCGTCATCACCTTGAAAGGTAAGCTCCAATCTGGTGGCTGCACAATGGGTGCGCTGACTAATGCTCCTTTGATTGTGTGGAAAGCCTCGAGATAGGCATCATCGAACTCAAACTTCACCTCCTTGCAGAGAAGGTGTGTGAGAGGCCTGGTGATCTTAGAGAAATCCTTGATGAAGCTCCTATAGAAACCGGCATGGTCTAAGAAGCTCTGGATTCCTTTAACTGAAGTAGGCGGTTGCAAGTTCATCATGACCTCGACCTTAGCTTTGTCCACTTGTGAGAGCCGAAACTCACACTGTCAAAACTTATATTTAATGGGGGCTCGAAAATTCTATTTATAAAGAACTAAAGGACCGAAAATGAAAAAAGATGAAAAAGGGGGATTTTATTGATATTTTCCGAAAGTACAATGGAAATTAGCAAAAGCTGAATAGTCTTAAATTGCTAAAACTCCTAATACTCGGATCTGGGATGGATTTAACCTTTACATGAGCGTACATATATATACTGACAATCCTAGGAGGCTAAGACTTCAGATTTCCGATGTGGGACCTTGTCCTTCGCTCCCAGCCGCCGACTTAAGCTTTTTGGGCCCGATTTCCGGCCCGAGAGTCTTCCGTGATCCATCTGCGCATTCTGACCCAAATCTGGCCCGCCAATGAATAGTGATCCGTGAATAGTAAACCGGTGAATAGTAATCCGAATCTCGGTTTATGCTTAATTCGATTTTTCGGTTAACTTTGTCTCGGGATGAATAGTGTTTTAACGGTTTTTCCCGCGTGAATAGTGTTCCGAGCGTTTTATGACTTCCGAGATTTGAACCGCCCATTTTTTATTTGAACTTCCAGCCGCCGGTTTCAGTATTGATGGCCAGCCGCCGGTTCCTTTGGCTTGTATGCTCGGCGACTGGTCCACGGCTGGCTGGACGTTCGTCTCGGTCTTTCGGGGAACGTTTATGGACGTCTTTGGGGTCAGAACATGCAAACGGATGATCTCCGGGTCGGTCCGGGCATTGAGTTACGTTTGACGGTCGGTCGACTGGACGATGTTCGGATGAGGAGTCTCGACTCGAGAAATGATCGTGGACATGTGATGAAGACCCGGCGGCTGGGACAAGTGCCAGCCGCCGGCCACGGACGAGGGGAGATCCGGCGGCTGGCTTCATCCCAGCCGCCGGCCACGGACGAGGGGAGATCCGGCGGCTGGCTTCATCCCAGCCGCCGGCCACGGACGAAGGGAGATCCGGCGGCTGGCCTCATCCCATCCGCCGGCCACGGACGAGGGGAGATCCGGCGGCTGGCTTCATCCCAGCCGCCGGCCACGGACGAAGGGAGATCCGGCGGCTGGCCTCATCCCAGCCGCCGGCCACGGACGAAGGGAGATCCGGCGGCTGGCCTCATCCCAGCCGCCGGCCACGGACGAAGGGAGATCCGGCGGCTGGCCTCATCCCAGCCGCCGGCCACGGACGAAGGGAGATCCGGCGGCTGGCACTTGTCCCAGCCGCCGGCCGTTGGTGAAAGAGGATCCGGCGGCCGGCCATGTCCCAGCCGCCGGTTGGCTTCCTTGGACGGATCGTGGGCAGTTTGCCTTAGCTCGTTCGTTCCATGTTCGGGATAGGTTTCATTTGGTCTTGTCCGTCCCATGTTCGGATGAAGAAGACCCGGCGGCTGGCACTCATCCCAGCCGCCGGCCTTGGGTGGAGAAGACCTGGCGGCTGGCACTCATCCCAGCCGCCGGTTCGTGCCTTGGACGGGTCGTGGGCAGTTTGCCTTAGCTTGCCCGTTCCATGTTCGTGATTTGATCTCGACCTTGACTTCTCGTTCCGTCAATCTTCGAGGAGGGGATTTCGACCCCAACAGTTAGCCCCCCAGCTCTTCGTTCTCGTAGTCCAGGACGATGAGCTTTAAGCTGAGGTTTTATCGGGATTGATCGAAACGGGAAAATTTCCTTTTCGTATGAAAGACTCGTGGGCGGTCGGCTCGGAATTGGAAAGACTCAATTCCTTTTCGAACTAGGACTCGAACCGTCCGACTATATATATGGACCCTTCCTTCTTCTTTTTCCTCACGAGTTCTTTCTCTTGTCGAGTGCGCTTTCTGTTTTTTAAGATAATGGTTAGGCAATCTTTTCGCGAGAGGAGGCAGATGGAGAAGAAGAGTGAAGTGAATAAACTCGGGAAGGATTCTAAGGATAAGACGGCGGGCGGTCCATCAGGATCGGGATTGACGGACGGTAGTCGAGCCGTCCCTCCATCCGAGTGGCCTGCGGATAAGTTGGCGGTATCCACCGTTGTGGTCACTCCTCTGAAGAAGGAAGCTATTCTTGAACGAAGTATCGCGAGGCGTTTGCCCAAGGATAAAGCGGCGGCTGGCGGGATCACCTACGGTCTGAATGATGAAGACAACCGGTTGCGCCAAAAGCAGGCGGATTGCCTTGCTGACCCCGGAGTGAAAAACTCTCCTCCCGAGGCTCGGCGCACAGGTCCTTCGCCAGGGCTTGCTTTTCCTGAGGCTGTTTGTAAAAATCGTCGTCAGTCCGCTAGGAGTTTTTCGGTGATCACGGATGCTAGTTTCAGGTTTCCTTCTTGTGATAGTCTGGATGAGCCTGAGAAGTACGAGGATATGGCCTTGAGCGGGATGAAGGTTTATCCATTCTTGCCTTTTCTCTTTCTTCTCCCCTTTTTTTTTTTTTTTTTTTTTTTTTTTATATACTGACACTTCCCTGTTATTATTTCAGTTCATGTCTTCCGTGAACAAGTGTATCAGCACGTATGATGCTTCTGTCCGTGGAATCCGCAAGCGTGCTGAGGAAGCTAGGGAGGATGCTCGGCTGGTGAGGAGGAAACTTAACGAACTTGAAGCGACGTCTTCGCATCGGGTCAAATCGCTCGAGAAAGAGCTTGCTTCGTTACGTGCGGAGAGATCAGTGGCGTTGCAGTTTAAGACCCGTCAAGAGGCCAAAGATGCGCGTCATGCTAAGGAAGTACAGGCTTTGAAAGATCAGATGGCCAGTGTAAAAGCGGCGCGCAATTCGAAGGTGCAACGGGCTTACGCGGATGGCCGCAAGGCTTCCGTTGCCAAATTCCGCGGCTTCTTGGATGCGCTGAAAGAAGACCTTGGATCTTTGTCTGAGGCAAGGAATCAGGACATAGATTTGGCTCAGATAGAGAGTAATGTTGAACTTGTCGCTTTGCTACAAGGGACTGATCCTCCCACCTTGGACGAGGAGAAGGTGAAATTGTCCACATGGATGAACGAGTTCGATAAATCTGCAGTTCGGTTTGATGATGTGATTGCTCGAATCCGTGGGAAGATCGATTCTCAGTTATGTCCAGCCCACAAGGATGACAATGCTTCAATACCCGAGGGAAGATCCGTTGAAGAGGAGGCTGTTTCTCTCGGGGTGGTTGACCTATCGGGATCGAACGAGTCTGTTCCCGGAGTCCCTGATATTGCTATTGCCCAGGCGTTTGGTTCTGATTCTTAACCATGCGGTGGTTTTTCTTTCTTGTTATATTTTTTGAGTTTTTGGCTTTATAGCTTTATGCTATGTATGGCCTGATTTTTGGTTTGGACCGATTCTTTTTGTTTTGAGACTTCAATAAAACTAGCTTTCGAGATTTGTCACTTGCCATACGCTGTTTCTTTGTACAAGGATCCTGATTGAATGATCGTGGGCGGCTGGGTTTAGTCCGAGACGAACCCGGCCGCCGTGTATTGATTTGGAGAGGATGCTATATCGATATCGGGCGGCTGGCATGTCCCGGCCGTCGGATTACGTTGACTGATCCTGGGCGGCTGGCATGTCCCGGCCGCCGGATTATGCTAGTTGATCCT
The DNA here is from genome assembly GCA_010577795.1 of Isatis tinctoria. Lineage (NCBI taxonomy): Eukaryota > Viridiplantae > Streptophyta > Magnoliopsida > Brassicales > Brassicaceae > Isatis > Isatis tinctoria. The sequence goes on along the minus strand of CM021247.1, from coordinate 22,631,878 downwards.
GGGCGGCTGGCATGTCCCGGCCGCCGGATTATGCTAGTTGATCCTGGGCGGCTGGCATGTCTCGGCCGCCGGATTATGCTGATTGATCCCGGGCGGCTGGCATGTCCGAGCCGCCGGGCGGCTGGCGTGTCCGAGTCGCCGGGTTATGCTTTTTTGGAGCGGGCTGCTGGCCGTTTATTTGAAGAGATCGGGCGGCCCGTTTATCCGACTGGATTGGGCGCTCGACCTTCCTTGTATCGGTTTGGTTTTGCTTGCTTAGGTTAGTCGGGTTGATCGGGGCGCTGTTCCGGGCGCTCGGACCTGATTGTTCGGGAGGAGTTTCCCTTGAGTTATTTGACCAGCGGAGTTAGCCGCTGGGCTTTGAGTTTGGTTTAGTTGCTAGTTTCGGACGAGTTTATGATCTCGTACCAGGGCCGGTTTGGTACCTCGTCGTGAGATGTCTAAGACCAGCGTTCCAAGTTGGCGTTTACTGGGTTTAAGGAGTTCATTTAGTGATTCACGCTTTGCATTTTCTACCTATGCGGGGCGTTTAGTGGAAATGAACTCAATAGAACATCGTCTGAGACGTCTCCTGCCAGGATCGCGGAATGTCAGGTTACGCCTTTCGGATGTTAGTCCGGAAATTTGTATAGCGCGCTACGTTTTATCCGCTTTGGGATGTAAGGGGAACCATGGTTAAAAAGATCGTCCCGTTGTGATCAGCAACGGACGGTGGCATGCTTGCTAAAAGACAGGTTTTATGTGTGCCAAGGGGCGATTTTTGAAGTGAGGCATATCCGGCGGCCGGTACTCATCCCAGCCGCCGGCTTTGGATGAAGAAGATCCGGCGGCTGGCACTTATCCCAGCCGCCGGCTTTGGATGAAGAAGATCCGGCGGCTGGCACTTATCCCAGCCGCCGGCTTCGGATGAAGTAGATCCGGTGGCTGGCCCTTATCCCAGCCGCCGGTTCATATTTCAGATGAGTCGTGTGCAGTTTTTCTGAGTCCATTCGTTTTCCGGACCAAGTTTCGGGATGCTAAGTTCCGATGTTTGCCTGGATGATATCCTCGGGGAACTTTTCAAGCTATGGATGTGTTATGAGATACTAAGTCCCAGCGTCCATCCTCTTGATTTGCTTCCGAAAATTTGGGAGTATGTATATACGGACCCACTCCCCCCTTGAAAATTATAAAATATAAATAGCTGAACTCGTCGGAAGGCGAGCTGCCTACGTACCCTGAATGTAGGGATCAAGCCGGTTCGTAGTTCTATTTTACAACGTCTAGTGGTAATACTTCTTTAGGTGCATTGCGTTCCATGTCCTTGGGACTGGCTTCCCTTCTTTGTTTTCTAGCTCGTATGCTCCTGGACGGACCACCTTTGCTACTTTGTACGGTCCTTCCCATTTCGCGCCTAGTTTCCTGCATTCGGCTCCGCGGTGTTCTGGAAAACTTTGCGGAGGACGAGGTCTCCTTCCTTGAATTTGCGGTGGCGCACGTTTGAGTTGTAGTATTTGGCCGCTGCTGTTGATAGTTTTGGATGCGGATGAGGGCTTGATCCCGTCTTTCGTTTATTAGGTCCAGTTCGTCTAACATCATCAGATGATTAAGGCCTTCCTGTCCGGGCAAGAGCCTTCGTCTGACGCCGGGAAAGTCTACTTCTGACGGTATAACGCATTCGGCACCGTAGACCAGTGCGAATGGCGTTTCTCCGGTTGCGCGTCTTGGAGTTGTCCGATGGGACCAGAGCACCCCTTCGAGTTCGTCCGCCCATCGCCCTTTCTTCTCGTCAAGACGCTTTTTGAGTCCGTCAACGATAGTCTTGTTGGCTGCTTCGGCCTGGCCATTACCCTGCGGATAGCGTGGCGTTGACTTGCTCAGGCGTATCTTCCACTTTTCGCAAAATCCTTCGAAGCGGGTGGAAATGAATTGAGAACCATTGTCCGTGACGATCTCGTAAGGGACTCCGTGCCGGCATATGATGTTTTTCCAGACGAAATGCTCCACTTGGGCGTCCTTGATACTGGCGTAAGAGTCCGCTTCGACCCATTTTGAGAAGTAATCTGTTAGGACAAGTAGGAACCTTTTCTGCTTTGAGTTATGCATTGGCCCCACGATATCCATCGACCACCTCATGAATGGGTACGGCGCAGAAATTGACGAGAGCAGTTCTGCGGGCTGATGGATCACCGGCGCGTGCCTCTGGCATTTCTCGCATTTGAGGGAGAACTTCTCGCAATCTTTTATCATGGTTGGCCAATAGTGTCCATGCCGCTTGATTTTGATTGCGAGAGCTCTTCCTCCGGAGTGATTTCCGCACGACCCACTATGGACTTCTTCCATAATTCGTCTTGCCTCTTCTTTTTCCACGCAGACCATTAATGGTCCGGAGATCCTCCATTTGTAGATGTTGCCGTCGAGGAGAACGAAGCGGGCCGCTTGGGCCTTTAGTTTTCGTGCAGCCCATTTGTCCGCCGGGACTTCCCCGTCCATGATGTATGTTCGTATCGGAGCCATCCATCCGCGATCGCAGCCATATTCTTCCGTTGGACCAGTTGCTAACTCTTCTTCCGGAGGCTCCTCTTCGTCTTCTCCTTCCGGGAGTTGTATAAGGTTGATGACTTGTGGTGGATCGATGCTTGGTTGTTCTATGAATTCGACGGGAATGATTCGACTTTCTCCCGGGGCAGACGTTGATGCTAGGGCCGCCAATGCATCGGCCGGGGCATTTTCTCCTCGCGGAATTCTTGTGAGTTCGAATTTTTTGAATTGTTTTGCGAGCTCCCGGACAATTTTGAGATATGCTTCCATCCGGTCGTCTTTTGCTTCATAGTCTCCGCTGAATTGATTTGCCACCAGCTGGGAATCGCAAAATGCTTGCAGATTTTGGATTTTGAGTCCGAGGGCGAGTTTCAGTCCAGCGATCAAGGCTTCGTACTCCGCTTCGTTGTTGGAAGCGTTGAAGAGCAACCTGAACCTTGCTTTGACGAAGACCCGTCTGCGTGGAGAACCCACGTCGAGTTTGACGTCGGCTCACTAACGCCTGTGGTCGGGAGCTCAATCAAAAAATCTGCAAGGACCTGTGATTTGGCGCATGTTCTACTTCGGTACTCGATATCGTACTCGCTTAATTCTACCGCCCATTTTGCTAGACGTCCCGATTGACTGGGACTGTGCAGGATCGTTCTGAGAGGAAAAACCGTGAGTAAAATGATCGTGTGCGACTGGAAATAAGGCCGTAATTTCCGTGCGCACATCACCACTGCCAAGGCCGCCTTCTCCATTAGCGGGTATCGAGTTTCTGCGTCCGCCAAGGTCTGGCTTACATAGAAGACCGGTTTTTGCTCGTTGCGATCTTTTCTGACCAGCACCCCGCTTACCGCCGTTGATGATACCGCCGTATACAGAAAAAGGGGCTCTCCTTCGACCGGCTTTGAAAGTACGGGTGGGCTTGCTAGGTATTTCTTTAGTTCTTGGAACGCCTGTTCACACTTCTCTGTCCACTCAAACTTTTTGTTTCCCCTGAGTGTGTCGTAGAAGGGCAAACATTTGTCCGTCGACCTCGAGATGAACCGATTCAGCGCCGCGACCCGTCCGGTCAGCCTTTGGATTTCTCTCTTGGTTTTTGGCGAAGCCATCTCTATCAGGGCGTTGATTTGCTTCGGGTTGGCTTCTATCCCTCGATGAGTTACCAGATATCCGAGGAATTCGCCGGATGCTACTCCGAATCTGCACTTCGCCGGGTTTAGTTCATGTTGTGCCGGTTGAGTTGTTCAAAGCATTCCCGCAAGTGTGTGACGTGGTCTTTCTCCTCCAATGACTTGACCAACATATCGTCGATGTAGACTTCCATCGTTCTTCCGAGTTGTTCGGCGAACATCTTGTTGACAAGCCTTTGGTATGTAGCGCCGGCATTCTTTAACCCGAATGGCATCACCTTATAACAGTATGTTCCGCGATCTGTGATGAAGGCAGTCTTGTCTCGATCGTCGGGATTCATCATGATTTGGTTGTATCCGGAGAAAGCGTCCATGAAAGATAGCAGCTTGTTCCCTGCCGTCGCTTCGACTAATCGATCGATGTGCGGAAGGGGAAAGCTGTCTTTTGGACACGCTTTATTCAGATCAGTGAAATCGACGCAAACTCGCCATTTTCCATTCTTCTTCTTTACTACCACCGGATTCGCTAACCAGTCGGGATATTTCACTTCCGTGATTGATCCGACTTTGAGCAATCTTTCTACTTCATCGTTTACCGCCTGGGCGCGTTCTGGTCCGAGTTTCCGTCTTTTCTGCTTCACCGGTTTGAATGTCGGGTCTACGTTGAGTTCGTGGCTTGTGATGCCGATGTCAATCCCGGGCATATCTTCTGCTGCCCATGCGAATGACCCGGCGTTCTCCTTTAACAAGGTGATTAACTCAGTCTTGATCGGCTCCTCCAAATTTGCTCCGATTTCCGTACACCGCTCTGGATTCTTTTCGTCTATGTTGACCGAAATCACTGGCTCACACGGGGGGTCCTTCTCCGCTTCCCGGGATTCTTCAATTTGTAACTTTTGCTCAAGTTTCGCCAGCTGCCGCTCTCCTTTCCTTTGTCGGACTTCGGTTCACGGCTGAGATCGGTTACCGGCTTCCTCAATCTGTGCTCCGTCAGGAAACAAGCTCGAGAATCTTTCTGCCGTCCCCAAATCGTTTCCACTCCGGTCGGGGTCGGGAATTTTAGGCACAGGTGGTAAGTTGACGGGATGGCTCTCATTGAGTTCAGCCACGGTGTTCCCACAATCGCGTCGCAGATTCGTGGGCAATCGATCACCGAGAACTTCGTGTCTTTCTCCACTCCTTTTGCTTTCACGGGGAGTTGGATCGTCCCTATTGTCATTGTCGTCTTTCCGGAGAAACCAGTCAACGGTTTCGGATGGGTTATGAGATGCTGTGTCTCAATGTTCATTCTCCGAAGGGTTTCCAGGAATATGACGTTCACCGTTCCTCCAGTATCCACTAAGACTCTTGGTATCTCGTATCCTCCGATTGAAAGACCGATCACGAGCAGATCGTTATGCGGATGGTTTATTTCGGCGGCTTCTTTCTCTCGAAAAGTCATCGTTAGGCCGCAGCTGCCATCCATCGAACTCCAATCCATTGTTTTTTCGGTCATCGTCTTCGTCTCGTATCCTTTTTGTTCTAAGGGTTAAGAATATTTCTCGTCCCCACAGACGGCGCCAAACTGTGAGAGCCGAAACTCACACTGTCAAAACTTATATTTAATGGGGGCTCGAAAATTCTATTTATAAAGAACTAAAGGACCGAAAATGAAAAAAGATGAAAAAGGGGGATTTTATTGATATTTTCCGAAAGTACAATGGAAATTAGCAAAAGCTGAATAGTCTTAAATTGCTAAAACTCCTAATACTCGGATCTGGGATGGATTTAACCTTTACATGAGCGTACATATATATACTGACAATCCTAGGAGGCTAAGACTTCAGATTTCCGATGTGGGACCTTGTCCTTCGCTCCCAGCCGCCGACTTAAGCTTTTTGGGCCCGATTTCCGGCCCGAGAGTCTTCCGTGATCCATCTGCGCATTCTGACCCAAATCTGGCCCGCCCGTGAATAGTGATCCGTGAATAGTAAACCGGTGAATAGTAATCCGAATCTCGGTTTATGCTTAATTCGATTTTTCGGTTAACTTTGTCTCGGGATGAATAGTGTTTTTAACGGTTTTTCCCACGTGAATAGTGTTCCGAGCGTTTTATGACTTCCGAGATTTGAACCGCCCGTTTTTTATTTGAACTTCCACCCGCCGGTTTCAGTATTGATGGCCAGCCGCCGGTTCCTTTGGCTTGTATGCTCGGCGACTGGTCCACGGCTGGCTGGACGTTCGTCTCGGTCTTTCGGGGAACGTTTATGGACGTCTTTGGGGTCAGAACATGCAAACGGATGATCTCCGGGTCGGTCCGGGCATTGAGTTACGTTTGACGGTCGGTCGACTGGACGATGTTCGGATGAGGAGTCTCGACTCGAGAAATGATCGTGGACATGTGATGAAGACCCGGCGGCTGGGACAAGTGCCAGCCGCCGGCCACGGACGAGGGGAGATCCGGCGGCTGGCTTCATCCCAGCCGCCGGCCACGGACGAGGGGAGATCCGGCGGCTGGCTTCATCCCAGCCGCCGGCCACGGACGAAGGGAGATCCGGCGGCTGGCCTCATCCCATCCGCCGGCCACGGACGAGGGGAGATCCGGCGGCTGGCTTCATCCCAGCCGCCGGCCACGGACGAAGGGAGATCCGGCGGCTGGCCTCATCCCAGCCGCCGGCCACGGACGAGGGGAGATCCGGCGGCTGGCACTTGTCCCAGCCGCCGGCCGTTGGTGAAAGAGGATCCGGCGGCCGGCCATGTCCCAGCCGCCGGCCACGGACGAGGGGAGATCTGGCGGCTGGCTTCATCCCAGCCGCCGGCACGGACGAGGGGAGATCCGGCGGCTGGCTTCATCCCAGCCGCCGGCCACGGACGAAGGAGATCCGGCGGCTGGCCTCATCCCAGCCGCCGGCCACGGACGAGGGGAGATCTGGCGGCTGGCTTCATCCCAGCCGCCGGCCACGGACGAAGGGAGATCCGGCGGCTGGCTTCATCCAGCCGCCGGCCACGGACGAAGGGAGATCCGGCGGCTGGCCTCATCCCAGCCGCCGGCCACGGACGAAGGAGATCCGGCGGCTGGCCTCATCCCAGCCGCCGGCCACGGACGAAGGGAGATCCGGCGGCTGGCACTTGTCCCAGCCGCCGGCCGTTGGTGAAAGAGGATCCGGCGGCCGGCCATGTCCCAGCCGCCGGTTGGCTTCCTTGGACGGATCGTGGGCAGTTTGCCTTAGCTCGTTCGTTCCATGTTCGGGATAGGTTTCATTTGGTCTTGTCCGTCCCATGTTCGGATGAAGAAGACCCGGCGGCTGGCACTCATCCCAGCCGCCGGCCTTGGGTGGAGAAGACCTGGCGGCTGGCACTCATCCCAGCCGCCGGTTCGTGCCTTGGACGGGTCGTGGGCAGTTTGCCTTAGCTTGCCCGTTCCATGTTCGTGATTTGATCTCGACCTTGACTTCTCGTTCCGTCAATCTTCGAGGAGGGGATTTCGACCCCAACACCACTTCGATACCATCCTCTGATATGCGATGTCCAAGTACAATCCCGTTCCTGACCATGAAGTGGTACTTCTCCCAATTCAGCACTAGATGTTTCTCCTCACAGCGTTGAAGTACCCTGCACAAATTAAACAAACAGACAGAGAAAGAGCTCTCATATACCGAGAAGTCGTCCATGAACACCTCCATGATGTCTTCGATTAGGTCAGTAAAGATGGACATCATGCATCATTGGAAGGTTGCTGGGGCGTTACACAAGCCGAATGGCATGCGCCGGTAGGCGAAGGTGCCATAGGGACATGTGAATGTCATCTTCTCCTGATCGTCCGGGTGAATAGGTATCTGAAAGAAACCTGAATAACCATCTAAAAAGCAGTAGTATGGGTGGTTAGCAAGTCTTTCAAGCATCTGATCAATAAAGGGCAAAGGAAAGTGATCATTGCGAGTCGCAGCATTCAGTTTGCGGTAATCTATACACATCCTATGGCCGGTTATTGTCCTAGTTGGTATCAGTTCATCCCTATCATTCTTGACTACAGTGATTCCGCCTTTCTTAGGAACTACATGAACAGGACTAACCCAAGTGCTATCAGATATAGCATAAATTACACCAGCCTATAGAAGGTTCATTATCTTCTTCTTAACAACATCTTTTAGATTCGGGTTTAGCCTCCTCTGATGTTCGATAGAGCTCATCGATTCATCTTCTAGGTGTATCATATGCATGCAAAGATCAGGAGAGATTCCAGGAATATCCGCAAGTGAGTAACCTATAGCCTTTCTATACTTTCTAAGCTCACAAAAAAGCAAGGCTACTTCAACATTGTTCAAATCGGCATTCACTATCACAGGATATGTAGAGTTTGTTCCAAGGAATGCGTACCTGAGCCCTGCTGGGAGGGTTTTAAGCTCTAATTTGGATGCTTTCAATACGCTCCAAGGGCTGTCTATTGGATCAAGTGGTGGAGCAGGTGCTCGCGGGATCTGAGCAGGTGCTCCATCTGTTTATGCCGATTTGTCCTCATCGTCTAGACTCATGTAGGCAACCATTTGTTCCATTCTGCGGCTGGAATCAAGCATCTTGGCAAAACTGTCAGCATCTTCACTCAGGTAACCATGCTCTCGTTCGGCTAGGGTTAAGGCGGTTTCAAGAGGATCCGGGCAAAGAAGTTCTTCATCTGCCTCATTAAAAACATCATCCTCGCCTTCCAGAGTGAAAGTCTGTCCACCCAGCATAGGCTTCTTCAGCAACTTATTCATTTCGAAGGTCATCACCATATCACCCAGTTGAAGATCAATCACTCCATTCCGGACATCAATAAGTGCACCAGCTGTGCAAAGGAATGGTCGGCCAAGGATGAGGGGATCTTTCGGTTCTTCCTCAAGCTCCAATACCACGAAGTCGGCAGGGATCAAAGTATCTCCAATCCGCACGTGTAAATCCTCCAAAACGCCCTTGGGTAACTTAGTGGACCTATCAGCAAAGACCAACGAAATTCGTGTGGGTTTAAACTTGGTGAGACCCAAACGCTTAGCCACCGAATATGGCATGAGGTTAATGCTAGAACCAAGATCGCAGAGAGAGCAAGCGAAAGTCATAGGACCAATCATGACGGATAAGACAAATTGCCCAGGATCACCTCTCATTTTTAACACCTTATTTTGTAGTACAGCACTGCATTCCTTCGAGACTGCCATCACCTTCTCTTCCTCAATGACTTTACCAGAGACCAGAGTCTTCATGTACCTCTTCAGGGCAGGTCTCATCTAGACAGCATCCGCAAGAGGCAGTTTTACGGTTAGGTCCTTGAGCATCTCTCTGCATTTAGTATCCTCCAAATCTATTCGAGACTTCTTGGGTGGTACAGGATACGGAACATTGGGTCTGTACACCCTCTTCGTAATCGCTGTGGGTATCGGCGCAGAAGTGGATGGTGAAGTCTGGCCGATCACGTGATCTGGGGATCTGTCGGGATGCTCAGTCGTGTCGTCTTTTAGGATATCAAAGGGTGAAGACGAAGTTCCAGCGTGTGTTGTGCGGTAGCTCGATTCACCTTTTTCATAGACACTTTGATTTCCTTGGAGCATGTGCTCGCTGGATGGGAGCACGTGCTCCGTAATCGCTTCTTTGCCTTTTGCCGACTTTGAAGCTGAAGCTGCATCTGCGTGTAGTGTCTTCCTGCTTCGCAACTCGATGGCGTTAACGAACTCTTTCCTTGGTGTTTCAACCTTTCCAGGAAGAGTTCATGGTGTCCTCTTAATGGATTCAGAAATCTGTGCAATCTGAATATCAAGCTGCTTCATGTGAGTCCACACAGCCTCGTACTTCCCATTCAGATCGACGTACATAGTGTCAACTTTGGAGTTGATCTCTGCTGCCGCTTTTTGGTGACTCGCCATCAATTGCTGCATCATGTTCTTCAGCTCATCTTGGGAGCTGGTTGCTGAAGATGAAGGCTGCGGATTTGTGAAAGGCTGCGGATTTGTGAAAGGCTGGGGCTGCGAGTTCGTGAAGGGCTGTCTTGGTTGAGTCCCTACTTGGAATCGGTTCTGATTAGGAATGAATGGCCTGTTCTGGTAGTTGTTGAAGTAGTTCTTCTGAAAACCCATCTATGGCTGATTTCCTTGCTTTGGATAAACCTGATCTTGCGGATTCTCCACATTGGTGCCCCTATAGGACAGGTTTGGATGAGTGTTGAAACCTTGGTTGTTGAAACCGCGGTTCTATCCGTAACCTTGCCCATTCACATAATTGACCTCCATCCGATCATCACCGGTTTCTTCCTCATAGACTTGAGCGAGAGGTGCTTCTTCATTCTCATCCACAAAGTGGACTGACTTCTGGTACTTTTTTAGCAAAAGGTTAACCAAGGCCGCGAGCTCATCAATCTTCTTGGAGTCCACACTTTTGACCTTTTTCTATCGTACTCGGGAGATTTATTGCTGGAGCTTGCGGCCAAGTTCTCGATCAGCTCGAGTGCTCTTTCCTTTGACTTAGTGTAGAAGTCACCGTTACTAGCTGCATTCAGAGCGTTTCGGTAATCCCATTCTACTCCGTCCTAGAAGGTGTTGAGCAGTTGCTCGTCGCTAAACCCATGGTGAGGGCACTCGCGCTTGTACTCCTTAAACCGCTCCCATGCTTCGTTGAAGGACTCACCGGGATGTTGCTCGAACGAGGAGATCTTGTTCCTCAAGGCTGCGGTCTTAGACTTGGTGTACAATTTATCTAAGAAGGCTGCTCGCGCATCAGCCCAAGTTGGTAGAGAGCCTGGTGGTAAAGACTTTAACCACCGTGATGCTTTTCCCGCAAGAGAGAAGGGGAAAAGCTTGCACCTCAAGAAATCTGGAGGCACACCATTGGAGCCGATTGTGCTACAGATCTCTTCGAAGTTCTCGATGTGATCCATCGGAATCTCAGCAGGCAAGCCGTGAAACAGGTGCTGCTTCACGAGTGCAATCATCTGAGGCTTGATCTCATAATCTTGCCTCTTAATGGTTGGAGTGACAATCGCATATCGATCCTGGTAATAAGCATGTGCTGCATCTTTGTCTCCGAACGCCGGTTGTTGAACGAGCTGCCGCTCTTGCGGCAAGCGCATCTGCTCCATGGCTGCCTGAAGAGTTCGCATCTGAGCTACCATGTTGTCGTTATCGCCCATCTCTGTAGAAGCGATATAAAAAGTTTCTGGTTCCGGAACAGGTGTGTTACGTCTCTGCCTGTTCTCTCGTTCTGCCCTTGCTAACTCCTCGTTTGATAAGCTAACAAGATCCTCGTTGTTTCTGCTCCTTGTGCTCCTTGTGGACATGCACCTGAAACACAAAGAAAAGAAAAAGAGAAAAACGAGTTTAGTATGGTTCTTAAGTCAGTAATAAGTACTGATATAGAGATGTTAGAGAAAACATGTTATATCTTTTCATGGGAATATTAATGTTGTCTTAGAGACAAAATGCTATGAAAAGTGAATTAAGAAGTATTTTGAGCTTATATTTTGTCTCATTGTGGCTGAGCAAAGAGAAAGGCAATGGATAAAATAAGGACTCACGTCTACTTGATTATGCTCCATTTCCTGAAGTGAATGTGACATTTATATTGAGAAAGGAATTACCACATTATTGCCCGGGGAAGTGGCTGAAAAACTGGTCAAAGACGTGAATGTGGATATGGATATTTTCAAGGTCTAGACTAATGAGTTTATTTCAAAGAAAATATCACAAGAAGTGAGGAAATAAGAGATATTTCTCTTATGTGAGGAGGAAAGAAACTAGTGTAAGTACAATGTCTTGTAGTATCAAGATTATTGGAAGCTCTAGAAGAGCAGATACATGTTTGTTTATGGGAATGCAATTTGAAACCATGTATGCGTTATACATTCCCAAGTCTCACAAGGTTGAAATGAATCTAAGATATAACACATGACCTATGTTGGGTATGTTATTGATTCTAGAGTGAGATTCAAATCGAGATAGATAACCTAGAGTGTTACTATCTCAAGGGGGAGAATTAGAGAATCCCACATCCTTAGTAAGTGGAACATCCAGAAGTATGTCCACACTAGGAATAGACTTAAGGAGTCATTTCTAAGAAAATTCATGGGATTTAGAATCTAATCATGTTGAGACAATAAGTACAAGGAAATTTTGAATACCTTCAGTCAAGAGTATTTCCCAAGGCAGTAAATGTATGTTAGATAAACTACATGCATTCTCTATTTGATTGTACTACACATATTAAAATGGAGATAAATGTTATTGTAAATCAGAAGTTTACTGAAAGTTCAATGTTTGGCCAACCGGTTATGCCATCTCGGTTTAGTAATGATGCGACATTCGTTGAAGAACCAGAGATTCTTACGAATGATCTGCTATATGCTGCGTGCTTACAAGGCAATATAGAAATACGGTTTCACCAGCCAAAATAGAATTGGAATCTATTTATACAAGGAGATGTTTGTGGGCTTGATCACCCACTAGTGGACTGATCATCCACCATATGCATCGACAAGATGGTCGTATGTATCCTTGTCATAGATCCGCAACCTGGTGTTTACGAGACTAATTGATAATACTGGTGAAATCACAAGACTTTGATGATTATTGTGAGTCTATTGAGGTTTTCGTTGAACATCATGTAGATAATGTTCATACGTAAAATGCAGCAGCATTAATTCGCATAATGCCAAAGAGTAATTAATAACTCTCCCCATGTAATTGGTTTTGGGTCAGGAACCAAAAGATCCAATCTAGAAAATTTGGATAAGTGGTTTATATTATAGTTGCTCCACGACACCGCACCGCTAAAAGATGGGAACCTCAGAGGAGGTTGTGAACAAATGTTTGTTGGGGTCGAAATCCCCTCCTCGAAGATTGACGGAACGAGAAGTCAAGGTCGTGATCGAATGGAACTTATCCCGAACATGGAACGGACAAGCTAAGGCAAACTGCCCACGATCCGTCCAAGACATCAACCGGCGGCTGGGACAAGGCCAGCCGCCGGGTCTTCTTACACCCACGGCCGGCGGCTGGGATAAGGCCAGCCGCCGGGTCTTCATTGATCCACGACCGACGGCCGGGATAAGGCCGGCCGCCGGATCGTCTTGGTCCATCAACCGGCGTCCGGGACAAGTGCCAGCCGCCGGATCATCACACGTCCACGACCGGCGGCCGGGACAAGTGCCAGCCGCCGGATCGTCACACGTCCACGACCGGCGGCCGGGACAAGTGCCAGCCGCCGGATCGTCACACGTCCGTGAATGGCGGCCGGGACAAGTGCCAGCCGCCGGATCGTCACACGTCCATGACCGGCGGCCGGGACAAGTGCCAGCCGCCGGATCGTCACACGTCCATGAACGGCGGCCGGGACAAGTGCCAGCCGCCGGATCTTCACACGACCATGACCGGCGTCCGGGACAAGTGCCAGCCGCCGGATCATCACACGTCCATGACCGGCGGCCGGGACAAGTGCCAGCCGCCGGATCCTTATGCGTCCATGGCCGGCGGCTGGGATGATTGCCAGCCACCGGGTCTTCTCCATCCAAGGCCGGCGGCTGGGATAAGGCCAGCCGCCGGATCTTCATCACATACCAACCGGCTGCTGGGATAAGGCCGGCCGCCGGATCATCATCACATGCACACGATCGTTTCTCAAGACAAGACTCATTACCCGAACATCGTCCAGTCGACCGACCATCGTGCCCGGACCGACCCGAGGATCATCCTTTGCATGTTCTGACTCCAAAGACGTCCGTAAACATTCCCCGAAGGACCGTGACGAACGTCCAGCCGTCCGTGGACCAGTCGCCGAGCACACGAGCTAGAGGAACCGGCGGCTGGCCATCAACACCGAAACCGGCGGCTGGAAGTTCAAACAAAAAACGGGCGGTTCAAATCTCAGAAGTCGTAAAACGCTCGGGACACTATTCACGCGGGAAAAACCGTTAAAAAAACACTATTCATCCCGAGACAAGGTTAACCGAAAGATCGAATTGAGCTTAAACCGAGATTCGGATTACTATTCATCGGGTTACTATTCACGGATCACTATTCATCGGCGGGCCGGATTTGGGTCAGAACGCGCGGACGGATCACGGAAGACTCTCGGGCCGGAAATCGGGCCCGAAAAGCTTAAGTCGGCGGCTGGGAAGGAAGGACAAAGTCCCACATCGGAAATCTGAAGTCTTAGCCTCCTAGGATTGCCAGTATATATATGTACGCTCATGTAAAGGTTAAATCCATCCCAGATCCGAGTATTAGGAGTTTTAGCAATTTAAGACTATTCAGCTCTTGCTAATCTCCCTTGTACTTTCGGAAAATATCAATAAAAATCTCTCTTTTGCATTTTTGGTCCTTTAGTTCTTTTTAAATAGAATTTTCGAGCCCCCACTAAATATAAGTTTTGACAGTGTGAGTTTCGGCTCTCACAGTTTGGCGCCGTCTGTGGGGACGAGAAATATTCTTAACCCTTAGAACAAAAAGGATACGAGACGAAGACGATGACCGAAGAAACAATGGATTGGAGTTCGATGGATGGCAGCTGCGGCCTAACGATGACTTTTCGAGAGAAAGAAGCCGCCGAAATAAACCATCCGCATAACGATCTGCTCGTGATCGGTCTTTCAATCGGAGGATACGAGATACCAAGAGTCTTAGTGGACACTGGAGGAACGGTGAACGTCATATTCCTGGAAACCCTTCGGAGAATGAACATTGAGACACAGCATCTCATAACCCATCCGAAACCGTTGACTGGTTTCTCCGGAAAGACGACAATGACAATAGGGACGATCCAACTCCCCGTGAAAGCAAAAGGAGTGGAGAAAGACACGAAGTTCTCGGTGATCGATTGCCCACGAATCTGCGACGCGATTGTGGGAACACCGTGGCTGAACTCAATGAGAGCCATCCCGTCAACTTACCACCTGTGCCTAAAATTCCCGACCCCGACCGGAGTGGAAACGATTTGGGGACGGCAGAAAGATTCTCGAGCTTGTTTCCTGACGGAGCACAGATTGAGGAAGCCGGTAACCGATCTCAGCCGGGAACCGAAGTCCGACAAAGGAAAGGAAGAGCGGCAGCTGGCGAAACTTGAGCAAAAGTTACAAATTGAAGAATCCCGGGGAAGGGAGAGGACCCCCCGTGTGAGCCAGTGATTTCGGTCAACATAGACGAAAAGAATCCAGAGCGGTGTACGGAAATCGGAGCAAATTTGGAGGAGCCGATCAAGACTGAGTTAATCACCTTGTTAAAGGAGAACGCCGGGTCATTCGCATGGGCAGCAGAAGATATGCCCGGGATTGACATCGGCATCACAAGCCACGAACTCAACGTAGACCCGACATTCAAACCGGTGAAGCAGAAAAGACGGAAACTCGGACCAGAACGCGCCCAGGCGGTAAACGATGAAGTAGAAAGATTGCTCAAAGTCGGATCAATCACGGAAGTGAAATATCCCGACTGGTTAGCGAATCCGGTGGTAGTAAAGAAGAAGAATGGAAAATGGCAGGTTTGCGTCGATTTCACTGATCTGAATAAAGCGTGTCCAAAAGACAGCTTTCCCCTTCCGCACATCGATCGATTAGTCGAAGCGACGGCAGGGAACAAGCTGCTATCTTTCATGGACGCTTTCTCCGGATACAACCAAATCATGATGAATCCCGACGATCGAGACAAGACTGCCTTCATCACAGATCGCGGAACATACTGTTATAAGGTGATGCCATTCGGGTTAAAGAATGCCGGCGCTACATACCAAAGGCTTGTCAACAAGATGTTCGCCGAACAACTCGGAAGAACGATGGAAGTCTACATCGACGATATGTTGGTCAAGTCATTGGAGGAGAAAGACCACGTCACACACTTGCGGGAATGCTTTGAACAACTCAACCGGCACAACATGAAACTAAACCCGGCGAAGTGCAGATTCGGAGTAGCATCCGGCGAATTCCTCGGATATCTGGTAACATCGAGGGATAGAAGCCAACCCGAAGCAAATCAACGCCCTGATAGAGATGGCTTCGCCAAAGACCAAGAGAGAAATCCAAAGGCTGACCGGACGGGTCGCGGCGCTGAATCGGTTCATCTCGAGGTCGACGGACAAATGTTTGCCCTTCTACGACACACTCAGGGGAAACAAAAAGTTTGAGTGGACAGAGAAGTGTGAACAGGCGTTCCAAGAACTAAAGAAATACCTAGCACCCACCCGTACTTTCAAAGCCGGTCGAAGGAGAGCCCCTTTTTCTGTATACGGCGGTATCATCAACGGCGGTAAGCGGGGTGCTGGTCAGAGAAGATCGCAACGAGCAAAAACCGGTCTTCTATGTAAGCCAGACCTTGGCGGACGCAGAAACTCGATACCCGCTAATGGAGAAGGCGGCCTTGGCAGTGGTGATGTGCGCACGGAAATTACGGCCTTATTTCCAGTCGCACACGATCATTTTACTCACGGTTTTTCCTCTCAGAACGATCCTGCACAGTCCAGTCAATCGGGACGTCTGGCAAAATGGGCGGTAGAATTAAGCGAGTACGATATCGAGTACCGAAGTAGAACATGCGCCAAATCACAGGTCCTTGCAGATTTTTTGATTGAGCTCCCGACCACAGGCGTTAGTGAGCCGACGTCAAACTCGACGTGGGTTCTCCACGCAGACGGGTCTTCGTCAAAGCAAGGTTCGGGAGTCGGGGTGCGGTTAACGTCACCAACTGGGGAAATCTTAGAACAGTCGTTCAGGTTGCTCTTCAACGCTTCCAACAACGAAGCGGAGTACGAAGCCTTGATCGCTGGACTGAAACTCGCCCTCGAACTCAAAATCCAAAATCTGCAAGCATTTTGCGATTCCCAGCTGGTGGCAAATCAATTCAGCGGAGACTATGAAGCAAAAGACGACCGGATGGAAGCATATCTCAAAATTGTCCGGGAGCTCGCAAAACAATTCAAAAAATTCGAACTCACAAGAATTCCGCGAGGAGAAAACGCCCCGTCCGATGCATTGGCGGCCCTAGCATCAACGTCTGCCCCGGGAGAAAGTCGAATCATTCCCGTCGAATTCATAGAACAACCAAGCATCGTTCCACCACAAGTCATCAACCTTATACAACTCCCGGAAGGAGAAGACGAAGAAGAGCCTCCGGAAGAAGAGTTAGCAACTGGTCCAACGGAAGAATATGGCTGCGATCGCGGATGGATGGCTCCGATACGAACATACATCATGGACGGGGAAGTCCCGGTGGACAAATGGGCTGCAAGAAAACTAAAGGCCCAAGCGGCCCGCTTCGTTCTCCTCGACGGCAACATCTACAAATGGAGGATCTCCGGACCATTAATGGTCTGCGTGGAAAAAGAAGAGGCAAGACGAATTATGGAAGAAGTCCATAGTGGGTCGTGCGGAAATCACTCCGGAGGAAGAGCTCTCGCAATCAAAATCAAGCGGCATGGACACTATTGGCCAACCATGATAAAAGATTGCGAGAAGTTCTCCCTCAAATGCGAGAAATGCCAGAGGCACGCGCCGGTGATCCATCAGCCCGCAGAACTGCTCTCGTCAATTTCTGCGCCGTACCCATTCATGAGGTGGTCGATGGATATCGTGGGGCCAATGCATAACTGAAAGCAGAAAAGGTTCCTACTTGTCCTAACAGATTACTTCTCAAAATGGGTCGAAGCGGACTCTTACGCCAGTATCAAGGACGCCCAAGTGGAGCATTTCGTCTGGAAAAACATCATATGCCGGCACGGAGTCCCTTACGAGATCGTCACGGACAATGGTTCTCAATTCATTTCCACCCGCTTCGAAGGATTTTGCGAAAAGTGGAAGATACGCCTGAGCAAGTCAACGCCACGCTATCCGCAGGGTAATGGCCAGGCCGAAGCAGCCAACAAGACTATCGTTGACGGACTCAAAAAGCGTCTTGACGAGAAGAAAGGGCGATGGGCGGACGAACTCGAAGGGGTGCTCTGGTCCCATCGGACAACTCCAAGACGCGCAACCGGAGAAACGCCATTCGCACTGGTCTACGGTGCCGAATGCGTTATACCGTCAGAAGTAGACTTTCCCGGCGTCAGACGAAGGCTCTTGCCCGGACATGAAGGCCTTAATCATCTGATGATGTTAGACGAACTGGACCTAATAAACGAAAGACGGGATCAAGCCCTCATCCGCATCCAAAACTATCAACAAGCAGCGGCCAAATACTACAACTCAAACGTGCGCCACCGCAAATTCAAGGAAGGAGACCTCGTCCTCCGCAAAGTTTTCCAGAACACCGCGGAGCCGAATGCAGGGAAACTAGGCGCGAAATGGGAAGGACCGTACAAAGTAGCAAAGGTGGTCCGTCCAGGAGCATACGAGCTAGAAAACAAAGAAGGGAAGCCAGTCCCAAGGACATGGAACGCAATGCACCTAAAGAAGTATTACCACTAGACGTTGTAAAATAGAACTACGAACCGGCTTGATCCCTACATTCAGGGTACGTAGGCAGCTCGCCTTCCGACGAGTTCAGCTATTTATATTTTATAATTTTCAAGGGGGGAGTGGGTCCGTATATACATACTCCCAAATTTTCGGAAGCAAATCAAGAGGATGGACGCTGGGACTTAGTATCTCATAACACATCCATAGCTTGAAAAGTTCCCCGAGGATATCATCCAGGCAAACATCGGAACTTAGCATCCCGAAACTTGGTCCGGAAAACGAATGGACTCAGAAAAACTGCACACGACTCATCTGAAATATGAACCGGCGGCTGGGATAAGGCCAGCCACCGGATCTTCTTCATCCGAAGCCGGCGGCTGGAATAAGTGCCAGCCGCCGGATCTTCTTCATCCAAAGCCGGCGGCTGGGATGAGTACCGGCCGCCGGATATGCCTCACTTCAAAAATCGCCCCTTGGCACACATAAAACCTGTCTTTTAGCAAGCATGCCACCGTCCGTTGCTGATCACAACGGGACGATCTTTTTAACCATGGTTCCCCTTACATCCCAAAGCGGATAAAACGTAGCGCGCTATACAAATTTCCGGACTAACATCCGAAAGGCGTAACCTGACATTCCGCGATCCTGGCAGGAAACGTCTCAGACGATGTTCTATTGAGTTCATTTCCACTAAACGCCCCGCATAGGTAGAAAATGCAAAGCGTGAATCACTAAATGAACTCCTTAAACCCAGTAAACGCCAACTTGGAACGCTGGTCTTAGACATCTCACGACGAGGTACCAAACCGGCCCTGGTACGAGATCATAAACTCGTCCGAAACTAGCAACTAAACCAAACTCAAAGCCCAGCGGCTAACTCCGCTGGTCGAATAACTCAAGGGAAACTCCTCCTGAACAATCAGGTCCGAGCGCCCGGAACAGCGCCCCGATCAACCCGACTAACCTAAGCAAGCAAAACCAAACCGATACAAGGAAGGTCGAGCGCCCAATCCAGTCGGATAAACGGGCCGCCCGATCTCTTCAAATAAACGGCCAGCAGCCCGCTCCAAAAAAGCATAACCCGGCGACTCGGACACGCCAGCCGCCCGGCGGCTCGGACATGCCAGCCGCCCGGGATCAATCAACATAATCCGGCGGCCGAGACATGCCAGCCGCCCAGGATCAACTAGCATAATCCGGCGGCCGGGACATGCCAGCCGCCCAGGATCAGTCAACGTAATCCGGCGGCCGGGACATGCCAGCCGCCCGATATCGATATAGCATCCTCTCCAAATCAATACACGGCGGCCGGGTTCGTCTCGAACTAAACCCAGCCGCCCACGATCATTCAATCGGGATCCTTGTACAAAGAAACAGCGTATGGCAAGTGACAAATCTCGAAAGCTAGTTTTATTGAAGTCTCAAAACAAAAAGAATCGGTCCAAACCAAAAATCAGGCCATACATAGCATAAAGCTATAAAGCCAAAAACTCAAAAAATATAACAAGAAAGAAAAACCACCGCATGGTTAAGAATCAGAACCAAACGCCTGGGCAATAGCAATATCAGGGACTCCGGGAACAGACTCGTTCGATCCCGATAGGTCAACCACCCCGAGAGAAACAGCCTCCTCTTCAACGGATCTTCCCTCGGGTATTGAAGCATTGTCATCCTTGTGGGCTGGACATAACTGAGAATCGATCTTCCCACGGATTCGAGCAATCACATCATCAAACCGAACTGCAGATTTATCGAACTCGTTCATCCATGTGGACAATTTCACCTTCTCCTCGTCCAAGGTGGGAGGATCAGTCCCTTGTAGCAAAGCGACAAGTTCAACATTACTCTCTATCTGAGCCAAATCTACGTCCTGATTCCTTGCCTCAGACAAAGATCCAAGGTCTTCTTTCAGCGCATCCAAGAAGCCGCGGAATTTGGCAACGGAAGCCTTGCGGCCATCCGCGTAAGCCCGTTGCACCTTCGAATTGCGCGCCGCTTTTACACTGGCCATCTGATCCTTCAAAGCCTGTACTTCCTTAGCATGACGCGCATCTTTGGCCTCTTGACGGGTCTTAAACTGCAACGCCACTGATCTCTCCGCACGTAACGAAGCAAGCTCTTTCTCGAGCGATTTGACCCGATGCGAAGACGTCGCTTCAAGTTCGTTAAGTTTCCTCCTCACCAGCCGAGCATCCTCCCTAGCTTCCTCAGCACGCTTGCGGATTCCACGGACAGAAGCATCATACGTGCTGATACACTTGTTCACGGAAGACATGAACTGAAATAATAACAGGGAAGTGTCAGTATATATAAAAAAAAAAAAAAAAAAAAAAAAAAGGGGAGAAGAAAGAGAAAAGGCAAGAATGGATAAACCTTCATCCCGCTCAAGGCCATATCCTCGTACTTCTCAGGCTCATCCAGACTATCACAAGAAGGAAACCTGAAACTAGCATCCGTGATCACCGAAAAACTCCTAGCGGACTGACGACGATTTTTACAAACAGCCTCAGGAAAAGCAAGCCCTGGCGAAGGACCTGTGCGCCGAGCCTCGGGAGGAGAGTTTTTCACTCCGGGGTCAGCAAGGCAATCCGCCTGCTTTTGGCGCAACCGGTTGTCTTCATCATTCAGACCGTAGGTGATCCCGCCAGCCGCCGCTTTATCCTTGGGCAAACGCCTCGCGATACTTCGTTCAAGAATAGCTTCCTTCTTCAGAGGAGTGACCACAACGGTGGATACCGCCAACTTATCCGCAGGCCACTCGGATGGAGGGACGGCTCGACTACCGTCCGTCAATCCCGATCCTGATGGACCGCCCGCCGTCTTATCCTTAGAATCCTTCCCGAGTTTATTCACTTCACTCTTCTTCTCCATCTGCCTCCTCTCGCGAAAAGATTGCCTAACCATTATCTTAAAAAACAGAAAGCGCACTCGACAAGAGAAAGAACTCGTGAGGAAAAAGAAGAAGGAAGGGTCCATATATATAGTCGGACGGTTCGAGTCCTAGTTCGAAAAGGAATTGAGTCTTTCCAATTCCGAGCCGACCGCCCACGAGTCTTTCATACGAAAAGGAAATTTTCCCGTTTCGATCAATCCCGATAAAACCTCAGCTTAAAGCTCATCGTCCTGGACTACGAGAACGAAGAGCTGGGGGGCTAACTGTTGGGGTCGAAATCCCTTCCTCGAAGATTGACGGAACGAGAAGTCAAGGTCGTGATCAAATGGAACTTATCCCGAACATGGAACGGACAAGCTAAGGCAAACTGCCCACGATCCGTCCAAGACATCAACCGGCGGCTGGGACAAGGCCAGCCGCCGGGTCTTCTTACACCCACGGCCGGCGGCTGGGATAAGGCCAGCCGCCGGGTCTTCATTGATCCACGACCGACGGCCGGGATAAGGCCGGCCGCCGGATCGTCTTGGTCCATCAACCGGCGTCCGGGACAAGTGCCAGCCGCCGGATCATCACACGTCCACGACCGGCGGCCGGGACAAGTGCCAGCCGCCGGATCGTCACACGTCCACGACCGGCGGCCGGGACAAGTGCCAGCCGCCGGATCGTCACACGTCCGTGAACGGCGACCGGGACAAGTGCCAGCCGCCGGATCGTCACACGTCCATGACCGGCGGCCGGGACAAGTGCCAGCCGCCGGATCGTCACACGTCCATGAACGGCGGCCGGGACAAGTGCCAGCCGCCGGATCTTCACACGACCATGACCGGCGTCCGGGACAAGTGCCAGCCGCCGGATCATCACACGTCCATGACCGGCGGCCGGGACAAGTGCCAGCCGCCGGATCCTTATGCGTCCATGGCCGGCGGCTGGGATGATTGCCAGCCGCCGGGTCTTCTCCATCCAAGGCCGGCGGCTGGGATAAGGCCAGCCGCCGGATCTTCATCACATACCAACCGGCGGCTGGGATAAGGCCGGCCGCCGGATCATCATCACATGCACACGATCGTTTCTCAAGACAAGACTCATTACCCGAACATCGTCCAGTCGACCGACCATCGTGCCCGGACCGACCCGAGGATCATCCTTTGCATGTTCTGACTCCAAAGACGTCCGTAAACATTCCCCGAAGGACCGTGACGAACGTCCAGCCGTCCGTGGACCAGTCGCCGAGCACACGAGCTAGAGGAACCGGCGGCTGGCCATCAACACCGAAACCGGCGGCTGGAAGTTCAAACAAAAAACGGGCGGTTCAAATCTCAGAAGTCGTAAAACGCTCGGACACTATTCACGCGGGAAAAACCGTTAAAAAACACTATTCATCCCGAGACAAGGTTAACCGAAAGATCGAATTGAGCTTAAACCGAGATTCGGATTACTATTCATCGGGTTACTATTCACGGATCACTATTCATCGGCGGGCCGGATTTGGGTCAGAACGCGCGGACGGATCACGGAAGACTCTCGGGCCGGAAATCGGGCCCGAAAAGCTTAAGTCGGCGGCTGGGAAGGAAGGACAAAGTCCCACATCGGAAATCTGAAGTCTTAGCCTCCTAGGATTGCCAGTATATATATGTACGCTCATGTAAAGGTTAAATCCATCCCAGATCCGAGTATTAGGAGTTTTAGCAATTTAAGACTATTCAGCTCTTGCTAATCTCCCTTGTACTTTCGGAAAATATCAATAAAAATCTCTCTTTTGCATTTTTGGTCCTTTAGTTCTTTTTAAATAGAATTTTCGAGCCCCCACTAAATATAAGTTTTGACAGTGTGAGTTTCGGCTCTCACAATGTTGGATGTGAATCTCCATTAACTGATAACCTTCAAGTTATTAAATAGGTTGAGTCAGTTTATCCAACATCAGGGGGAGAAAATAAACAGCTGGAAAAGAAAATGACTTTGAAATGAATTATCATTGATCCTCGGACTAAAGAGCGTGAATAAAAGTCCAAAAATGAAAGAGAATGTATGGAGATAATTCTATTACAGAGAATAGTATATGAGTTGTCAGACTCATTTACTGACCCTAAGAAAGTGATTAACTCACTTGTACCAGCTGAAAATACTCAAGTTATATTGAATGTCCCAGAAGGACAGTATCCAACTGCTAATGAGTCTAAAAAGCGCATGAAGCGTGATAGACCGGTTCCAAAGAAAAAGAATCCTCGAAAAAAGGAGCATTAATGAGAATGGCACAAACGAGGAATGAAATATTAAGGATCTCGAGAAGAGATGGTAAACATGACATGAAAAATTCAGGTACCTGAGAATAAGGAAATCTCAAATAGTTATGTCATGTCTGGTATAATATGGAACCGATACCAAATCAACGTCGTAAATACTTATGCATTCAATGTAGCAGTTGATGTGAATGAGGATCATAAGCCATCTATTGAAAAGTGTATACAAAGTGTGATTGGCCATAAGGGAAAGAAACAATAGATGCGAGATAAAATCTCTTGGAAATAGACGAGTATTCGGACCAGTAGTCCGTACACCCAAAGGTGTAATACCACTGGCGCATAAATAGGTTTTTATGCAAGAGATATAAATAGGTCTTTTATGTGAAAGAATTGATAACATGATGAAATTGTGAGGTGTAAACCAGTAGTTTCACAAGGGTTCTCACAAAGACCTAGAATGGATTATAAATAAACACAACATCATGTGGTGGAAGCATCAACTTTCAAATTTCTTTAGTCTGGCAACAAAGAATAGGAATCGAGAGCCACTGAAAAATGACATTTATGTGAAATATCCAGAAGGATGTAAACTGCAAGAAGCAGTAAGCCAAAATGATTTGGAGTAAGTGCTAGCTCTCGAGAACATTACTACACGAGTATGTTGAGAGTATTAATGAAATAATTCTTGGTCTGAAGTACCAAGATATTGGGAAATTTATTGATCTCTTTCATGATTGAAAGATGTGATTTCGTATGACAAGAAGGTTAGTCATACTAATAACTTCTATAAGAAGAGGAAGAATAACTCATATGTACAAGTATGTACAATATGAAAGATATGACTTTTTATGTGAAAGGGATGTTAAGGATTAGAAGTCCAGTGATCTACGAGATTATATATGATAATCACTAGTTTATTCACATTCCCAATATATGATTGGAATGCATATCTTAAAGATGATGCTTCCAGGGGGAGAATATGATGATGTAAGTGGTTGTACTCTTTTTCCTTACATGGTTTTTATCCCATTGGGTTTTCCATGTTAAGGTTTTAACGAGGCAACAAAGAACACACAAATGATGATACCTAAAGAGACATATCATCATGTGGTGGAAGCATTTTCGAGATTGATAGAAGTAGAAGAGAACGATCATGATCAATCATACTTGAAGAAGAATCAAGGTATGAACATATTCCATTTGTGAGACATAATAGAAGGTCGAAAGTTTTCAACCAAAGGAGACCTTCCCGATTGAATTAAAATATGATTTTGGTATCTGGAGAAAGATCTTTGAATCTACTTTCATCACCAATTTGAATTAAGTCATTCCAGATGACATATCTCAAAATATGACTATTTTCGTGGGACATGTACAAGCTGTCTCAGAATACCCAATTTCGACTGGTATCCCAAATATCACTCGATATTCTCATCTTACCAGAGCTAGACCGGTGCCTACAGATAGATATGGATGTTAGCTTCAATTTCAAAGTGGTTTGAAGTCATTCCGTGATATGGTCATCAAGATATTCAAGTTTCAGTGAAGAGTGTCACATCTGCCAAAAGAAGTGGACTAGTCAAAGCCGATGACTAAGCAAGTCAAGTGAAGAGTGGTTACTTTATTCAACATGGTGCTTCAAACTTCCACTTTCAAGAAGTCGGTTCATCACATGAGATTATGTCGTCTCTGAGATTTCAAGTTATGTTCTCTGATATTATGTATTTTTAACATATTTTGATTTGTTTTTCGTATTCGGTTTTAGTTTTGATTTGCATCTTTCGTTAGTTTTTCGAGTCTTTTCTATTCTTTATACAGATTTTATGGAGTTTGGCGCTTACGGACATGTTCGAGTCAAGTTAAGGTGGAAAAACACGAAGAGAACGACCATTCCCCTAGAGAACGACCATTCCCCAAGAGAACGACCATTCCCCTATAGAACGACCGTTTCCCGACTCACCTACACCCACCTACTTCGCGATCGACCACTCAGAATGACCGTTCTCCTACAGAACAGTCGTTCCCCATCTCACCTACTACCCTACACCTTGGCCTATATAATGGACTCATAGCATCAAGCTACAAACACACCATCTTCTTCTCTCAGTCTTCTCTTGCTTCTAAACATTGTTTCTCTTCTCTTTTAAGCTTTAAACATTTATGCTTTGATCAAGTTCTATTTAGTTTATTTTCAGTTCTTATTATCTATCTTTATGCTTTGATCAAGTTCTATTTAGTTTATTTTCAGTTCTTATTATCTATCTTTATGCTTTGATCAAGTTCTATTTAGTTTATTTTCAGTTCTTATTATCTATCTTTATGCTTTAATCAAGTTCTTATTTAGTTATTTTCAGTTTTTGTTATCTATCTTTATGCTTTGATCAAGTTCTTATTGAAGTTTATTTTCAGCTTTTATTATCTATTCAAGCTTTTATGATGAACTCTATAATCTCTTTGTTTTCTTCTTCTTTAATTATGTCTGATGATCTCTTAGTTAGGTTAAGGTTTTTCAAAGGAATTCATGAGCTTTAGGGTTAAACACAAATAGGCTATTCAAATCGATGTCTTCACCCTTGTTGTTTTTAATGCTTGGATCGAATTGATCACTTGATTTATTGATATTAGGTTTAACCTAGACAGCGAGAGTTGCTAGGTTCCTAGAAGAAACTTGGGTGAGCAATTTATTCATTACCTGCGAGAGTAGATGTATTGGAGAATTGTGAACAAATCAAACCTATCCTTAATGCTTGTCTGCGATTTCTAAAACCAACGAGAGTTAGGATTTTAGGTTGTTAGATAAAGTTATTGATGCCACGAGAGTGGATTGATATTATCTTTATGTTGAGTTCTAGACTTGTGCTTAAATCATTGCCTGAATAGTTGTTTGATCTTTTGCTTTGAATCTCCTGCGAAATTCCTTGACCTAACCCTTGTTTAATATTATTTTTACAACCGATTTTTGCTTTTATTACTTGCTATTTACGAAACCAAACCCCAATTGAATTGTCTTAGCTTTTAATTCAGCTCATTAGATCAAAGTGTGAACTTGGTCTTCGTGGGATCGACCCCTAAGTACTACTTCGTTGCTGTGCACTTGCAGTAGGAAATAGGGTTTAAAATTCGTGTATCAAGTTTTCGGCGCCGTTGCCGGGGAAGTTGCAATCCAGATGGTCTGGGCCCTTCACTATAAAAGAAGTGCGACCATGTGGAGCTGTCGTCTTGTTCAACACCAAAGGAGAAGAGTTCGTGGTCAATGGACAGCGATTGAAACCATATCTTGCCGACACACAACTCGGAGACGGGGAAGAAATTCCCTTGACCGAGCCTCCTCAAGCATAATCAACTCTCCACGTCAAGCTTAGCGACGTAAAACAAGCGCTTTCGTGGGAGGCAACCCACCAGGTAACATGTAAATATCGTGAAGTTTTTCGTTCTTGTTTTGTTTATGTTTCTTGTTTTGTTTGAGATTTTTTTTTGTAGGTCCTTATTAAGTATTTGAGAAACCACCGCTTTTCTGGGAGTGAAGAGATCGGACGTTCCTGACAAGAACGGTCGTGCTACGAGGAAGAATGATCGTTCCCATCGAAGAAAGGTCGTTCTGTAGCCATCGGAGCTTGTGGTTATTTCTATCACCCTTGTTATATCCATTTTCATTTTAGAACACTTTTATTCCATTTTCACCCTAAGTACTACTTCGTTGCTGTGCACTTGCAGTAGGAAATAGGGTTTAAAACTCGCGTATCATTCTCATCAGGGGGAGTAGATGCGCGTTGCACT
This sequence comes from Isatis tinctoria, assembly GCA_010577795.1. Taxonomy (NCBI): domain Eukaryota; kingdom Viridiplantae; phylum Streptophyta; class Magnoliopsida; order Brassicales; family Brassicaceae; genus Isatis; species Isatis tinctoria. Next base: position 22,604,953 of record CM021247.1, on the reverse strand, counting down.
CTTTTTCTCTTAACCATGGTTTTTTCCCACTGGGTTTTCTTGGTAAGGTTTTTAATGAGGCAGCATCATAAGCGTTTTAGGAGATATTTTGTTTAATGAACATCAAGGGGGAGTGTTATGAAATATTATGTGATGTCCATTAGGAGCCCATAAGGCCCATTATGGTTTGCCTTGTCACATCTCTTGTACTCCTATATAAAGGACTCTATACCTATTAGAATAATACACAACACCAATTCCCCTTTCTCTCCTCTGTTTATAACACGTATGAATTTTTTTTTTTTTTTAAATTTATCGGTCTTGTTGCTGTCTTCGTGACCTTGACCGGTTTATTTGTATTTTTAAAAAAATTATTTTATTGCATTTTAAAATTTTTGTTATCATTATTTTTAGTAATAATTCGTTATATGAAATTTTTTTTGTGATTATTTATTTTCATTTTTTTATTCTTTATATAATTCCGATCATTTAAGTACTTTTAAATAGTTTTTAAATATTTTGTTTTCAGTTGATTCACTTATAATTTTCATATCTGCCAAATTTATTGTGTTTATTTTCCATATCTGGATTCATGATTTTGCTAAAAGGTTTTTTTGTTCTTTTTGAAAAATAGTTTCTGGGTGTTTTTTAGATTTGTGATTCTTAAAAGATATTTTTATAATATTATTTTATTAAAAAGTTATATAGTTATCTATTATATGTAGTTTTTCCTTGTCATCAATTATTAAAATTAATAATATTGTTATAATTAGTTTAATCTTTTCCCTTTTAGCTTTAAAAAACGAAAATATGTTTTTCTATTTATGATTTTTATGTAGGAATTATTTATAATAATAATAAATTTTAGTGTGAAACTTATATATGTATCTATTATATATGGATCTTCCTTATTATTGGTTATCAAATTTATGTTTTTATTATAATTGATTTAAGTGTTTCCTTTCAAATTTTTGTCATCTATTATATATTTTTATTTAATTAATATAATATGATTTGCTTATTTGTTGATTAAGTAAATTATTATTTTTCTCTATTTGTTACTAATTATTGGTATAATTAACTAAATACATGTTAATATTATAAATGAGCATTCCTAAAAGCTGGAAATTTTGTATGACTTACAAATGGAATTGGATTAGCAAGTCTTTGACCAAATGTGTAATAATGAAGTTGATTTATTTTTTTGATTATGTGAAGTGTAAATATAAAACAAAGTTTTGAAAATTGAAAATACACAAATCTGAAATCTGTGAAAATCGAAGGGGGTGAAAGATGTGAAATGAAGAGGTCTTTTACCATGGCGTTTGCTTTCTTTTTCTTTTTCTTTGGTAAAATGTTAAATTTTATACTAATTTAATTTTTTTACAGAAGACACTGGTAACACAAAGAAAACAGAAAGACCAAAACCTAAAAACAACAGCACAAATACGACTAGAAACAAGGACAGACAAAACCGAGAAGGTAACCTCTGGAACGACGGAGCTCTACGTGGAGGCAATAACGTTAACATCACCGAGATGAAAACAAGGCGGCTCATATCAAGGTGAAGAAGAAGAAGAAGACTACACGAGGAGAGCAGAAGTAAGTAAGAAAGGGTTCGACGCCTAGCGAGCCAAAGCTCCACCAACATCGGAAGGCCAAGGCTGATTTATAATTTATTTTTGGTGAGATACTAGGTTAGAATCCACTGATAGAGATGCTCTAATTGAAGCATCTATAATTCAAACTCTTCTAAGGGTTATATTAACCCAAACTAGAAGAAAAAAGATTGTTATGGTCCTTTTTCAGTCTGGAAATATACTTATAACCTGTAGAATCCATTTACTGCAATAAGAAACTAACTTTTCATATAATATTATAGAAATAGATTATAGACTTGAGTTTTCAGCATCATTGTATTTCTTCTGATAATGTTTGTTATATAAAAAAAAAGTTATAAGATACCGATGACCTTAATCAGGAGGAAAATATTGTAAAGTTGAATCGTGATAGGAAAGACATAACCCTAATTTTATTGGAACTTGGAACTCTGTTCTATTCTCACGAATAGCCTCTTCTCTATATATCAAACTCACACACTAAGAGGATAAACAAAAAATCTTATATTCGCAACAGATACATGGAGGAAGGAAACACTCTAGTACGAGAAGATGACGCTAAACCCTCACCATCAAAATCCTCCGGTGACATTAATTCTGACTCTTGCCGCCTTTACTTCAAGGGTTTGATAAAGAGGACACGACAAGGGTTTTGGCCGGATTTGGGGTTGCCATCTGCAACAAAAATAACAATCTGTTGTTTCAGATGAAGGGATCACTTGATGACTCGGTCATTACAGTTTTGGAGGCTGAGATTATAGCACTAAAGCGAGGACTAACCGAAGCCGTTAGCTTGGGGATCACGCATATCTCAATCTTTTGTGATTACCGACCTATTTACGAACTGGTACGTGTTTTCTTGGCCGTCAAGGTTCATGTTTTTAATTTCATCTCGTAATAAATAATGTTTTTGTGCTGAATACTAGGTGATGGGAAGATCCACGCCTGAGGAAAACAACATTGCCTTGCTAATAGATGATGTGCAACGCATCAGACAACAACTGACATCTAGCATCCTTGTTCTCGTGACTGAAGATGAAACTAAGTTTGCTTATAGACTTGCCGTATTTGCTTTGATGACGAGTTCGAAGATCATCAGATGTTTTCTGTTGCTTTATGCGGTCATCAGTTCTGAGTAGAGTGTGTGAAACGTTATATAAACATGGGACTAATGGAAGGAAATGTATTGAGATGTCCTCATCATGAATGCGAGTCTAAGCTTACATTTAGAAGCTGTGCCAATCTTTTGACACCTAAACTAAGAGAGATGTGGGAACGAAGGATCGAAGAGGAATCTATAAGTGTTTTGGACAGAGTTTACCGTCCAAATCCGAGGTGTTCGGTTTTAATGTCGGAATCCGAGCTGTCTAAAACTTCTGAAGAAGATGTGTCTATGAGATGTTGCACCAAATGCTGTAAACCATTTTGTGTCAAATGCAAAGTCCCATGGCATGATGACTTGTCGTGTGAGGATTACAAGAGATTGGGTCCAAATCCTACAGAAAACGATATAAAGCTGAAAGCTCTAGCGAATGAGAAAATGTGGCGTCAATGTGGAAGATGTCAACACATGATCGAACGATCTGAGGGATGCTCCAATGTAACTTGCAGGTATCACCATATCTGAAATTTGGAGTTTGATTAAGGTCTTTTTACTTAATTAACTTTGTTATCTCATGGTGGATGGATAGATCCAAATGCGGAACTCAATGGAAGGGATGGGGTTGCCTTCATCAAGTACCTGCGGAGAGGGATCGTATTTGGTGGGTTACTTCCTTAGTTTTATTTGGCTTTTTATTAATTATTATACTAGCTTTTTTCAACCACCCTAAGCCTAGAATTGTTTTAGAACGGTTTTTAGAGACCTTAACTCCCAAAGGCACTTTTGGTGTTTTTTGGTCAAGAAAAGGCACCTCCATGTTTAAGGGCACTTATGATGTGTAGAATGGCATTTATGTCCTGTCTTAAGACTTAACCAATTTTTGCGTTGGTTCGAGATGCACGTTAAGTTACAACAAACACAAGTTATCAAGAACAGAGAAGATTTATTGCATGAGTCTTACAAAAGCAGGCTCTTTAGAGTTATGTTTTGACCTGGAACTGTACGAGGCAAACTTCTAAAAAGCATCCCACAAGATTCAAAAGAACATCAAGACCAACGAGAGGGAAAATACAAAAGACCATTTTGCAGAGAGATTCCGTGTGTGAGATAAGACCACTTTGAAAAAAATGAGATGTTAATCTCATTGTCCTTAATTACCTCTAACCTGAATATTCTTAGTCTCTCACCAGCCTCCACTGATTCTAAAAACTCTCAAAATAGAGTTTATTCCCCATTCAATTACCCCAAACATACACAAATACAAGAGGCTCCTTTATTCTCAAGACCCTACAGGAGCCATGTCTTTACCTTTTGTTGCGGCCGTTGCAGCAGCTGTGGCGGCAGCAGCGGCAGCTGCAGCGGCTGCTGCGGCTGCTGATGATGCAGGGCTAGGAGCTGATGGAGGAACCGGATGGCTTTGCTGTGCAACTACTTCTTGACGCTTTTTAATCTGCGGAGAGTTGAGATCAGAAAGCAGTTCTTTAATCTGTTTCCCAGAGAGAGTTTCGTTCTGAAGCAAAGCGTTTGCAAGGGCATGGAGCTCTTTGTTGTAAACCGTGAGGATGGTTTTCGCATTGTTATAAGCTTTTTCCAAAAGAAGTTTCACTTCTCTCTCAATGAGAAGCCTCGTCTCGGTGCTCATGCTTTTACCATTGTCGTCATAGTTATGTGCCACAAGACCCACTTCTTTGCTCATACCGAATTTCGTAACCATGGCTCGAGCCAGTTTAGTTGCCTGCTCAAGATCAGAAGAAGCACCTGAAGTTACCTCACTTTCCCCAAAGATCAACTCTTCTGCTACACGACCTCCCATACAAACATCAAGCCGAGCAAGCATCTGTTTCCTGGAAATGCTCGTCTCATCTTTATCCGGTAGCTGAGAAACCATGCCAAGAGCCATACCACGAGGTACAATGGTTGCTTTGTGGACTGGAAGAGCACCATCTGTGTGGATGGCGACAAGGGCATGCCCACCTTCATGGAAAGCAGTCAGTTTTCTTGACTCGTCGGATATAACTGCAGATTTTCTCTCGCTTCCCATCATGATTCTGTCTTTGGCAAACTCAAGATCAGACATCGTCACATCTTTTGCACCGTCCATTGCAGCTTTCAGAGCAGCAACGTTGACCAGATTCGCCAAATCAGCACCAGAAAATCCAGGAGTTCCTCTAGCGATGATCATCAAATCAACATCTTCAGCCTTAAGTACCTGAAAAAACACACAATAAGGACAGTCAACCAACGGTTCATGTCTCTAACAGGTTAAGGCCATTACGTCAAAACCTCAGCTGTTTTGCATAATCTAAAGTTACCTTTGACATGTGAGACTCCAAAATCTGGCGACGGCCTTCCACGTCTGGGTTAGGTACAACAATATGGCGATCAAACCTCCCAGGTCTGACCAAGGCCTTATCCAATGACTCCGGGAAATTTGTTGCTGCCACCACAATAATTCCTTCATTCTGTTTAAACCCATCCAACTCAACAAGCAGCTGGTTCAATGTCATCTTCATGTATTGCTGGTCCTTGGGGTTACGACTTCCTCCAATAGCATCTATTTCATCGATGAAAATAATACAAGGGGAGCACTTCTTTGCAGCAGCAAAAAGATCTCTCACTCTTCTGGCTCCCACACCAACAAACATCTCTTCAAATTCACTACCACTGCAGGAGAAGAACGGCACTCCAGCTTCTCCGGCAATAGCCCTTGCAAGCATAGTCTTCCCAGTGCCAGGAGGACCAACAAGCAACACACCCTTAGGAAGCTTTCCACCCAAACGAGTGAACCTCTGTAATTAAGATCAAAAGAAAGAATACAAAACAGTATTAACTCCCGTAACATATAACTCAGAGAATAAAGGTCTTAAAGCTGGTTTTGAAGATCCATAGTGTTACTTCAAATGGTTTATGAGCATGCAAGCACTGTGAATTTACCTTGGGGTCACGAAGATAATGCACAATTTCCTCTAGCTCAGCTTTTGCTTCATCAACACCCTTTACGTCAGTAAATTTGGTGCTCGAGTCCATACTAGGTTGTACTTCTTCATGCAGACCAAGTCCTAACACATGTGAAACATAAACAGATTAGAAAGATCTCATATAGAAAACCTGTTGAGTCACTGAAAATTAATACAACCAAACTACCTTTGCCAATTCCTCTATCCTCGATAAGTGCTCCAACACCAGAAATAAGTAAGAATCCAACTGCAATTGTCCGGAATGTGCTCCATAGCTGTTCTTTAAAGCTACTCCTTTCAGTGGATATCGTATGGATTGGTGCAGCAGCGGTTCCAAGGACACCATCTTTTGTTGGTTTTCCCATATTTTTAAATGCTGTGAGGCCTCCAAAAGAGTCTTGCTCCTGTGAAGCACCAGCGATACCTAAAAGAAAAGTATAAACAAGCCAATTCAGAATCAGACAAGAAGTTAGTAACCTAGCCAAAAATGTTTCATACTTGCAAACGAGAATCTCTCTCTCTCCTTTCACCCACCTCTTTGCAATGTTCGTACGAGCTCACTGTTATCCAGCCTATCAACTTTGACCAAAGCCTTAATGTATTCCGTTAGTGCAGAGGGATTCGAATGCATTGATGGGCTGCTTTCGAATATTCTGATAACTGCTTCAGGGTCGTTTCTACGGAAAAGTTCTCTAAGTTGTGCAACCTCATTAAACTCATCTCTGTCACGCACTCTGCGAGCAAAGCTACCAACATAGCTCGACTGAAACCTCGATTTCTGCAAAGAAGCTCCACCACCACCTGCACCTATAAAACAAAAAAAGATAAACAATATGCGCCAGGAACAATCGAAAAATAATGAAAAAACTTATCAGCAAGTAAATCAAGAAAAAGAACAAATTACCTCCAACAGCTCCTACTCTAGGAAGAGAAGTGTAAGCTCTAACAAATAAGCTTCTTAAACTGGTCAATTCCCGTTCATGAGAAACCTGTCACAGATAATAAGTAAACTGCTCAGACCAAGCTCAAATACAACACTAGGCAGATCATTAAAGCCAAAATCTTCAAGAAAGGTTTTTTTTATTGCCTGCTCCGAATCAAGATAAGTTGGTTTAGGTACTCAAATCAACCAAAATAGCCATAGGTGAGGTAAATTACAACTATCCCAAAGAGTGGCAATCAGAAAACTGATAAAGACAACATTTTTGACGGCAAATATAAGCTTTTGACCCTCTAGGGTTTATGGTAATGAAGTAAACTAAACACTAGACAGATCAAGAAAGGTGAAATTGTTATTGCCTGCTCTAAATCAATACTACAATTTTACACTTTTTTCCCTACCAAAATTCAAAGTGTATTCGGATCAACCAATTAGCCACGGATGAGGAAAATTTCAATCATCCCAAAAGAGAGGAAACTACAAAATCGTTATCCGCAGGACGAAAGACATCATTTTGACGGCGGAGATAAGTTTCTGAGCCTCTAGGGTTTGCAAAAAGATAAAGTTTTTCTTCGGTTTCACAAAGATCTTTAAACAACCCATCAGAAAATGATATCTAAATGGACCAAATCCGAAACCTTTTTCCGATAAAAGGAATTGCATGAGAGAGAGAGAGAGAGAGAAATGGAAACAAGAAACCTTGGTGATGATGCGCCTCCAAGCCATCAATCAATCTCCTTCACGGCCTCTTACAGAATTGGTGATGAGTTTTTATGTTCGGAAATCGAACACGAAGCTGTTTCCTTTCTCTCTCGATCTGTATCTGAAGACAAAACCACTCTTGTCTAATCTTTTATAATTCTTGAAACTGAAAGATACACGTGAGACGGTGAGAGGACTATTTTAGTTCTTGAGAGAGAGAAAAATAGTGCAGCAAGTGTAGACACGCAACGAGACGAGAAATGTAGGTCTCTTTGAATACCCTTTGTGATACCCAATGACCAATGTATTAGTGGGCTTTTACTGGAGGCCCACATTAGCCTAGGAATATTCCAGAACATCGAGGAAAAGAACCAAGCACTTCAACATTCTACGAAAACGGTTAATTAGTACATGAATTCTTGGTAAAGGTGCGAATTAGTACATGAACAATTTTGGTGTACTAATCAGTACCCAAACTATCACATATTGGATTTTACATACCTGAAGTATGTGTAAAAGTGTCAATTAGTACCTGAACAATTTTGTTGTGATAATTAGTACCCAAACTCTCACATATCGGATTTTAAATACATGAACTATGTGTAGTTGGCCAAAACATGCATTGACCCTAATTTTATTAGTCAACATTGTAATAATTCATAAAAAATAAAAAACAAGATCAAAATAAATTCATAAAAAAAAACATAAACAATTCGAAAAAATTCATAAAAATTCAGAAAATGCATAAAAGTTCATAATAATTCATAAAAATCAAAATAAATTAAAAAAGTGGTTTACAGGTTTACTTGATCAACAAATTCTTTCAAAATAAACATTTTCAACATCTTTTGTACAAGAATCCAATTTCAAATATTTTTAATTTCAAATTGCTTTATGGACAAGAAAATTGTAGACTAGTTCTTTGTCCAAGCCCAATAAAAAACATATTATATTTTGAAATTAGTTAATTTATTTCTCAAGTATTTTCAGTCGGCAGATTAATTCCCGAACTATCGTGTGAGAAAATTAATTCTTCAAGTTTACGTTGGTTTTGCAAAATTAGACTAAAGTCAACGTTGATTTTTCTATTTCTTGGTTAACGTTGATTTTTCTAAATCTAATTTTGCAAAGTCAACATAAACTTGAGGATTTAATTTATGCATACAATAGTTCGAAAATTAATATGTTGATTGAAAATACTTAGAAAGTTAAATGTCCATTTTCCCGAATATAAATGTGGCTTTAACCAAAGAAATTGCAAGTCGCGAAATTAAAGAGATGGTTTTTAAAATTGCACCATATAAGTCCTTGGATAAGGATGGCTACATAGCTGATTTTTACCAATAGTTTTGGGAAATTAAAGAGGTGGTTTTTTAAAGTGCTACCATATAGAGAGAAGTTGTGGTTTGGGGTTGCGCTGAGGACATCAAATATATGTATATTTTATCATAAATCTAAGTGGAAATGTTGTTTGCCATATGAAAAGGTTTTGAGCTAGCTCTAATCCAAATTCTAAAAATAAACCTTAGCCTCAAATCATTAACCTAAATAAAAAATAAAAATATAAATAAGTTTAAAACCCTAAACTAAAAATCTAAAATACTAGGTAATGTAAGCCTTTTAATGTGATCCACTGGCTGATAAATTTCCTTCACGATCTCCATTTGAAAAGAACTGAGAAAAGCTTACAATTCCCATTTATAAAGAATCAAACCTAGAACCAGATTTTGGCCTCAAACAAATCAAAATCACAACCATTATTCACAAATTCCGGCACTACTGGCTACATACAAGTATGCATCTGAACTTTAACATAATAAAATCCAGATCATCTTAAAGAGCTCTAAACAGTAAAACCAACCAAAAACCCACAAATTCTTATAAGTTCTCTAATATAATCCCTGGAAATGAAAGCATATGCTTATTCGTCATAAACCTCAAGATCACAAAAAAATTCCTAAAGAATAATGGTTTAGATAATACATGACGCAAATTTACCGTCTCCATTTGTCAAAAACGACTAGATACAGGCAGTGCCGGTACAACGTTTTAGACTATCCTAAGCGAATTCAAAAATTGTGCATTTTTTATTAAAGATCATGAAATGATAACAATATAGAAAAATATATGTTAAAGTTTCATAAGTTAATTCAACTCGGTAAATTGTTTATAAAAAAACAATTTATTAATTAAAATATATTTTTTTTGCATTTTTTCCTCCATAATCAATTATTAAACTCGATTAGTCAAGTTTTTCAACTATAGTTGTCTCAATTGACAACAAATCCAACTTATTTAGGATGTGTTATTGAATTTGTGTTTTAGTGTGTTTGGATATAATTGAATTATGAAGTATTTTGTTGGATTTTGATGAATTTATCGATGATGCATTTTTAACACAAAACTCATGTATTTGTTTTTTTTCTTTAGATTAAACGACGTAGTATTAGTTCATTAATTCAAGAAAAATCCAACTGTCTTACATAATAAGAAAGATATTAAAGATACTCAGTATTAGAAAAATATATTTAAACCCGAAAGTAAAGATATTGAACAAAGGTTGTGAAAATGCCTCGACGACCTTTGCCATTTCGACGGTACACCCTTCGTTCAAGAACAACCGTTCCTTGTTCGAGATCCTCGGGATACCCAACTATTTCATGCGTATTAAAACGACGGTGGTTATCGACGACTCGGGTGGTGACGCATCGTGACCACACCTACCACCGGTTTGGGTCACGAAGAGCGGGAATGTCGATTCAGTACAGTCCTTGTCTACAAACGGGAACGATGGTGGGATTAATTGTCGGATGATGATTGAAGAGTAGCTGAGTTTGAGGACCCTTAAGCCAATCTCCGCCTGCCTGATGGACTACATCATCAACAACATCGATTCCAGTCCACATGACTGAGAGATTTTCAGGGTCAACAAATTAGCTGCGTAATGTGCCATTTTCAACTTCTTAATAAAGAATTAATATTATTCAGGGTAATAGTTATAGGAGATAGAATACATTCCAATCTAATAAAACTGAATTCTAAAATCATCAAAAGAAAAATTAATAACACTGGTTTTTAATGCATTTTTAAATACATTAAACAAATATTTAATCTAATAACACTTGTTTTCAATGAACTTTAATGTCTTTTTTTTAAAAAACATGATTCAGTAACATTGGATTTAGTTAGGCATTTAAAATACACTCAAATACATTAAAATTCAATCTAATAACACCTCATTAATCTCTTTTGTGACAATTTGTTCAAGGCATTTTCACTACCTTTGTTTAATAATACCGGAATAGCAATTTCTGTGTTCTAATAACAATCATACATTTTTTTAGAAAAAGATGAAGCATTTCAATAGAGTTTTATTGGTATTGATTCTATGAAAATCTTTAATTTCATAATCAAATCATCACCAACAATGTCTAAATACATACAATTCTTTAAAGAAGTTTCTAACTTCAAACATGATACCCTCAAAGTATCCTCACTTGAGGCTGTTAGTTTTTAAAAATTAAACAAAAACCTCAAAGTTTATTCATACCTTTAGAATTAATACATATATATAACTTATTTTTTATATAAAATGGATCCCCTATAAAATAGATGTACTAAGGTTTTGTTTCACCTGCTTGTCCTATATGTCGGGTCTGACTATGTTATTTGTATAGATCAACACATTCGCACTCAACATCATATATATATTTAATTAATAATATTTGTTTGTTTTAACAAATTAGATATGAAATATGCGAAAAATCTATGTTTTCTGTAAAACTGCAAGTTTCAATCAACACTCCAAAAAGTTGTAAGGAACCAAGATGATGGAAAAAAAAAAAAAAGACTACAAAGGATATTGGTTATATTGGTTCGTCTTTGCCATTTTTTTCTTTCTTTTCTGTCCCATTTTTGTCTTTTGGCTAGAGAGTATCTGGTATCTGTGATAAATCATCAAGCGGCCAAAAATAAATAAGATTTGCTGTGACTGAGCGGTAAGGCTCGTGGTGGCTGTGGCCTTGGAACAATATTGTAACTTTTTTTCTTCTACAGCAAGCCATCGATCCACTAGATTAAACACTTTATGGCATCAAATCTAATTCCAAACCCAGCTTACGAATTAAGCTTTGAACATCATCTACTGCAAGGAATCCTGATAATGCATGTGGTTCTAGCATTGCATCGCTATCGACGGATCAATTAAAGATGTGACACAATTCGTGTTCCAAGTCGTGTTCCGAGATAAGGAACACAAGTGCTCTGAAAAAGAAAAAAAGTACGTACTCTAGATAACAACACAAAAATGATGATAACAAGAAAATAGAAACTTAACAGAATTCTTTGTCCGAAGAAATGAAACATGTTAAATCTACTCCATTTTAGTCAGTTTTATCTCTGTCATTTTATTAAATAAAATCTACTTCTTCGTTATTTACCAAATCAACTCTAGAGAAATCAACCATTCACAATTCAGATAGATAGATAAAGAATGCAACATTTTTATTTTCCCCTTTTCAGTGAACTGACCGATAAAGCTACTCTCAAAAAGAGGAAACAAAACAATTAAATATAATCAATATCGGTGAAGATCGAGCTAAATTAATGTGACCCCACGGGATTCATCTGACTTAAACCTCTAAACAAAGATCAACACTCCTAATTGTAGAGGATCTCACTGACTTCACCAATGATCGAATCAAGATCTCTCAGCTCACAAACTCAAATCTCTCTCGAACTCGACAAAATGCAAGAATCGATCGAAAGAGATTAACAAAAGAGAAAAATAGAGACACGAGATTTTACGAGTTCAGGTTCTTGGAATGAGAAACCCTACGTCTCGGCCTGGCAAGGCAATTCACTAATCACTCAATCACGAGTTACAGCAACAGTCTCTCTTCTCTTTGCAACAATCACAAAAATAGAGAAGAAGAACACACAGGCTCGACTTATATATCTCGAGTCAATTACAATTGAAAGATCGGTTAAACTAAACCATAAGCCTATTGAGAATCTAAACCAAAACCCAATTTACACTAACCGGTCAAGACTTAAGCTACACCGTTTTGATTTCCATCATCAAAGACTCTACAAACTCTACCTTGATGACAATCAAAACTGATTAGCTATCTTTCAATGCAAACCTGTGCAATGCCAGGCTCACGCAAGCTCTTAGTGCTTGGTGACTCCGAGAAAGCTTAACGCTTGCTCGAACTTGACTGTAGGAATCACCTTAGTCAACATATCCGTAGGATTCTTTGCCGTAGCAATCTTCTGCACTTTCACATCACCTTGTGCTACAATATCCCTGATGAAATGAAGCTTCCTGCTTATGTGCTTCGTTCTCTCCTGATGTACATTATTCTTAGCAAGACATAATGCACTCTGAGAATCACACCAGACATTGATTGAATCCTGAGCAAAACCGAACTCTTCAGCTAGACCCTTTAACCATATCGCTTCTTTCACAGCTTCCACAAGGGCCATGTACTCTGCTTCTGTAGTAGACAAAGCAACAACATGCTGAAGACTCGCCTTCCAGCTAATAGTGTTTCCACAAGCAGTAAAAACATAACCAGAGATCGACCTTCTCTTATTGAGATCAGAAGAGAAATCAGAGTCGCAGTAACCTTCAACTTTGAACTCCTTATTCTTCCTGAACACCAGCTTCACATTCTGTGATCCTTTCAAATACCTCAAAACCCATTTAACTGCATTCCAGTGTATCAAACCCGGCTTGCTCATGTACCTACTCACCAATCCAACTGCATAACCCAAATCACATCTCTTACCGATCATCGCATACATAATGCTTCCTATAGCATTTGAATACGGCACATCATCCATCACAGTTTCCTCTTCATCCGTAAGAGCCACTAGCTTGAAATGCGAACCAATTGGTGTAGCAACTTCCTTACAATCTGCCATATTGAACACTTGCAGTATTTTCTTTATGTAACTGGACTGAGACAGAGTCAATACTCCACCTTCACGATCTCTTTCTATATCCATCCCGGGAATTCTACTTGCATGACCCAAGTCTTTCATCTCAAATCTGCTTGCTAACATCTGTTTTACCAAGTTGACCTCCTCCATGCTTTTAGATGCTATAAGCATGTCGTCCACATTCAACAACAAGTAGACAAAAACATCACCACTATTCTTGATATAAACGCATTGATCATAGTCACTCTTCTTGAATCCCTGACTCACGACATACTGATCAAAACATTTATTCCACTGCCTTGGAGCTTGTTTAAGACCATACAAAGCCTTATCCAATTTGCACACTAGTTTCTCCTTTCCCTTTACCACATAACCATCAGGCTGTTCCATGTAAATGTCCTCCTCAATAACCCCATGAAGAAGTGCCGTTTTCACATCAAGTTGTTCCAACTCTAAATCCTGATTCACGGTTACTGACAAGAAAAAACGAATCGAGACATGTTTCACTACATGAGCAAAAATGTCTTGATAGTCTATGCCCTCCCTTTGAGCATAACCTTTTGCGACTAATCTGGCCTTGTACCTTGGCTTCTCAACACCTGGAATACCCGGTTTCAGACGATAAACTCACTTACAGCCGATCACTTTCTGATCTCTAGGCCTGTCCACAAGCTTCCATGTTCTATTCTTTTCAAGTGAATCCATCTCCTCATCCATACCGTTGTTCCATAACTTAAAATCTTTGCTCTCAACAGCCTCATAGTAGTCTCTCGGATCCTTTGAACTGCCTCAGCAGCTGCAACCAAAGCAAAAGCAGCCATGTCGTAATCATCAAGCTGAGACGGTAACACAATGTTTCTTCTCACTCTATCTCTGGCTAACTGATAATCATCGACATTCTCTTGTTGGTGTTGTTGACTAGAACTCGCTGTCTGATCTGTTTCTGTATCCTGATCTGAACCTGATTCACTGATCTGATCTGACACTGCACCATCTGTAACTCCACCTGGGACAGAACCCTTTTCCTTTCTGCGTATTCCCTTTAATTCGCATGACACCTTAGCTGTCTCTTTCCCATTCTTCTTTGTAGACTCAGTATCAGTCACAAGACTGTCTCTTACATCCTTATACACCTTGTCTTCCACAAAGAGAACATTTCGGCTTATGACACATTTTTCTTCTTCCAACACCCAAACCTTGAAGCCCTTTACTCCTGGCGGATAACTGACAAATATTCCCTTCAGTGCTCTTGGTTTAAGCTTCCCTTGATCAGTGTGAATGTAGACCAAAGAGCCAAACCTTCGCATATGCTTGTATCCTGGCTTTTTGCCTAGCCAAAGCTCCTCGGGAATGTTTCCATCAATCGCAGTTGAAGGACTCCTGTTTATTTGATAAACCGTAGTAGATACAGCTTCTGCCCAAAACTGCTCATCTAAACCAGATTCGTCAAGAATGCACCTGACTTTCTCCATTATTGTCCTATTCATCCTCTCCGCTACACCGTTTTGTTGAGGCGTGTAGGAGCAAGTTCTGTGTCTTTCGATTCCATGCTGTTTGCAGAATCCATCAAATTCTTGATTACAAAACTCGAGACCATTGTCTGTTCTCAGACATTTCACTTTCTTACTGATCTGATTTTCGACGAGTTTCTTCCACTCACAGAACTTGGAGAGCGCTTCATTTTTGGTTGCTAAGAAGAACACCCACGTCTTATGAGTATAATCATCGATGATAGACAAGAAGTAATGCTTCTGAGATAGACTAGGAGTGACATTTGGAGAGCCCCACAGATCGGCATGAACATACTTCAAAGCTTCTCCAGAATCATGTTTACCAATATGAAAACTAAGCTTCTTGTGTTTTCCCATTTCACAACTTTCACAAAAGCTTAAGTCTCCTATTCTCCTTTTGTCTAACAAACCCTTCTTAGCAAGAATACGTAAGTTCTTCATACTCATATGACCAAGACGCCTATGCTACAACACTGTTTCATCTTTTGCCGCTTTCTTTTCAACGACATTGTTAATCTGACCTGAAACAGTTTCACCATCCAACATATACAAAGTACCAACCAGGGTTCCCTGAAGAGCTAGTCTATTATTCTTATAGAACCTAGTCTTACCATTTCCACCTGAGTGTACAAAGCTTAATCTATCCAATGTTCCGGTTGACAACAGATTCCGTTTAAGATTAGGAATGTACCTTACATTGGTGAGAGTTTTGATTGTCCCTCAATAGGCTTTGATTCTGATCGATCCAATGCCTTCAACACTAACAGCCTTGTCATCACCGAGGAGAACCTTTCCAGTGCTTTGCTCCTCAAATGTATCAAACCAATCTCTTCAAGATGTCATATGATACGAGCACCCGGAATCGATGATCCATTTCTCATGATGCTATTTATCAGATACAGATAAAGCATCATTTCCATCTAGTACTTCGATCACGACAGCTGCTTCAGCCTCTTCATCACTATCATTGCTTCTTTCATTCCTTTTCTTTGCGAAACAATCTTTCTTGATGTGGCCCTCTTTCTTGCAGTACCAACACTTAACTTTTGATTTTTCACCAGACCTTGATCCAGATCTTGATCTTCTCTTATCTTTTCTAGAGCTTGAATCTCTCTTTTGAGATCTTCCACGAGCCACATACGCATCACCAGATTTACTTGTTCCCAATGCTTCTTTTACATCTTTCAGCTCCATCTCTTTAGATTTCGCTGCATTGGTGACATCCTCTATTGTTAGAGTTTCTCTTCCATACTTCAGCGTTTCCTTCATCTGGTTATACGCAGTCGGCAAAAAGCTTAACAGAACAATGGCCTGAACTTCTTCAGATACCGAGACATTGACGCTGCTCAGCTGGGAAACGATATTCAAGAAATCATCGACATTTTCATCGATTGTCTTTGATTCAACCATCTTGAATGTATAAACCTTTGTTTGCTGGTGAATGCGATTCGGAAACGTCTTCGTGTTGTACAATCTTTCAAGAGCTTTCCACACTTCAGCAGCTGTAGTACAATCTTCAACTTTTCTTAGAACGTGATCTCCGAGATGAAGAATTAGCATATTCATGGCGTCTTCCGCCTTTTCAAGCCTCTCAATTTCGAGCTGCTCTTTTCTTTCTTCGAATGCTTCTTCATCTTCACCTTTCAGTCTCGTGACTTCGGCTTTTACGGTTGAGGATGATGAATCTTCAAACAACTTGAAGAGAAATATGAGCGAGCATGCGTTTCTTCCACATCGAGAAATCACCAGATCCCTCAAAGATCGCAACCTTGACCTTCAACATCGAAGCCGTTCACAGATAACCTGGCTCTGATACCACTTGTAGAGTATCTCACTGACTTCACCAATGATCGAATCAAGATCTCTCAGCTCACAAACTCAAATCTCTCTCGAACTCGACAAAATGCAAGAATCGATCAAAAGAGATTAATAAAAGAGAAAAATAGAGACACACGAGATTTTACGAGTTCAGGTTCTCGGAATGAGAAACCCTACGTCTCGGCCTGGCAAGGCAATTCACTAATCACTCAATCACGAGTTACAGTAACAGTCTCTCTTCTCTTTGCAACAATCACAAAAATAGAGAAGAAGAACACACAGGCTCGACTTATATATCTCGAGTCAATTACAATTGAAAGATCGGTTAAACTAAACCATAAGCCTATTGAGAATCTAAACCAAAACCCAATTGACACTAACCGGTCAAGACTTAAGCTACACCGTTTTGATTTCCATCACCAAAGACTCTACACTAATGATAGCGACTCAAGCCATAGCTTTATACCTCTGGATAGAAAGAAACTCTCGCACTCAAAATGGTACTGCCCTCACTCATGCTGCACTTTTCACACTGATTGATAGATGCATCAAACACATCATCCTTGGGAGTCTTCAACGCAAGAGCATCACAAATCTTTTCTCGATATGGTTCTCATACGAGTAAACTGCTTACCTGATTTATTTGAAAATCCCTACCCTCTATTTCGATTAGGCATTTTAATACTTTTTAGGCTTCTTGAACCTCCTAGGTAGGTTCACTGAGCTTATGTAACCCAAACTGTTCCTTTCGATATATAAATTAACATATTATCAAAAAATACTTTATGACTATAGGGGTTTTGCTCGCCTGGAACAATTTGACCAATAATTGTTAATATTTACAATATACAATTTAAAAACAGCACAACAAAAAACAGATATTAGTTATGTATAAAACTCTTAAGGGGGCTTATTGGATCAATGATTTGAGAGGAATTCATTTTCTTTATAAATCCTCCCTTATTGGATTTAACATTTGTAAAATTTCCTCAAAATCTCAGCTTATTGGATTAATCATTTGTACAATTCCTTTCAAATTCCAGCTTATTGGAAATTTGGGATTTTATCAATAAATTCTATCAGAAAATATTTGAAGGAATTTGAAACACAATTTATAGTTAAAAATTTATGAATACAAATACCACCTCTTATGGTGGTATTTGAAGTTTTTTTTTAACTTTTTAGTTTCAATTTAAAAAAAAAGTAAATAAAAACTTTTAAGATGAGAAAAAGAAAAACATTAATTAAAATTTCAATATCATTTTCTCATTTTATAGAATACACATTTTGGCCCAAAAAATATTATATATCATTTTTCAAAGTTGAAAATCCTATTTTGTTTCCAAATATACCCAAATTTCAACTTTTTACATTTAATATTAATAATAGATATCTGTTCAAATTAATTTTTAGATTTTAATCATTTTTAATTTATTATTATTAATTATTTTTAGGAAAAGAAATCAAATCATAGATTTATTAAAATTCTCTTGGATTATTAAATCGGATCTCAAATCAAATCTCAGATTTATTAAATTCTTCTTGGATTTATATATATTCAAATTCTCTCAATTCCTTAATCCAATAAGCCCCCTGGGTAAAACTTATAACTATATCATTACTCATATTTTATTATCCTTATATTCATAAATTACTGCACCAAAAATATGCTTTAAAAAATAAAATATTTTATTATGAATTTCAATACTAAAATGGTGAAATATTCAAAATTAAATTATCACTTGACCCCATATGATAAAAAATTAAATCTGAAATCACATGCATAAGAATCCTACGTATTTCGAAATTCATCACCAAATTTTGTCTTTATGTTTAAAATACAAATAAATAAAAGTAAGTTAACGAAATCAAAGAAATTTGCAAAGTGATAATTTCCTTCTGACCAATTTAACTATCTAGCATCTCACTGCCACTTAGATGCAAACTCGGTATAAAGTAGAGATCTCACCTCAGTAGATAGTCGATTACAACTCATCCAAAAACTAAGCTATCATTTTCATGAGAAACACAAAGACACTCACCATAACCAATATCAGAATTATTCAGAGTTGATGACCAAGTAGAATCATCCTTGAAAGGACAAATTAGAATACAAATATAAGGTCGCCAACATGAAAAGCGCACAACACTATATACCGAACTAACCAATGTCTGCTCCTAAGAATCGCTGGTTCTCGCCGTCAGGTACCGCTTCCGCCCTGAATCCATCCAAGACTACCTCCGGTGGTCTCCTCCCCAAGCCCCCTGACCCTCCTGACCCTCCCATCCCTCCCTTTTCACATTTCCCTCCCCTCTCTCCTAACTCTTTTAAAGTTACCTCCTCCTCAACTACAGTGTCCTCATCTACTGCAGTGGCCTCTACAGCTGCGAATCCAAGCTTGGCTCAGACTAATCCTGCTGCAGCCTCTACTGCTACTCCTGATGTAGCTGCTACTATCCCAGATCTGAATGGTAAGGGCATCTCCTCCCGCTCTACGGTAGATGGTGTCACTGTTCGCAGATCTGAGATCTCTATTGACGGTCGCTTTCACGTCCTCCAGCCAAAGTTCAGCTCCCCTCTTAGAACCAACTCTGCTTCCTCAGTTAGAACTAACCCTCATTCTTGAAGGAATTTGTACAGGTTTTTAATCTTATTAAAATAACCCTAGAGCAAATTGTAAGCCACGAATCATGTGTCAATTGAATCTAAAAGGAGACCTCGAAAAACCTGGAGATAAAGCAGCGTAAGGTTGTCAAGAATTTGAGATTAGGAGCGCCTCAAGTGTTGCGCCTCTACACAAGTCCACACGCATACAAACTAGACGACAGGGATGCTAGTGCATTCGCGAATGATTCGCCTTAGGATTCTCTCTGCGTTTCTGTGACGGCCAGGAACTTCAGTATCTCTAAAAGTCGTGCTATACCACATATATAACGACCTAAGAGGATGACCTAATCAACCAATGGACCGGATCCGAGTTAATTAAGTCTTGGGCCAAAAACACGTTTTTGGCCCGATGTGGTGTCGACCGACACCAATATGAGTGTCGCTCGACACCCTCACAGAAATGCTATATTAATGTATATCTTATATACATTAACCCGATCATTATTCTAATGATCAATCCCAATGTTGTTTATCCAGTTTGTTTAGGTGTCTGACCCTATAGGATCATATGATGATGGTAATGAGTTCATAACTCATAAGTTATAAGCGGCTTCTAACAAAGCGTTATAACCATCCAATATCATATGATTGTCTTATCTCAGCATCACAACTCTACTAGAGTAAATACAAGTATGATTTCAGGACATTCCCTTCAGTCTCCCACTTGTACTGGAATTAACTTTTCCCATAATCCCTTTGTCTCTATATCTCGAACTGGCATAAGGCAAGAACTCGTGTCATCCTTAATCAACCAGACCATGTTTATCAAACTCCAATTTATACTGATGAAAGACAAACGATTGACATTCAACTCGTTTGAGCGCGGCCACGCATTTTCAGTATCAAATCTTCGATTGATAGGCCCAAAGATATTTATCTCCCGTTATATGGGAGGGACAACTTCCATCTTGTTCCATCCCTGTTCCCTACATACTTCATGATGTGTTCGATCAATGCCTTTATAGTCACCAGTTACGGCTGACGTTTGACAGAGTCAAAACATACCAATTCATATGTAAGAAAACATGATGAACTCAGGTCTAAGGACTATACTCTATAGTCGTAATGAGAAACTTTTATGACACTCATATAACAATCTTGTAGAGTTCTCATTAGCGGGTCAGGTCCGATCATGTGTTCTCTAACACATATCTATGTGACTGACTTTCGTACTCATATCAATAACTTCATGAAACGTAGTCATCAGTCATCTCACATACTAGTCTCGCGCGGTTATTAATGTCCAACTTTAATAACCTCGACTTTGGACAATAATAATTTATGTCATCTATCACTTATAGAGTTTCATGATCAAATCACCTATTTGATGATCTATAAGAATGCCATAAATTACTTTTGTACTATTATTTAATAACACAATTAAGTAATACTGAAACAATTTCATTAAATAAAACATGACCAAATGTATGTTAAACATGAACATCAAAACATAAATATGATAACTCCCACTAAAACAAGATTACTGCTTAAGTAATCTAATGCCTATAGCAGCTGCATGACTCTCATGCTTCGGTCGTGGGAGTGGCTTAGTCAAAGGGTTCAGCGACGTTCTTGTCTGTCGGAACTCTGCTGATCTTGACATCACGTCTCTCAATGATATCACGAATCAGATGATATCTCCTCTCAATGTGTTTGGATTTCTGGTGTGATCTGGGCTCCTTTGCCTGAGCTATGGCTCCATTGTTGTCACAAAACAATGCGACAGGCTCAGAAATACTAGGAATCACACCAAGTTCAATGATGAACTTCCTAATCCAAACAGCCTCCTTTGCCGCTTTAGAAGCAGCGATGTATTCAGCCTCAGTCGTGGAGTCTGCCACGGTGGTCTGCTTGGAAATTTTCGAACTAACTGCACCTCTATTTAGACAGAAGACGTAACCATATTGTGATCGGAAATAATCTATATCTGTCTGAAAACTAGCGTCCATATAGCCACTCACTACAAGCTCATCACTTCCTCCGTACACTAAGAACTTATCCTTAGTATTTCTCAAATACTTCAGGATTGTGTTGACGGCAGTCCAATGACTCTCACCGGGATCTGATTGGTATCGACTCGTCATGCTTAACGCACAAGCAACATCTGGACGAGTACAGAGCATGGCATACATGATGGATCCTATCGCAGAAGCAAAGGGAATCCTACTCATGCGCTCTCGCTCAGCAGGTGTCGAAGGATGATATGTTGGGATTTTTACCCTTCCTAACCCTTTTATCTAATTATTTTCTTGAGTTTTTGAGTATGTGTTAGGAGTTTTAGGTAACGTTGGAGCTATTATTGGAGTTTGGAGCATTTGGAACCTTTGGAATAGAAAAGAACCAGATTTTAAGAAAAGAAGGAAAATCATGCGAAGTATAACCAACTCCAATCGGCGAGCACATGCTCCCGAATTTCAGCCACCAAGCGAGCACCTGCTCGCCACGGAAGATAACAAAAGGAAGGCACTTAACCTAATCAGGGCCGCCGACTTTTAAGGGCCCAGCCGCCTATCTCCTCTTATATAAATACTCTCCTTAGTCTTAGGTTTTATTATCTTATCTTTTTTCTTTTGGCTTTTAGCTTTTCAAAACCTAGGAATTCTTTTGTAAGGGAGAAGATCTCAAACTACAATTTGGAGAAGATTTCTGAAAACTATTACTTCTAATTTTTAATATCGATTTCATGAATTCTTTTAATTCATCTGTTTTATTTCTTTCTTATTTGATTATGTTTGAGTAGATCCATTAGTTAGGTTAAGGTTTTCAAAGGAATTCATGAGCTAGGGTTGAACACAAATAGGAATCAAAATCGATTGTCTTCATCTAGGTTGTTCTTATTGCTTGAATCGATTTGGCCAATCTATTCATGATCTTAGGTTTATCTAGACAGCGAGAGTTGCTAGATTGCTAGAAGAGATCTAGATGAGCGATTTATTCATTACCTGCGAGAGTAGATGTATTGGAGAATTGTGAACAAATCAAACCTAATCATTAATGCTTATCTGCGATTTCTAATGCCAACGAGAGTTAGGAATTTTAGGTTGCTAGATAAAGATATTGGTATCATGAGAATGAATTAATATTATCTTCATGTTTGAGTTCTAGACTTGTTCTTTAAAATCGCCTGAATAGTTGTTTGACCTTGCTCTGAGTTTACTGCGAATTACCTTGACCTAACGCTTGCTTTATTATTGTTAAAACCGATTTGCTTTAGTAACTTGTTAGTCACGATTTCAACAAACCCCTATTTGAATCTCTTAGCTCTTGATTTAGCTTATTTATTAAAGTGTGAACTTGGTCTTTGTGGGATCGACCCCTAAGTACTGCTACGAATTTCTGTGCACTTGCATTAAGAAATAGGGTTTAAAACTCGTCTATCAAGTTTTTGGTGCCGTTGCCGGGGACCAATTTTTCACCTTTGGTTTACGGCTAAGTCATTAGGCTAAGAACCCCACTAAACTCATTTTCTGATTTTCTTCTTCTTTGCATTTCAGGTGTATGACCAGGAGCACAAGGAGTAGGAACAACGAGGATCTTATTAGTTTATCTAACGACGAACTAGCAAGAAGGGAATGAGAGAACAAGCAGAGACGCAACACACCTGTTCCGGAACCAGAAACATCTGACACCGCCTCTACCGAGATGGGCGATCAACCAGCCATTGCAGCCCAGCTGCAACAACTTCAAACGGCCATGGAGCATCTGTGCTTGCAGCAAGAGCGGCAGCTCGTTCAACAGCCAGCTTTCGGAGACAAAGACGCGGCACATGCCTACTACCAGGATAGATCCGCGATCGTGACTCCGACTATTCAGAGGCAAGATTATGAGATCAAACCCCAACTGATTGCGCTCGTCAAGCAGCATCTCTTCCATGGCCTACCTGCTGAAATCCCGATGGATCACATCGAGAACTTCGAAGAAATCTGCAGCACAACCGGCTCCAATGATGTGTCTCCAGATTTCTTGAAGTGCAAGCTTTTTCCCTTCTCTCTTGCGGGAAAAGCATCACAGTGGTTAAAGTCTTTACCACCAGGCTCTTTGGCGACTTGGGCTGATGCTAGGTCGGCTTTCTTGGACAAGTTTTACACAAAGTCAAAAACCGCAGCCTTAAGAAGCAAGATATCCACGTTTGAACAACTTCCCGGAGAGACCTTTAACGAGGCATGAGAACGTTTCAAGGAGTATAAGCGTGAGTGCCCTCACCACAGCTTTAGCGACGAGCAGCTGCTCGGCACATTCTACGATGGAGTTGAATGGGATTACAGAACCGCGTTGAATGCAGCCAGTAATGGCGACTTCTACACGAAATCACAGGAGGGAGCTTTGGAGTTGATTGAGAACCTCGCCGCAAGCTCCAGCAACAAATCTCTGGAGTATGACAGAAAAAAGGTCAATAGCGTGGAGTCCAAGAAAATCGATGAGCTCACAGCCAAGGTTAACCTTCTGCTGAAGGGAAACCAGAAGTCAGTCCAATTCGTGGATGAGCATGGAGAAAAGCCCCTCGCCCAAGTCTTTGGAGAGGAAACCAGTGATGATCAGATGGAGGTTAATTTTGTGAATGGACAAGGTTTCGGGCAGAACCGCGGTTTCAATAACCAAGGTTTCAACTCTCACCCGAACCTGTCTTACAGAAGCAATAATGTGGAGAACCCTCAAGATCAGGTCTACCCCAAGCAAGGAACCCAACCTCAGACGGGTTTTCAGAGAGGCTACTCCAGCAATTATCAAAGCCAGAACCGGCCATTCATCCCCAACCAAAACCGATTTCAAGGAGGAAATCAATCTAGGCAGCCCTACAACAATCCGTAGCCCCAACAGTTTCAGAACCTACAGCCTCAACAATTCCAGAATCCGCGGCCTCCTTCTCCAGCATCTGGATCTCAAGACGAGCTGAAAACATGATGCAACAACTTCAAGCTGGACAACCGAAAGCCGCAGCTGACATTAATGCTAAGGTTGACACCATGTACGTGGATCTGAACGGAAAATACGAAGCCGTATGGACGCATATGAAGCAGCTGGATGTTCAGATTGCTCAGACCGCTGAGTCCATAAAAAGGGCACCATGAACTCTTCCTGGAAAAGTTGAGGCACCTAGGAATGAGTTTGTCAATGCCATTGAGCTAAGAAGTGGGAAGACACTCCAGGATAGCACAACCTCGCGATCGGAAAAAGGTAACGTCGTAGACGCCAACTACGTGCACCCGACTAATGAGCACCTGCTCGGAACGGGTCAAGGCACATATGAAACCGGTGAAACGAGCAACCACTCTACACAAACTGGATCAACATCTTCACCCTTCGATATTTTGGGGACGATTCATCCGAGCACCTTGGGTGCTCATCCGAGCAGGTGCTCTATAAAGACCCAGTTCAGAGCAGATTTTGCTTTCAGTCAGAAATAAATTCCAAAGAATTATGGGAACAATTTTGGAAATTCCGGGACTCTGCACAGTGATACTAGAGACATTTCTGGACCTAGTGAAAAAGGATTCAGTCCAAGAAAAATTCTCCTGAGAGAGTTAAAATTCGCGCAAGTCGGATGAGCGAGGTGGGACAAGCGGAGAAAGATTAATTCATATCTTGAGTTATACTCATTCAAAAATTCTGAGATTTTCTGAGGAGCTTAAGGAGATCAGGGTGAGTGTTTAGATTCCAAGAAATAATTTTTTGAACGACGGGAGCATGAGTTTTTTGTGAAGCGGTTAGTAGCTTGATTTTCGTCCAATGGGAAGCAAGCTAGGTAAAGGGAAGCGGTGCACTTGACCAGGTCATTTTGTGATTCATCTGTGGCACAGTATGAGGTGTGGGATCGCCAAGGAGCACCGTTTGTAAAGCTGGAGGTGTCGGAAAACCTTAAGGTGAAGAAATCCCTATGTGTACCTAACCTTGAATCGTCGTGCTTAGGTGGTGCTTAGTGTGGTCTAGGTGTCAGCCTGCGGTTTAAGTGGTAGGTTTGGGTGGGTGTTAAATAGCAGACCATTGTTTAATTTGCCCCTTTTTCGCAACCCTTACCTTTTTCCACTAAGAGAGAAACCGAGAGAGAGCTTGTTCGTGAGAAGAAACCGTAGAGAATTCAGAGTTTGGCGTGGGAGTGCTAGAAGTCTTTCAAGCCTTTGTCAAGGTGGGTTTAGGGTTTTGGGTAGCTGTTGCTGTCGAGTTTATGCTATATATGGCTATACCATAAGTTCGGTGGTGACAGATTTGTTGTGTTGCATGATCTGTGCTTGGTGGTTTACTTGCATGCCTTAATGATTGTTGATCGTTGATCGCATGCTTGTTTTGGATCATGATTGGCTGACGATGCAGGTCCTTTTCATGGTACACATATTAACAAGTTATGCAGGGTACCACGATGAAGTAGGTTCACGGTTTGGTTGTGGGGAAACCGTGAACATGGTGCTTGGTGCGCAGTTTATGAATCCGTGGTGAACGTTTCTGGGCGAGTATGGTATGAGGGCTGCCGAGATCGTGGATCCAGTGCACGACCCTTATACAATACTTCGCTGGATGGCTTGGCGGTGTGGCTTGGTGGTTTGATGCCTTGGTGGCTTCGCGGTATGACCTCGGTGGTCTTGGCGGTGTGTCGGGAGGACACTTGTGGTGGTTTGTTTGGTGTTGAGACGAGGCTGCTTGGTGCGGTTCTCGTGGCGAAACCGTTGGTCGGTTCAGTGGCGGTGTATGGGTATTCCCTCGGATTCGTTCCTCACCGTATCGAAGGACAGAGAAGTGGGAAGTACCCGACGGGGTAGCTGCCGAGGGTGATCCCTGAGTGGGCACTCGGTTAGCATGTTCCGGAACGGGAAACAAGGCTACCAAGTCCGGAACCCGGCTTGGGAAAAAAGTACCAAGTCCGGAATCTTTGGTGGGGGAATATACCGCACTTGAAGAGATCTCTGTTTCCCACTCGTGGAAGGATGGTGGTTTAAGTTAGTCATATAGCTTAAGATGCATGCTTCGGCTTTATTTATCTCTTGTGCTTCGGCTATTGAGTGGTTACTCTATTGATTGCTTGCGTTGGGTTTGGGTTGGGAATGTTATGCATGTGCTCTAAACTCACTAAGTAATCCTCGATTACTTACCCCCTTTTCCCCTGCCTTTTGCAGATAATCAGTAGGAGCTCATAGAGCGCAGTGGAACGTTAGGAGCGGTGGGAGTAGTTTCTGGCTTTTTGTTAAAGACTCGTTGTAAGAACGTACGTATGTTTTTACTTTCGGTTTATGTGTGCGATCGCAAAACGTTTCCAAGTTTGTAAAACTGTGTTGGATGTTTAATAAATAAAGAGGAATGTTTTAAGAAAGTATCTGGCTTAATTGATATTAGTCTAGTCCGACTAACACAACTCAAGACCGACGTACGGGTTGCAAAGCCTTAGGCTAAGGTCGAGAGGTGACCGGAGTTAACATACGGGATGGTTCCGTTTTCGGGTTGGCTACCGGAATGAACTGACCTGTTAGTTAACCTCGGCTTGTGGCATCTGCGGAACGGATTTACGTAGGGATTGGCCTTAAGTGTTCTGGTTTGATTGTCGCTTGGCCGGTCTTGTGTAATCCGGTTCGGGGGTGCTACAAATGGTGGTATCAGAGCATGGTTCATGATCATGCTCACGGGACCAGAGTTTTTTCGCATTTTGGTTTTATCGAGTCAAAAGTGTCGACAAAAGCCAATTAGGAATCTCACTACGTTCCACTCTGTAGGATGTTAAATGTTTTTGTTTCCTTGTAACAGATGTCTGAGTGTCAGTTTAATGGAAGACGTCTGCGGGGATTGTCAATGAGCCAAGAGGGGCAGCGTCCAGAGACTGGTAGTCTGCATCTTTCTCCAAACCGGGAGCGCGGCAGTCCAGTGAGGGGAAACCGTGCAGTTGAATCCGAAGTCGGACCTGAGATTTCGGTAGCACTAGGAACTGATCCCGAGTGGGAGCCAAGTGCAGAGGATACCCCAGAGCAATCGCTGAGTCCCATGGAATCAGAGAATGGGAGTGCTAGGGCTCGTTCGGTGACACCGACTAGTCGCCGCAGGCAGCCAGAAGGAATGGACCGAGAGGAAAGGCGGAATGTGGAGGCTCAGAATGAGGAGAGACCGCGGCAGGCAGATGCAATGCTAGGGATGGTACACGATCTTCTGTCCCAGGTGATTTTAGACCGAGCAGCGCCTAACCCGGAACCCGAAAGGACCAAGACTCCAAGCTTTCTGAAAATTGTTACAACCATGAAGACGTTGGGCACATATAAGTTTGGAGGCAAACCGGATCCGTTTGAGGCAGATGCGTGGTTGATGAATCTGGAAAAGAACTTTGCCGCAACTCGATGTCCTACAGAGTACCATAAGGACATTGGAGTTTATTACCTGGAAAAGGAGGCACTGGGATGGTGGAACAGTATTGACCGCCAGACTTGTTATGCTATCAGTTCGTGGGAAAAGTTTAAGGAAGAGTTCGAGGGAAAGTATTTTCCTCCTGAGGCTCGTGACCGTTTGGCTCAGAAGTTCCTACGTCTGGAGCAAGGAGGTAAGACCATCAGGGAGTACGAGGCTGAGTTCATGAAGCTGCAGTGTTATGCAACTTATTGCAACCTGAGTGATAAGGCATTGGCGCGACAGTTCATGCGAGGGCTAGATCTGGAGATTGGAAGCCGACTTCAATCGGTGACTTACACAAATCCACATGAAGCTATCGAGAAGGCAGTGAACGTGGAGACGTACTTGCTTGAAGAGAGGAAGGCTAGAAACAAAAGGAAGGGAGAACTTCAGCAAGGACAGAATTCGGCTCCAAGGACAAATCAGTTCGGAGCAGGTTTCACCGGGAACCGAGGAGGTTTTAGAGGAGGAAACCGAGGAGGACACAAAGGAGGAGGGACGAGTGATGCGTATCGTGGAGGAAGGGCAAGTGGACCGAAAGAGATGGAAAATCCGAGGGGATGTTACGTGTGTGGAAGGGAGGGACACATAGCACGGCAGTGTCCGAGTGCAGCTAAACCGATCAACACCTACGCTAATGATGTTATCTATTTTAAGTGCGGAGGGAAAGGACACTATGCGACCAGTTGTCCACAGAGAGGAAATCAGTTGGGTTTGCCAGCACCACCCGCTCAGTTGACAATCGCCCCCGCAGCTAAGCGTCAGTCCACAGCCGGCCGTGTGTATGCACTTGAGGGTGTAGAGTTTGATTCCGCAGGACCATCGCATGGTCCCATAACAGGTATGTAAAAAGGGTGCCAACCTTCTTTTGCGTGTTTAATTTATAAAAGTTTGAATATTGATTGTGATTGTGGTGGTTTGGTAGGGACATTGCATGTTGGTGGAAATCCCACGCATGTATTGTTCGATTCGGGGGCTACTCATAGTTTTGTATCCCCTGAGGCCGCGTCTAGGTTCAGAGGAACCTATGTCAGGAAAGAGATAAGCGTAGTGATAGAAACCCCGTGTACCGAAGTGCTTAAGTCGGAAGAGTTGCTAGTGGGAGTACCCGTGGTGGTGTGTGATAGGATCTTTAAGGTGGATCTCTTGGAGAATCCTATGAAGCGGTATGAGGTAATTCTTGGAATGGAATGGTTGTCAAGGTTCAGGGCCATGATTGATTGCGAAAGAGGAAGGATAACCTTTAGGGAAGGTCAGGAGCCAGAGATTGTTTATCAGGGGATTAGACCGAGCCCGTCGGTGTCCCTTGTGGCAGCCGCCAGAGTGATCGAGCAGTTAGAGTGTGGTGAGGCCTACCTTGTTTCTATCAATGTGATCGGAAAAGAGGAAGAGGAAGAGTTAAGGATTGAGGACATTCCGGTGGTACGGGAATTTGCGGATGTGTTCGAACCGCTGGTCACGTTACTGCCGGCCAGGAAGGATCCTTTTTCAATCACATTGAAGCCGGACACATCACCAATAGCGAAGGCACCGTATCGGATGGCGCCGGCCGAGTTGGCAGAGTTAAAATCACAGTTGGAAGATTTGGGAGGAAAAGGATTTGTGAGACCGAGTTCATCGCCTTGGAGCACCGGTATTGTTTGTGAAGAAGAAGGACGGAACCATGCGGTTGTGTATTGATTATCGGGGGATCAATAGTGTGACGGTTAAGGACAAGTATCCTTTACCAAGGATCGACGAACTTTTAGATCAGCTTCAGGGAGCGAGTTGGTTCTCGAAGATAGACCTGGCCTCAGGCTATCATCAGATTGGCATTAAGGAAGAAGATGTGGAGAAGACGGCGTTTAATACTCGGTATGGCCAGTACGAGTACGTGGTGATGCCGTTTGGGTTAACAAACGCGCCAGCAGTGTTTATGCGGTTGATGAACGGAGTGTTCCACGATTACTTGGATGGATTCGTGATCATTTTCATTGATGACATTCTAATCTATTCACGGACGAAGGAAGAGCATGAAGTGCATTTGTGGAAAGTCTTAGAGAGACTAAGGAGTCAGAAGCTGTATGCTAAGTTTAGCAAATGTCGGTTTTGGAAGAGAGAGATTAGTTTTCTTGGACACCGAGTCTCGGAGCAGGGAGTTACCGTTGACCCGGAGAAGATATCGGTGATTGAGGATTGGCCGCAACCTAAGTCCGTTACGGAGATACGAAGCTTCCTTGGGTTGGCCGGCTATTACCGGAAGTTCGTTAAGGGTTTTTCTTCTATCGCTAAGCCCTTAACTAAGCTAACCGGAAAAGATGTTCCATTTGTGTGGAGTCCAGAGACTGAGAGAGCGTTTGCTAAGCTTAAGGAGGCACTGATGACGGCACCAGTTTTGACATTGCCGGAACCGGGCAAGCCGTACCTGGTATACACATATGCGTCTAGGATTGGTTTGGGATGTGTTCTGATGCAAGAAAAGAAAGTGATAGCTTATGATTCAAGACAGTTGCGGAAACATGAAGGGAACTATCCTACCCACGACTTGGAGATGGCAGCCGTAGTTTTTGCTTTGAAGATCTGGAGATCGTATCTCTATGGAGAGGAGGTACAAGTCTTTACGGATCACAAGAGCCTTACGTATTTGTTTACTCAGGCAGACCTCAACTTACGTCAGAGGCGTTGGATGGAGTTCATTGCGGACTATGACATTAAGATTCAGTACTATCCAGGCAAGGCCAATGCGGTGGCCGATGCGCTGAGCAGGCGAAGGACGGACGTGAGTATAAGAAAGGAAGTAGACGAGCTGGATCGAGAAATGAAAAAGGTGAGTTTGGCCGTGATAGAGGGAGAGACCAGTGAACCGTTGGGATTGCAAGCCATGCAACAAGTTGGTTTGATCCGTCGTACTCGTGAGGAGCAAGAGAGAGACGAGAAGATCCAGAAGATTGTCCAGAGAATTAAAGAGGCAGAGGAGGCTGATCCGAGTGGGTATCAGTTGGTAGAGGATGGGACGTTGTTACTCAGAGGCAGAATCATTGTACCGGAGGGAGGAGGATTAAGGGGTGAGATCTTAAGGATGGCACATCGATCGATGTATAGTATCCATCCCGGGAGTACCAAGATGTATCAGGACATCAAGCGGTATTACCATTGGCCCGGAATGAAGCGGTCCGTGGCTAAGAAAGTGGCCGAGTGTCAGATTTGTCAACAAGTTAAGGCTGAGCATCAAGTACCAGGAGGACTACTACAGAGTTTACCAATACCAGAATGGAAATGGGATTCGATATCCATGGACTTCATTGGAGGACTACCGGTTTCAAAGGGGAGGATGAACAATATGGTATGGGTGATCGTAGACCGATTGACCAAGGCGACTCATTTGTTGGCCATAAAGGATACTGATAAGATATATGTTTTGGCCGCCCTGTATGTGAATCAGATCGTAAAGTTGCATGGAGTGCCCATGAACATTGTGTCAGACCGCGACCCCAGATTCACTTCTGCGTTTTGGAGAGCATTGCAAGGAGCCCTTGGAACTGTGTTGCATATCAGTACAGCTTTTCATCCAGAGATGGATGGACAGACCGAGAGGACGATCCGAACATTGGAAGATTTGTTAAGATTGTGCATTCTTGATTGGGGAGGCGTATGGCAAGAGTACTTACCGTTGATTGAGTTTTCCTACAACAACAGTTATCATGCTAGTATCGGAATGTCTCCGTATGAAGCTTTGTATGGAAGACCATGCCGAACACCTTTGTGTTGGACCGAAGTGGGAGAGAGAAGGATGTTTGGACCGCCGATAGTAGATGAGACCATGGAGAAGCTACAAATCGTTCAGACCAATATGAAGAAGGCTCAGGACAGGCAGAAGA
The DNA here is from genome assembly GCA_010577795.1 of Isatis tinctoria. NCBI lineage: Eukaryota > Viridiplantae > Streptophyta > Magnoliopsida > Brassicales > Brassicaceae > Isatis > Isatis tinctoria. Next base: position 22,573,496 of record CM021247.1, on the reverse strand, counting down.
AGTATGCTGACCAGGGACGAAGGGAGGTGACATTTGAAGTAGGAGACTGGGTATATATTAAGGTATCAGCCCAGAAAGGAAAGGATCGTTTCGGGAAGATCGGAAAGTTGGCCGTACGGTACATTGGTCCGTACCAGATCAAAGGGTGAGTGGGTGAGGTCGCGTACCGCTTGGACTTGCCCACGGATATGAGCTTACATCCGGTTTTTCATGTATCAATGCTATGGAAGCATATACGAGACACGGACGCTATTCAACCCGAAAGAATAGAGGAACTTCAGACAGACCTGACTTACTCTGAAGGACCTATCAAGACTGGCCTAAGGAGAATTCGAAAGTTGAAGAACCGCGAGATACCTCAGTTACAAGTGTTTTGGGGAAGACATAACCGAATGGTCATCACGTGGGAAGATGAGGAACGTTTTAAAGAGAAGTACCCTGAGTTCTTTCAGTCGGATACTGTGATGGAAGTAAGAGAGTCATCACATCCTTAGGAATTCGAGGACGAATTCTGTTAAGGGGGGGAGAGTGTAAAGACCCAGTTCAGAGCAGATTTTGCCTTCAGTCAGAAATAAATTCCAAAGAATTATGGAAACAATTTTGCAAATTCCGGGACTCTGCACAGTGATACTAGAGACATTTCTGGAGCTAGTGCAAAAGGATTCAGTCCAAGAAAAATTCTCCTGAGAGAGTTAAAATTCGCGCAAGTCGGATGAGCGAGGTGGGACAAGCGGAGAAAGATTAATTCATATCTTGAGTTATACTCATTCCAAAATTCTGAGATTTTCTGAGGAGCTTAAGGAGATCAGGGTGAGTGTTTCGAGTCCAAGAAATAAATCTTTGAACGACGGGAGCATGAGTTTTTTGTGAAGCGGTTAGTAGCTTGATTTTCGTCCAATGGGAAGCAAGCTAGGTAAAGGGAAGCGGTGCACTTGACCAGGTCATTTTGTGATTCATCTGTGGCACAGTATGAGGTGTGGGAACGCCAAGGAGCACCGTTTGTAAAGCTGGAGGTGTCGGAAAACCTTAAGGTGAAGAAATCCCTATGTGTACCTAACCTTGAATCGTCGTGCTTAGGTGGTGCTTAGTGTGGTCTAGGTGTCAGCCTGCGGTTTAAGTGGTAGGTTTGGGTGGGTGTTAAATAGCAGACCATTGTTTAATTTGCCCCTTTTTCGCAACCCTTACCTTTTTCCACTAAGAGAGAAACCGAGAGAGAGCTTGTTCGTGAGAAGAAACCGTAGAGAATTCGGAGTTTGGCGTGGGAGTGCTAGAAGTCTTTCAAGCCTTTGTCAAGGTGGGTTTAGGGTTTTGGGTAGCTGTTGCTGTCGAGCTTATGCTATATATGGCTATAGCATAAGTTCGGTGGTGACAGATTTGTTGTGTTGCATGATCTGTGCTTGGTGGTTTACTTGCATGCCTTAATGATTGTTGATCGTTGATCGCATGCTTGTTTTGGATCATGATTGGCTGACGATGCAGGTCCTTCTCGTGGTACACATACTAACTAGTTATGCAGGGTACCACGATGAAGTAGGTTTGGTTGTGGGGAAACCGTGAACATGGTGCTTGGTGCGCAGTTTATGAATCCGTGGTGAACGTTTCTGGGCGAGTATGGTATGAGGGCTGCCGAGATCATGGATCCAGTGCACGACCCTTATACAATACTTCGCTGGATGGCTTGGCGGTGTGGCTTGGTGGTTTGATGCCTTGGTGGCTTCGCGGTATGACCTTGGTGGTCTTGGCGGTGTGTCGGGAGGACACTTGTGGTGGTTTGTTTGGTGTTGAGACGAGGCTGCTTGGTGCGGTTCTCGTGGCGGGACCGTTGGTTGGTTCAGTGGCGGTGTATGGGTATTCCCTCGGGTTCGTTCCTCACCGTATCGAAGGACAGAGAAGTGGGAAGTACCCGACGGGGTAGCTGCCGAGGGTGATCCCTGAGTGGGCACTCGGTTAGCATGTTCCGGGACGGGAAACAAGGCTACCAAGTCCGGAACCCGGCTTGGGAAAAAAGTACCAAGTCCGGAATCTTTGGTGGGGGAATATACCGCACTTGAAGAGATCTCTGTTTCCCACTCGTGGAAGGATGGTGGTTTAAGTTAGTCATATAGCTTAAGATGCATGCTTCGGCTTTATTTATCTCTTGTGCTTCGGCTATTGAGTGGTTACTCTATTGATTGCTTGCGTTGGGTTTGGGTTGGGAATGTTATGCATGTGCTCTAAACTCACTAAGTAATCCTCGATTACTTACCCCCTTTTCCCCTGCCTTTTGCAGATAATCAGTAGGAGCTCATAGAGCGCAGTGGAACGTTAGGAGCGGTGGGAGTAGTTTCTGGCTTTTTGTTAAAGACTCGTTGTAAGAACGTACGTATGTTTTTACTTTCGGTTTATGTGTGCGATCGCAAAACGTTTCCAAGTTTGTAAAACTGTGTGGATGTTTAATAAATAAAGAGGAATGTTTTAAGAAAGTATCTGGCTTAATTGATATTAGTCTAGTCCGACTAACACAACTCAAGACCGACGTACGGGTTGCAAAGCCTTAGGCTAAGGTCGAGAGGTGACCGGAGTTAACATACGGGATGGTTCCGTTTTCGGGTTGGCTACCGGAATGAACTGACCTGTTAGTTAACCTCGGCTTGTGGCATCTGCGGAACGGATTTACGTAGGGATTGGCCTTAAGTGTTCTGGTTTGATTGTCGCTTGGCCGGTCTTGTGTAATCCGGTTCGGGGGTGCTACAAATGGTGGTATCAGAGCATGGTTCATGATCATGCTCACGGGACCAGAGTTTTTTCGCATTTTGGTTTTATCGAGTCAAAAGTGTCGACAAAAGCCAATTAGGAATCTCACTACGTTCCACTCTGTAGGATGTTAAATGTTTTTGTTTCCTTGTAACAGATGTCTGAGTGTCAGTTTAATGGAAGACGTCTGCGGGGATTGTCAATGAGCCAAGAGGGGCAGCGTCCAGAGACTGGTAGTCTGCATCTTTCTCCAAACCGGGAGCGCGGCAGTCCAGTGAGGGGAAACCGTGCAGTTGAATCCGAAGTCGGACCTGAGATTTCGGTAGCACTAGGAACTGATCCCGAGTGGGAGCCAAGTGCAGAGGATACCCCAGAGCAATCGCTGAGTCCCATGGAATCAGAGAATGGGAGTGCTAGGGCTCGTTCGGTGACACCGACTAGTCGCCGCAGGCAGCCAGAAGGAATGGACCGAGAGGAAAGGCGGAATGTGGAGGCTCAGAATGAGGAGAGACCGCGGCAGGCAGATGCAATGCTAGGGATGGTACACGATCTTCTGTCCCAGGTGATTTTAGACCGAGCAGCGCCTAACCCGGAACCCGAAAGGACCAAGACTCCAAGCTTTCTGAAAATTGTTACAACCATGAAGACGTTGGGCACATATAAGTTTGGAGGCAAACCGGATCCGTTTGAGGCAGATGCGTGGTTGATGAATCTGGAAAAGAACTTTGCCGCAACTCGATGTCCTACAGAGTACCATAAGGACATTGGAGTTTATTACCTGGAAAAGGAGGCACTGGGATGGTGGAACAGTATTGACCGCCAGACTTGTTATGCTATCAGTTCGTGGGAAAAGTTTAAGGAAGAGTTCGAGGGAAAGTATTTTCCTCCTGAGGCTCGTGACCGTTTGGCTCAGAAGTTCCTACGTCTGGAGCAAGGAGGTAAGACCATCAGGGAGTACGAGGCTGAGTTCATGAAGCTGCAGTGTTATGCAACTTATTGCAACCTGAGTGATAAGGCATTGGCGCGACAGTTCATGCGAGGGCTAGATCTGGAGATTGGAAGCCGACTTCAATCGGTGACTTACACAAATCCACATGAAGCTATCGAGAAGGCAGTGAACGTGGAGACGTACTTGCTTGAAGAGAGGAAGGCTAGAAACAAAAGGAAGGGAGAACTTCAGCAAGGACAGAATTCGGCTCCAAGGACAAATCAGTTCGGAGCAGGTTTCACCGGGAACCGAGGAGGTTTTAGAGGAGGAAACCGAGGAGGACACAAAGGAGGAGGGACGAGTGATGCGTATCGTGGAGGAAGGGCAAGTGGACCGAAAGAGATGGAAAATCCGAGGGGATGTTACGTGTGTGGAAGGGAGGGACACATAGCACGGCAGTGTCCGAGTGCAGCTAAACCGATCAACACCTACGCTAATGATGTTATCTATTTTAAGTGCGGAGGGAAAGGACACTATGCGACCAGTTGTCCACAGAGAGGAAATCAGTTGGGTTTGCCAGCACCACCCGCTCAGTTGACAATCGCCCCCGCAGCTAAGCGTCAGTCCACAGCCGGCCGTGTGTATGCACTTGAGGGTGTAGAGTTTGATTCCGCAGGACCATCGCATGGTCCCATAACAGGTATGTAAAAAGGGTGCCAACCTTCTTTTGCGTGTTTAATTTATAAAAGTTTGAATATTGATTGTGATTGTGGTGGTTTGGTAGGGACATTGCATGTTGGTGGAAATCCCACGCATGTATTGTTCGATTCGGGGGCTACTCATAGTTTTGTATCCCCTGAGGCCGCGTCTAGGTTCAGAGGAACCTATGTCAGGAAAGAGATAAGCGTAGTGATAGAAACCCCGTGTACCGAAGTGCTTAAGTCGGAAGAGTTGCTAGTGGGAGTACCCGTGGTGGTGTGTGATAGGATCTTTAAGGTGGATCTCTTGGAGAATCCTATGAAGCGGTATGAGGTAATTCTTGGAATGGAATGGTTGTCAAGGTTCAGGGCCATGATTGATTGCGAAAGAGGAAGGATAACCTTTAGGGAAGGTCAGGAGCCAGAGATTGTTTATCAGGGGATTAGACCGAGCCCGTCGGTGTCCCTTGTGGCAGCCGCCAGAGTGATCGAGCAGTTAGAGTGTGGTGAGGCCTACCTTGTTTCTATCAATGTGATCGGAAAAGAGGAAGAGGAAGAGTTAAGGATTGAGGACATTCCGGTGGTACGGGAATTTGCGGATGTGTTCGAACCGCTGGTCACGTTACTGCCGGCCAGGAAGGATCCTTTTTCAATCACATTGAAGCCGGACACATCACCAATAGCGAAGGCACCGTATCGGATGGCGCCGGCCGAGTTGGCAGAGTTAAAATCACAGTTGGAAGATTTGGGAGGAAAAGGATTTGTGAGACCGAGTTCATCGCCTTGGAGCACCGGTATTGTTTGTGAAGAAGAAGGACGGAACCATGCGGTTGTGTATTGATTATCGGGGGATCAATAGTGTGACGGTTAAGGACAAGTATCCTTTACCAAGGATCGACGAACTTTTAGATCAGCTTCAGGGAGCGAGTTGGTTCTCGAAGATAGACCTGGCCTCAGGCTATCATCAGATTGGCATTAAGGAAGAAGATGTGGAGAAGACGGCGTTTAATACTCGGTATGGCCAGTACGAGTACGTGGTGATGCCGTTTGGGTTAACAAACGCGCCAGCAGTGTTTATGCGGTTGATGAACGGAGTGTTCCACGATTACTTGGATGGATTCGTGATCATTTTCATTGATGACATTCTAATCTATTCACGGACGAAGGAAGAGCATGAAGTGCATTTGTGGAAAGTCTTAGAGAGACTAAGGAGTCAGAAGCTGTATGCTAAGTTTAGCAAATGTCGGTTTTGGAAGAGAGAGATTAGTTTTCTTGGACACCGAGTCTCGGAGCAGGGAGTTACCGTTGACCCGGAGAAGATATCGGTGATTGAGGATTGGCCGCAACCTAAGTCCGTTACGGAGATACGAAGCTTCCTTGGGTTGGCCGGCTATTACCGGAAGTTCGTTAAGGGTTTTTCTTCTATCGCTAAGCCCTTAACTAAGCTAACCGGAAAAGATGTTCCATTTGTGTGGAGTCCAGAGACTGAGAGAGCGTTTGCTAAGCTTAAGGAGGCACTGATGACGGCACCAGTTTTGACATTGCCGGAACCGGGCAAGCCGTACCTGGTATACACATATGCGTCTAGGATTGGTTTGGGATGTGTTCTGATGCAAGAAAAGAAAGTGATAGCTTATGATTCAAGACAGTTGCGGAAACATGAAGGGAACTATCCTACCCACGACTTGGAGATGGCAGCCGTAGTTTTTGCTTTGAAGATCTGGAGATCGTATCTCTATGGAGAGGAGGTACAAGTCTTTACGGATCACAAGAGCCTTACGTATTTGTTTACTCAGGCAGACCTCAACTTACGTCAGAGGCGTTGGATGGAGTTCATTGCGGACTATGACATTAAGATTCAGTACTATCCAGGCAAGGCCAATGCGGTGGCCGATGCGCTGAGCAGGCGAAGGACGGACGTGAGTATAAGAAAGGAAGTAGACGAGCTGGATCGAGAAATGAAAAAGGTGAGTTTGGCCGTGATAGAGGGAGAGACCAGTGAACCGTTGGGATTGCAAGCCATGCAACAAGTTGGTTTGATCCGTCGTACTCGTGAGGAGCAAGAGAGAGACGAGAAGATCCAGAAGATTGTCCAGAGAATTAAAGAGGCAGAGGAGGCTGATCCGAGTGGGTATCAGTTGGTAGAGGATGGGACGTTGTTACTCAGAGGCAGAATCATTGTACCGGAGGGAGGAGGATTAAGGGGTGAGATCTTAAGGATGGCACATCGATCGATGTATAGTATCCATCCCGGGAGTACCAAGATGTATCAGGACATCAAGCGGTATTACCATTGGCCCGGAATGAAGCGGTCCGTGGCTAAGAAAGTGGCCGAGTGTCAGATTTGTCAACAAGTTAAGGCTGAGCATCAAGTACCAGGAGGACTACTACAGAGTTTACCAATACCAGAATGGAAATGGGATTCGATATCCATGGACTTCATTGGAGGACTACCGGTTTCAAAGGGGAGGATGAACAATATGGTATGGGTGATCGTAGACCGATTGACCAAGGCGACTCATTTGTTGGCCATAAAGGATACTGATAAGATATATGTTTTGGCCGCCCTGTATGTGAATCAGATCGTAAAGTTGCATGGAGTGCCCATGAACATTGTGTCAGACCGCGACCCCAGATTCACTTCTGCGTTTTGGAGAGCATTGCAAGGAGCCCTTGGAACTGTGTTGCATATCAGTACAGCTTTTCATCCAGAGATGGATGGACAGACCGAGAGGACGATCCGAACATTGGAAGATTTGTTAAGATTGTGCATTCTTGATTGGGGAGGCGTATGGCAAGAGTACTTACCGTTGATTGAGTTTTCCTACAACAACAGTTATCATGCTAGTATCGGAATGTCTCCGTATGAAGCTTTGTATGGAAGACCATGCCGAACACCTTTGTGTTGGACCGAAGTGGGAGAGAGAAGGATGTTTGGACCGCCGATAGTAGATGAGACCATGGAGAAGCTACAAATCGTTCAGACCAATATGAAGAAGGCTCAGGACAGGCAGAAGAAGTATGCTGACCAGGGACGAAGGGAGGTGACATTTGAAGTAGGAGACTGGGTATATATTAAGGTATCAGCCCAGAAAGGAAAGGATCGTTTCGGGAAGATCGGAAAGTTGGCCGTACGGTACATTGGTCCGTACCAGATCAAAGGGTGAGTGGGTGAGGTCGCGTACCGCTTGGACTTGCCCACGGATATGAGCTTACATCCGGTTTTTCATGTATCAATGCTATGGAAGCATATACGAGACACGGACGCTATTCAACCCGAAAGAATAGAGGAACTTCAGACAGACCTGACTTACTCTGAAGGACCTATCAAGACTGGCCTAAGGAGAATTCGAAAGTTGAAGAACCGCGAGATACCTCAGTTACAAGTGTTTTGGGGAAGACATAACCGAATGGTCATCACGTGGGAAGATGAGGAACGTTTTAAAGAGAAGTACCCTGAGTTCTTTCAGTCGGATACTGTGATGGAAGTAAGAGAGTCATCACATCCTTAGGAATTCGAGGACGAATTCTGTTAAGGGGGGGAGAGTGTAAAGACCCAGTTCAGAGCAGATTTTGCCTTCAGTCAGAAATAAATTCCAAAGAATTATGGAAACAATTTTGCAAATTCCGGGACTCTGCACAGTGATACTAGAGACATTTCTGGAGCTAGTGCAAAAGGATTCAGTCCAAGAAAAATTCTCTGAGAGAGTTAAAATTCGCGCAAGTCGGATGAGCGAGGTGGGACAAGCGGAGAAAGATTAATTCATATCTTGAGTTATACTCATTCCAAAATTCTGAGATTTTCTGAGGAGCTTAAGGAGATCAGGGTGAGTGTTTCGAGTCCAAGAAATAAATCTTTGAACGACGGGAGCATGAGTTTTTTGTGAAGCGGTTAGTAGCTTGATTTTCGTCCAATGGGAAGCAAGCTAGGTAAAGGGAAGCGGTGCACTTGACCAGGTCATTTTGTGATTCATCTGTGGCACAGTATGAGGTGTGGGAACGCCAAGGAGCACCGTTTGTAAAGCTGGAGGTGTCGGAAAACCTTAAGGTGAAGAAATCCCTATGTGTACCTAACCTTGAATCGTCGTGCTTAGGTGGTGCTTAGTGTGGTCTAGGTGTCAGCCTGCGGTTTAAGTGGTAGGTTTGGGTGGGTGTTAAATAGCAGACCATTGTTTAATTTGCCCCTTTTTCGCAACCCTTACCTTTTTCCACTAAGAGAGAAACCGAGAGAGAGCTTGTTCGTGAGAAGAAACCGTAGAGAATTCGGAGTTTGGCGTGGGAGTGCTAGAAGTCTTTCAAGCCTTTGTCAAGGTGGGTTTAGGGTTTTGGGTAGCTGTTGCTGTCGAGCTTATGCTATATATGGCTATAGCATAAGTTCGGTGGTGACAGATTTGTTGTGTTGCATGATCTGTGCTTGGTGGTTTACTTGCATGCCTTAATGATTGTTGATCGTTGATCGCATGCTTGTTTTGGATCATGATTGGCTGACGATGCAGGTCCTTCTCGTGGTACACATACTAACTAGTTATGCAGGGTACCACGATGAAGTAGGTTTGGTTGTGGGGAAACCGTGAACATGGTGCTTGGTGCGCAGTTTATGAATCCGTGGTGAACGTTTCTGGGCGAGTATGGTATGAGCGCTGCCGAGATCATGGATCCAGTGCACGACCCTTATACAATACTTCGCTGGATGGCTTGGCGGTGTGGCTTGGTGGTTTGATGCCTTGGTGGCTTCGCGGTATGACCTTGGTGGTCTTGGCGGTGTGTCGGGAGGACACTTGTGGTGGTTTGTTTGGTGTTGAGACGAGGCTGCTTGGTGCGGTTCTCGTGGCGGGACCGTTGGTTGGTTCAGTGGCGGTGTATGGGTATTCCCTCGGGTTCGTTCCTCACCGTATCGAAGGACAGAGAAGTGGGAAGTACCCGACGGGGTAGCTGCCGAGGGTGATCCCTGAGTGGGCACTCGGTTAGCATGTTCCGGGACGGGAAACAAGGCTACCAAGTCCGGAACCCGGCTTGGGAAAAAAGTACCAAGTCCGGAATCTTTGGTGGGGGAATATACCGCACTTGAAGAGATCTCTGTTGCCCACGCGTGGAAGGATGGTGGTTTAAGTTAGTCTTATAGCTTAAGATGCATGCTTCGACTATATTTATCTCTTGTGCTTCGGCTATTGCGTGTTTACTCTATTGATTGCTTGCGTTGGGTTTGGGTTGGGAATGTTATGCATGTGCTCTAAACTCACTAAGTATTCCTCGATTACTTACCCCCTTTTCCCCTGCCTTTTGCAGATATCCAGTAAGAGCTCATAGAGCGCAGTGGAACGTTAGGAGCGGTGGGAGTAGTTTCTGGCTTTTTGTTAAAGACTCGTTGTAAGAACGTACGTATGTTTTTACTTTTGGTTTATGTGTGCGATCGCAAAACGTTTCCAAGTTTGTAAAACTGTGTTGGATGTTTAATAAATAAAGAGGAATGTTTTAAGAAAGTATCTGGCTTAATTGATATTAGTCTAGTCCGACTAACACAACTCAAGACCGACGTACGGGTTGCAAAGCCTTAGGCTAAGGTCGAGAGGTGACCAGAGTTAACATACGGGATGGTTCCGTTTTCGGGTTGGCTACCGGAATGAACTGACCTGTTAGTTAACCTCGGCTTGAGGCATCTGCGGAACGGATTTACGTAGGGATTGGCCTTGAGTGTTCTTGTTTGATTGTCGCTTGGCCGGTCTTGTGTAATCCGGTTCGGGGTGCTACATGCTCGGTCGGACCAAACCGCTCGCCTCAACACCAAAAACCGCTGCTATTCCAGAGAGAGTGTACAGGCCTAAGGTTCCTTACCCTGTACCACCCAAAAAATCTCGCAAGGACTTGGAAGATGCTAAATGCAGAGTGATGCTCCAAGATCTTACTGTTAGGCTACCTCTCGCTGATGCTGTTCAAATGATACCGGCTCTCAAACGGTATATGAAGACTCTGATTTCTGGAAAAATCGTGGAGGAAGAAAAGGTCATGACGGTTTCAAAGGAATGCAGTGCTGTCCTTCAGAACAAGGTTGTAAAGAAGAGAGGTGATCCTGGGCGATTTGTCTTATCCGTCACAATCAGCCCTATGACCTTCGCATGCTCTCTATGCGATCTTGGTTCCAGCGTGAATCTTATGCCTTACTCCGTGGCCAAGCGTTTAGGTTTCACCAAATTCAAACCCACACGCATCTCCTTGGTCTTTGATGATCGATCAACCAAACTTCCCAAAGGAGTTTTGGAGGACATTTACGTGCAAATAGGGGACACACTGATTCCTGCCGACTTTGTGGTTCTGGAACTTGACGAAGAGCCGAAAGATCCTATAATTCTCGGTCGTCCTTTCCTATGCACAGCTGGTACAATAATTGACGTCCAAAATGGTGATGACTTTCGAGATGGACAAGTTGCTAAAGAAGCCTATGCTGGATGGACAGACCTTCGTTGTGGAAGGTGTAGACGACGTCTACGAGGAGGCAGCTGAGGAAATTCTCTGCCCGGATCCTCTTGAAACCGCACTCACCCTCTCTGAATGAGAGCACGGTTTCATGAGTGAAGAAGCTGACTGCCTTGCCAAGATGCTAGATTCCAGCCGAAGGATGGAACAGATGGTAGCATGCATGAGTCAAGACGATGAGGAGAAGCCGGCAGAAACAGTTGGAGCACCCGCTCAGATTCCGCGAGCACCTTCTCCGCCTCTCGATCCGATTGACAGCCCCTGGAGTGAGTTGAAAGATCCTAAATTGGAACTTAAAACTCTACCAGCCGGGCTCAGGTACGCATTTCTGGGAACAAACTCTACCTACCATGTAATCATAAGTGCTGACCTGAACAATGTGGAAGTAGCCTTGCTTTTATGTGAACTTAGAAAGTATAGAAAAGCTATAGGCTACTCGCTTGCTGACATTCCTGGTATCTCGCCTGATCTTTGCATGCATAGGATTCATCTAGAAGATGAATTGATGAGTTCTATAGAACATCAGAGGAGGTTAAACCCGAATCTAAAAGATGTTGTAAAGAAGGAGATAATGAAACTTCTAGAAGCTGGGGTGATTTATGCTATTTATGATAGTACTTGGGTTAGTCTTGTTCATGTAGTCCCTAAGAAAGGAGGAATCACTGTCATTAAAAACGATAGGGACGAGTTGATACCAACTAGGACAGTAACCGGCCATAGGATGTGCATAGATTACCGCAAACTTAACGCCGCAACTCGCAAAGATCATTTCCCTCTTCCTTTTATTGATCAGATGCTTGAAAGACTTGCTAACCACCCATACTACTGTTTTCTAGATGGTTATTCAGGTTTCTTTCAAATACCTATTCATCCAGATGATTAGGAGAAGACAACGTTCACATGTCCTTACGGCACGTTTGCATACCGGCGCATGGCATTTGGGCTGTGCAACGCCCCAGCGACCTCCCAACGATGCATGATGTCCATCTTCACGGACTTGATCGAGGTCATTATGGAGGTGTTCATGGACGACTTCTCAGTATACGGGAACTCTTTCTCTGACTGTTTGTCAAATCTGTGCAGGGTACTCAAACGATGCGAAGAGAAACATCTGGTCCTAAATTGGGAGAAGTGACATTTCATGGTCAGGAATGGGATTATGCTTGGGCATCATATTTCAGAGGATGGAATCGAAGTGGATAAGGCTAAGATCGAAGTCATGATGAACTTGCAACCGCCAACCTCAGTCAAGGGAATCCGTAGCTTCTTAGGCCATGCCGGTTTCTACAGACGCTTCATCAAGGATTTCTCCAAAATTGCTAGGCCTCTTACACGCCTACTCTGCAAGGAGGTGAAGTTCGAGTTCGATGATGCATGTCTCGAAGCTTTCCATACGATCAAAGGAGCTCTCATCAGCACACCCATTGTGCAACCGCCGGACTGGAGCCTTCCTTTTGAGGTGATGACAGATGCTAGCGACTACGCCGTTGGAGCAGTTCTTGGACAACGGAAAGACAAGAAAATCCATGTCATTTACTATGCCAGCTGCACTCTGGATGACGCACTGCAAGTATGCCACAACCAAAAAGGAGCTTCTAGCGGTTGTTTTTGCCTTTGAGAAGTTCCGATCCTATCTCGTTGGTTCTAAGGTCATCGTGCACACGGATCATGCGGCTCTCAAGTATTTGCTGACCAAGAAGGATGCCAAGCCGCGACTGCTTAGATGGATTCTTCTCTTGCAGGAATTCGATCTTGAGATTAAGGATAAGAAAGGGATAGACAATGGAGCTGCCGACCACTTGTCTAGAATGCGTATCGACGCAGATGTTCCCCTCGATGACAGTCTCCCGGAGGGGCAGATCAACTCTGTAGGCGTTTTCCAGATTGAGGAAGCATGTGCTCCCACCCAGCGAGCACCTGCTCAAGAGGAGTTCTGCACGCAGATCGAAGACACCAAACACTCCTCCACACCCTGGTTCGCCGAGATAGCCAACTACCTAGCTGCTGACCAGGAACCGCGGAATTTTGCAGGGCACAGGAGGAAGAAATTCCTTAAGGACACCCGCCACTACTTCTGGGATGAGCCTTACCTGTACAAGCACTGCAGCGATGGAGTTTTCAGACGATGTGTGACTGAAGAAGAGATACCAGAAATTCTATTCCACTGTCATGGCTCATCATACGCAGGTCACTTCGCCACTTTCAAGACGGTTTCCAAGGCGCTGCAAGCAGGATACTGGTGGCCGACAATGTTCAAGGACGCTCAGCGCTTTGTCTCTAGATGCGATTCATGCCAGCGATAAGGTAACATCAGCAAGCGCAATGAGATGCCACAGAACTTCATTCTCGAGGTTGAGGTGTTTGATGTTTGGAGAATCGATTTTATGGGCCCGTTTCCTTCTTCTTTCGGGAACGAGTACATACTCGTCGCAGTGGGCTATGTGTCCAAATGGGTTGAGGCTATTGCAAGCCCCACTAACGACGCACGGGTCGTGATTAAGATGTTCAAGTCCATCATCTTCCCCAGGTTTGGTGTTCCATGAGTTGTTATCAGCGATGGAGGCTCTCACTTCATTAACAAGATCTTTGAGTCTCTGCTACGCAAGAATGGTGTTAAACACAAGGTCGCCACTCCTTATCATCTGCAAACAAGTGGGCAGGTCGAGGTTTCCAACAGCAAAATAAAGAGCATCCTGCAGAAAAGTGTAAGCACAACTCGCAAGGATTGGGCCTCTAAATTGGATGATGCTCTATGGGCATACCGGACAGCTTACGAAAAGCCACTAGGAACCACGCCATTCAACCTCGTCTACGGAAAAGCTTGTCATCTCCCTGTTGAACTGGAATTCAAAGCCGTCTGGGTAGTCAAGTTTCTCAACTACGACATTAAACCAGCTTCAGAAAGGCGCATGATGCAGCTACACGAGCTTCAGGAAATTACGCATCTCGCCTATGAGAACTCCTAAATCTACAAGGAGCGGACTAAGGCGTACCACGACAAGCGCATCCTGGCTCGCAACTTTGCCCCAAACGACCAAGTCCTGCTCTTCAATTCTCGACTGAAGTTGTTTCCAGGAAAGCTACGCTCAAGGTGGGCTGGACCTTTTACCATAAAAGAAGTTAGGCCATAAGGAGCAGTTGTTTTGATCAACAACAAAGGCGAGGAGTTCGTGGTTAACGGGCAGCGATTAAAGCCATATCTCGCCGACACACAACTCTGAGACGGGGAAGATTTTCCCTTGACCGAACCTCCTCAGGCCTGATCAGCTCACCAAGTCAAGCTAACGACTTAAACCAAGCGCTGAGTGGGAGGCAACCCACTAGTAAGTGTACATATTTTCTTTTTATTTCCCTTTGTTATTTGATTTTTGGTTTTGTTTCTCCCTTGTTTCAGGTAAATATATATATATAAAAAAATTCGGTGAAAATCGGCGATCCGATCTGAGCACATGCTCGATCCAGGTAAGTTTCCTGAAATTTCAAAACGATTTTTAAATCCCTCGCTTTTCTAAAAAAAAAAATTTATTTTTTCTATTTTTCCTTTTTTTCTCCTTCTTCTTTTCTTTTTCTCCTTCTTCTTCCCCGATTTCTTCTCCCCCTCTCTCTCGCCGATTTCAAAAACCTTCCCAACCCAGATTTTTCAATTCTCCACGGATTTGGACAGTTTTTGGGTCGATTTCATTCGCCTTCTCGCCCTCTTTTCGAATCTCCCATCACTTTCTTCAACCGCGCAAGGTACGTGTTCAAAACTCGATTTTTCAGTCCGCCATGGTTAAGGGAAGTTTCGAAATCTCTCTCTCTTGTGTAACTTGACTTAGGATCGATGATATCTTTGTCCCCTCACAGTGATTTCACATGTTTAGCTTATCATTTCGAACTTTAAGACTTCGCATGCAAAAAGCTTACACATGCCATTAATGGCGGTTTAGAAATTGCTGTCGATTTAGGGTTTGAGCTTTACCTTCTTGGTTTGTTGATACATGGTTATACCTTTGATGATAATTGATTAACATGGATTGATTGATTGATGGTTTTATTTCAGCGATTTGTGATTTTCTTTCCTTTGAGCTCATGCCCGTTTATATCGCTTTGGACAGGTACTCATGGCTCCAAAACAACACCGCAGGGGCAAGGAATCGGTCCCATCTCCATGGATGTACCCGTGGCCGCGTCCAGAGAAAACGCCATTCGTCCTTCCCGACGACAACTTACCGCTCGAATCCGACGAGGTGTGGGATCAACAGGACGCCGCTTATTACAACAAGATATTGGAGCTCACCCTTGCGCCGAATCGCTTCGTTTGCCGCGAGACATTGCAGATGCTTGGACTGTACGATTCCGTCACTAAGATCCTCTCCAACACTCAGTGCCTGGCTTTCTCTATCGAAGAGTCGATTCTCTATCCGGAGCTCGTCTGCCAGTGTCTAGCCTCAGCCCGGATCATTCACAGAGATCCCGCCAACCGCACTCTCACTGGCGCCACTTTCATGTTTAAAGCTGGCGGACGACGATTTGACATCCCTATGATGGACTTCACCACCATGTACGGTTTTCGGCACGAGGTTGAGCGGCTCGATTTCCCCAAACGCTTTCCGGAAGCACATACTTTCTGGGAGACGATTGCGCGCGGAAAATATAGCTCCAACGCCTCCACCCAGTCGTGCATTCGCCATCCGGCTCTCCGCATTTGCGCCCAGATCTTCAGCAATATGGTGTTCAATCGCCCAGCCGGAAACAAGGTACACATGGAGGAGATGATTCTGCTGTATCTTGGTTGCAGTGACGTTATTGTCGGCTCTTATGGAGTGAATACCCTTCTCCTTGGAGCACCACTCCCGGAGACTTACCGTTCTAACCTCGGCATCCATTTCGCCGAAATGATCTGCAGCATCAAAGACCGCAAGACAAAGCAAACAGAGCGGATTAGCAGCCTTTTCACCGGACTCTTCGAGATTGCGCATGTCCAGCTCCGACACTTCACCTACGAAGAGAAGGGTGAGCGGATGGACATTAGGCACCTTCTCCACTCTCGTATTCTCTCTCCCTCCGGATAAAATCAGCATCTATACAGGTACTCGGGTTTCAACGGACGGCCACAACACATCTATCTTCCGGATCCAGAGAAGATGCAGCTTTTCTCTCTCGAAGATTTGCGCTTCTGCCATTCCGTACTTCTCTTGGATGATGGCACGCATCGCTCCTTCTCCGACCCAGACTTTGCCAGCTCTTCTCACTGCCCTACGCCTCACCTGGAGGACGATTTCATCCACAGCACCCCACAGTCTCGTCGCCCCTCTACTTCTGCTGCCACTGGCGAGTTCGACCTTCCTCCCATCTCCGATGATGCAGATACTACTGAGTTCCACAGATGGATGATCACCTCGCAGCGCAAGAACAACAGTCTCATGCAGCGGATCCTCCAGCTCCTTTCCAGTGGTTGTTGTCACCACTCCGCAGCCGCCGCGACGAGCCCATCCGAGAGACATCCTAGACGCCGCAGACGCACCGGACGGGCCAGGAGCGAGAGCCCAGAAGACCCGCCTGCCTATTGACGACCCGTACCCCTCTATATCTCTTTGTTTTATCCACTTTCTCTTTTTGCTTTCTTTGTTTTCTTTGTTTTTTTTTGATTGCTCCTCTAGTTTATTTTCACACTGAGACGGTGTGAAGTAAGTCTCGGGGGGGTTATTATCGAGTCTGCACTTTGTTTCCTGTCATTTTCTTTATTTTTAGTCAGTTTGAGTTTTTAACCATTTGTGAATTTGACCTCTTTTCTAGTGAACATTGCTGCAGAATTTAGAGTGCAAAGACGAGCCGATGCCTCTTCACATCCGGATCCTTCCTCAGGCCAGAAAACTTCAAACCCTTTAAGGTTTATCGAATAGGCTTTAGACTCTACTTTATATGGACGTAATCTGAACTTTAATTCTTCTTGTTAATGGCACTAGGATTAGAAAATGTGTTACATCATATATTCAGGACTTCTTATCTCTTTTGCCACTCTTGCTGATCCTGAATAGCTAGCTTTTATTCAGTACCTCACCCTACCCTAACCATCTATTTTATACCACATGCACTCGTATTTTTATTTCTCATCTATGCAGATATGTGCGAAAAGGTCGGGGAGAAAAGGACTAACGCAACTTCTGATTCACTCTCGCTAAAGAAGATGTAAGGAGAAAGCTGGAAAAAGTTCACGAGCACATGCTCGCTATGCTCGCTAGTTCGGAGCACTTGCTCCGCGTTGTCCAGGAAAGAAACGAGTCTAAAACGACCCACTGGGGTATGAGGACAAAAAGGATCACTTTTAGCCAAAAGACACACGCACAAGTAAAGCCCCCCTGTTCGCAAGGTAACGATCTTTAAAAAAAAAAACGAGCTAGTAGCTCAATGATATGGGGTGGCGAGTTAGTAACTCAAAAGTGTATCCCGAAGCATGAGCAAATCGCGAGAAAGCAAGGAAAAGAAAAGAGGAACCAAGGATGAGAACCGATTTGTAAGGAGGAGAGTGAATTAGAGGTTGTATACATCAATGAGTCTATTCTCCCTTGCCTTTTTGTGCGATATCCAGCACTCTCTTTTGGAACACGGTAATCCTAAACACTCATAAGCTCCACCATTAAATATTAGCCTAATCTTTACCAAGCCTCGTTTTACTAAGCTAGTGTCTTTAGCAAGAAGCTCAGGCCACCTCTAATTGAATGTAGAGAGTCTACTGTCTTGAACTTAGATTTTTCTGGGATTGTAAGCCGTATGGTTTGAGGTTGGTGAACTTTGCTGTTGAGGTTTTCGGTAAGGCAATGTATCTCTTATTCTAAGGTATGTGGTCTGATGATATTGGTCTATTCACGGTTTCTGAGATTTTGGGAGTCTCCACCGATTTCTCTGTGTCTTGGTTTTAGTTTTGTTTGAGGACAAACAAAGATCTAAGTCTGGGGGAATTGATATGTTGGGAGTTTTACCCTTCCTAACCCTTTTATCCCTTGTTCGAAAACTCGTCCGCCTAGCCGAGTATACGTCCGAGAATATGCTAGGCAGTGGTGGAGCCTGGCGAGTTGAGTTATACGCCTATATTATACAGTAAATCATAAAATTGGAAAAAAACGACATATAAATATGACAATTAAGTCAATATAGATTACTTAAATCGATAATAATTTGACAAATTTGTTATGTTTTATTTTAAATAACAAAATAAAAAGAAAATTTGACTAAAAATATGTAAAAGATGAAGATGAAATGGTTAGAGTGGTAGAAAAATAGAAAAAAAATCACTCGAACACTTATCTCATAATTTTTTAATAATTTTATAATCATTAAATCATGTCATTCTATCAATACTATTTACCAAAACAAATTTGTAAACAAATTTATAATAAAATATCTTAAAATTACTCCCCGAGTAATCCCCGAATAATCTCCTAGTAATTGGTAACTCGCTAGGCCCTTGTCAAGCGTACGTATAGCTCGTAGCGAAATCTTGAACCTTGCTTTTATCTAATTATTTTCTTGAGTTTTTGAGTATGTGTTAGGAGTTTTAGGTAGCTTTGGAGCTATTATTGGAGTTGGAGCATTTGGAACCTTTGGAATAGAAAAGAACCAGATTTGAAGAAAAGAAGGAAAATCATGCGAAGTATAGCCAACTCCAATCGGCGAGCACATGTTCCCGAATTTTGGCCACCAAGCGAGCACCTGCTCGCCGCGGAAGATAACAAAAGGAAGGAACTTAACCTAATCAGGGCCGCCGACTTTTAAGGGCCCAGACGACTCCCAGCCGCCTATCTCCTCTTATATAAATACTCTCCTTAGTCTTAGGTTTTATTATCTTATCTTTTTGCTATTGGCTTTTAGATTTTCAATACCTAGGAATTCTTTTGTAAGGAAGAAGATCTCAAGCTACAATTTGGAGAAGATTTCTGAACCCTAGTTCTTCTAATTTTTAATAACGATTTCCTGCATTCTTTTGATTCATCTGTTTTATTTCTTTCTTCTTTGATTATGTCTGAGTAGATCCATTAGTTAGGTTAAGGTTTTCAAAGGAATTCATGAGCTAGGGTTGAACACAAATAGGAATCAAAATCGATTGTCTTCATCTAGGTTGTTCTTATTGCTTGAATCAATTTGGCTAATCTATTCATGATCTTAGGTTTATCTAGCCAGCGAGAGTTGCTAGATTGCTAGAAGAGATCTAGATGAGTGATTTATTCATTACCTGCGAGAGTAGATGTATTGGAGAATTGTGAACAAATCAAACCTAATCATTAATGCTTATCTGCGATTTCTAATGCCAACGAAAGTTAGATTTTTTAGGTTGCTAGATAAAGATATTGGTATCATGAGAATGAATTAATATTATCTTCGTGATTGAGTTATAGACTTGTTCTTTAAAATCGCCTGAATAGTTGTTTGACGTTGCTCTGAGTTTCCTGTGAATTACCTTGACCTAACGCTTGCTTTATTATTGTTAAAACCGATTTGCTTTAGGAACTTGTTAGTCCCGATTTCAACAAACCCCTATTTGAATCTCTTAGCTCTTAATTTAGCTTATTTATCAAAGTGTGAACTTGGTCTTCGTGGGATCGACCCCTAAGTACTGCTACGAATTGCTGTGCACTTGCACTAGGAAATAGGGTTTAAAACTCGTCTATCAAAGGACACTGCTTTTTTGCTGAGAGTAATGCCATGAGACATCGGAAGCAAACCATTCTTGGAATCATGCATATTGAACCTGTGTAGAACCTTATCGATATAAGTGTCCTGACACAATCCAATTAGCTTCCTTGATCTATCTCTATAAATTCTCATTCCAAGAATATAGGCAGCTTCGCCCATGTCTTTCATCGAGAAACAACTTCCGAGCCAATCCTTTACGGACTGAAGTAATGGAATATCGTCTCCAATGAGGAGTATGTCATCTACATACAGTATGAGAAATGCAACTGCACTCCCACTAGTCTTCTTGTAAACGCAAAGTTCCTCTTCGTTTCTGATGAAGTTTAACTTTTAACTTCTTCATCAAAATGAAGGTTCCAACTTCGAGATGCCTGCTTCAATCCGTAAACGGATTTATGAAGCTTGCATACTTTTCCAGCAGCATTAGGATCAATGGAACCTGGAGGTTGTGTCATGTACACATCCTCTTCCAGAATCCTATTAAGGAAAGCTGTTTTCACATCCATTTGCCAAATCTCATAATCATGATGAGCGGCTGTTGCTAGGAGAATCCGAATAGATTTATGCATAGCGACTGGGGAATAGGTTTTCATCATAGTCAACACCATGAACTTGTTTGAAACCTTTTGCCACCAACCTAGCTTTGTAAATCTGAACGTTTCCATTCACATCAATCTTCTTCTTGAAGACCCATTTACACTCAATGGCTTTTACACCATCCGGTAAATCACCCAAAGTCCATACTTGGTTTTGTGACATGGAACCATTTCGGATTTAGCGGCCTTAAGCCACTTTTCGGAGTCAGGGCCCATCATTGCTTCTTCGAAAGTCGCAGGATCGTCACTGTCAATGATCAAGAGATCATGACAATTAGTCACAAGAAATCCATATCTTTCGGGCTCGTGACGAATCCTTTTGGATCTGCGAACTTCAGGCACCACATGCGCAGATTCTACAACTCTTTGCAGATCCAGCCATTGCTCTTCCTTGATAGGTTGAGCAGGCTCCTGTGATTCTTGAACTTCTTTGAGTTGTACTTTACTCCCACTGTTCTTCTTGGAAAGAAATTCTCTTTCAAGAAAAACACAGTTCCGAGCAACAAACACTTTGTTTTCGGATCGGTTGTAAAAGTAGTAAGGCTTGGTTTCCTT
Source organism: Isatis tinctoria (assembly GCA_010577795.1). Lineage (NCBI taxonomy): Eukaryota > Viridiplantae > Streptophyta > Magnoliopsida > Brassicales > Brassicaceae > Isatis > Isatis tinctoria. Next base: position 22,552,842 of record CM021247.1, on the reverse strand, counting down.
AGGATAACCAACAAAGTAGCACTTATCAGATTTGGGTGCAAGCTTATCAGATATCAATCGCTTGACATAAGCTTCACAGCCCCAAATTTTAAGAAAAGACAGACTTGGAACTTTTCCAGTCCACATCTCATATGGAGTCTTTTCAACTGATTTTGATGGAACTCTGTTTAGCATAAACGCAGACGTTTCAAGAGCGTACCCCCAGAAGGATAGTGGAAGATCTACCTCATCGAACGGACCATATCCAATAAAGTCTGATTCCTTCTCTCAGACACACTGTTCCACTGAGGTGCTCCGGGAGGAGTGAGTTGTGAAACAATTCCACAATTACTCAGATGATCACTGAACTCTTAGCTTATGTACTCACCTTCGCGATCTGATCGAAGAGCTTTGATACTTTTGCCAAGTTGGTTCTTTACTTCATTCTGGAACTCTTTGAACTTTTCAAAGGATTCCGACTTATGTCTCATTAAATAGACATAACCAAATCTACTGAAGTCATCAGTAAACGTGATGAAGTACTGAATGTTTTCTCTCGCACTAATACTCATTGGGCCACATACATCGGTATGTATAAGGCCCAACATATCACTGGCCCTTTCATTAAATTTGTTGAAATGGGCCTTTGTCGTTTTGTCCAATAAGCAGGATTCACACTTCTCAAATGATTCAAAATCAAATGAGTCTAAAAGCCCATCATTATGGAGCTTTTGAATCCTTTTCTCATTGATGTGGCCCAAACGACAATGCCAGAGAAAAGTTGGGTTCGAGTCATTGGTTTTTAACCGTTTGGTACTGATGTTATAGACAGGCAAAGATTGGTTAAGAATATAAAGCTCATTCTCTAATGGGGTGCTACCATAAAATATTTCATTACGATAAAGAACAACACTTGTTTTTAATTGAAAGATGAAAATCTTCTAAATCCAAAAGAGAAATAGAAATGATGTTTCTGCTTATAGCAGGTACATAGTAATAATTATTCAATTCTAAAACCAAGCCTGACGGCAAAGGCAAATGATAAGTTCCTACGGCTAATGCAGCAACTCTTGCTCCATTCCCAACGCGCAGGTCCAGTTGTCCATTCTCCAGCGTTCTACTGTTGCTTAGACCCTGCATATTATTAAAAATATGAGCGCCACAGCCGGTATTCAATACCCAAGAGTTAGAACCTGAAGTAGTAACATTTAATTCTATAACATAGATACCTGGAGAAGTCGTCTCAAACGTCTTATTTGAGTTCTTTAGATCTCCGAGATACTCTTTGCAATTTCTCTTCCAATGCCCAGACTTATTGCAGTAATGGCATTTATCAGCATCAGTAGGACCGCGTTTGGACTTGGAAGAGGCCTCAGACTTGTCCTGGTTCTCAATCTGGACTGCCTTGGCCTTTCCCTTGTTCTTAGCGGGTTTCTAAAACCTTTTATCCCCTTGTACCAAAAGTACAATAGGGGTGCCCTTCTTGATGTTTGGCTCAGCTGTCTTGAGCAAGCCATGCAGTTCAGTCAAAGTTTTTGTCATGTTATAGTTCATAACAAACTCATCAAAGCTTGACGGCAAGGACTACAGAATGATGTCCGTAGCCAACTCTTGGCTAAGGGGACAATCCAGTTTTGCCAGCTTATCAATATAACCCATCATCTTGATGACATGTGGGCTAACTGGACCATCCTTTGGTAGCTTTCAGTCAATGAGAGATTTCACCGTCTGGTATCTCTCAGTTCATGCATGCTCTTGAAACATCCCTTTCAGGCTAGTGATCATCTCAACTAGCGACGCCACGTTCTCATATTGCTTCTGCAAGTCCGAGTTCATGGTAGCCAGCATGAGACAACTCACATCTACCACATCATTGGAATGCTTCTCCCAAGCATTCCTTTCAGTGTGTGCGACATTGGATTTCGGTTTTTCAGGGAGAACTTTCTCAAGGACATATTCCTTTTTCTCCTGCTTAAGAACAATTCTTAAGTTGCGATACCATTCGAGGAAGTTCGATCCATTAAGCTTGTCCTTATCAAGGACGGATCGAAGTGAGAATATGTTTCTGTGAGGGGAAGAAGACATGGCTGATACAAGAAAATGAGAGTTTTATTAGTTTCGATGTTGAAGAAATGAGAAATCTTAACAGTTAAGAAAACTCGCAATATATTCAAAAATAATTTTCCTCAAGTTGAATATAATGATCCAAGATCCAATTTAACTGAAACCTGAGTCCAAGACTCTTGTAACTCAGATTCCAACTAATTAGGTAGGCAAAACTTTGCCAATGATATCCAATATGATTCTTGTCGCAGTCTTAACATCTTATGTTAATTCTACTCTAATGTCTCTAAGCTCAAGACTCTTGATAGCTTAGTCAAGTTAACCAATCTCTCAATCATGTGGTAACTTTGAGTCCAAGACTCTTGATAACCCAAAATACCATCAGCCTTACCCGTGTGATTGCTGGTACCTTGCACTGCAAGCCCACCAAACAATGAAACGAGCTTTTGGCAGCTGACGAGACTTGAAAGACATCAATTTTACTTGATATTAAGTTTGAGGAACGGAACCTTAAATCTAGTTTATATCAATTATATATTATATCTATTTTAATTTGTTTCAAAACTTTTAATTCAATAAAGGTAAACAAATCTAGAAGGCGAAATCTGAACTAGTGTTAAATGACAGATTCCGAACCGGTTCAATCGCGATAAACAATTCAACTGACTGAACCGATCGAACCGATCGCAATTTCCGATCAGTGTCGATCGACACTACAGTAGTGTCGGTCGACATCCATCGAGCCGGGTCAAAAGCAATAACCGATTTATCGCTTGAACCGATCGCGAAAACCCGATTCAATATAATTGAACCGTGCGATAAATCAAGCTGTGTCGATCGACACTACATTAATGTGGGTCGACACCAGTGGTTTGAGGGAAAACGATCAAAAGATCGAAACTTAAAATTTTCTCGCGAAAACACAGGCGGTGTCGATCGACACACACAGGGTGTCGATCGACACCCGTTCGCAGAAAACCCTAATGGTGTCGGTCGACACCGAAGAACCCAGAACGGCAAACAAGCAGTTTTCAAAACGATTTTGAATAGGTTGATTTTAGCATGCATATCTATTATCAAATAATATCGATTTGAATTCAAATAATTCAATAACATGCAACAGATTCAATAGAAACACTAGGTTCTGATACCACTGAAGGAATTTGTACAGGTTTTTAATCTTATTAAAAAAACTCTAGAGCAAATTTTAAGCCACGGATCATGTGTCAATTGAATCTAAAAGTTGACCTCGAAAAACCAGGAGATAAAGCAGCGGAAGGTTGTCAGGAATTCGAGATTAAGAGCGCCTCAAGTGCTGCGCCTCTACACAAGTCCACACGCACACAAACTGGACGACAGGGATGCTAGTGCCTTCGCGAACGATTCACCTTGGGATTCTCTCTGCGTTTCTGTCACGGCCAGGGACTTCGGTATCTCTAAAAGTCGTGCTATATCACATATATAACGACCTAAGAGGATGACCTAATCAACCGATGGACCGGATCCGAGTTAATTAAGTCTTGGGCCAAAAACACGTTTTTGGCCCGATGTGGTGTCGACCGACACCCTCACAAAAATGCTATATTAATGTGTATCTTATATACATTAACCCGATCATTATTCTTGTGAGAGCCGAAACTCACACTGTCAAAACTTATATTTTATGGGGGCTCTAAAATTCTAAAATTCTATTTTAAAGAACTAAATGACCGAAAATGCGAAAAGAAAGATTTTATTGATGATTTTCGAAAGTACAAGAATAAATAGCAAAAGCTGAAAAGTCTTATATTGCTAAAACTCTTAATACTCGGATTTGGGATGGACTTAACCCTTACATGAGCGTACATATATATACTGACAATCCTAGGGTGTTAAGACTTCAGATTTTTGATGTGGGACTTTGTCTTTACTTCCCAGCCGCCGACCTAACCTTTTGGGCCCGATATCCGGCCCGAGAATCTTCCGTGATCCGTCTGCGCGTTCTGACCCAAATCTGGCCCGCCGATGAATAGTAGACCGTGAATAGTAATACGAATCTCGATTTAGACTCAATTCGATTTTTCGGTTAACTTTGTCTCGAGATAAATAGTGTTTTCAACGGTTTTTCCCATGTGAACAGTATTCCGAACGTTTTACGACTCTTGAGATTTGAGCCGCCCGTTCTTTATTCGAACTTCCAGCCGCCGGTTTTGGTATTGATGCCCAGCCGCCAATTCCTTTGGCTCGTGTCCTTGGTGACTGGTCCATGGACGGCTGAACGTTAGTCACGGTCTTTCGGAGAATGTTTATGGACGTTTTGGAGTCGGAACATGCAAATCCTTAGTCTTCGGGTTGGTCCGGGCTTAGAGTTATGTTTGACGGTCGGTCGACTGGACAATGTTCGAGTAATGGGTCTTGACTAAGAAATGATCATGGGCGGCTGGCCTTATCCCAGCCGCCGGTCCGGGTTCGAAGGAGATCCAGCGGCTGGCCTTATCCCAGCCACCGGTCCATGCTCGAAGGAGATCCGGCGGCTGGCCTTATCCTAGCCGCCGGTCCATGCTCGAAAGAGATCCGGCGGCTGGCCTTATCCCAGCCGCCGGTCGTTGCTCGACGTAGATCCGGCGGCTGGCCTTATCCCAGCCGCCAGTCGTTGCTCGACTGAGATCCAGCGGCTGGCCTTATCCCAGCCACCGGTCATGTTTCGGATGGGTCGTGGGCAGTTGGCCTTAGCTTGCCCAGTCCATGCCCGGGATAAATTCCATTTGGTCTTGATCTCGGCTTCTTGTTTTGTCAATCTTCGAGGAGGAGATTTCGACCCCAACAGTTAGCCCCCCAGCTCTTTGCTTCCGTGGTTTGAAGCAAGGAGCTCTGAGCTGAGAGTTTTATCGGGATTGACCGAAACGGGAAGGCAAGGAGTTTTTCCGTTCATCCGTTCGTCCGTTCGTCCGTTCGTCCGTTCGTCCGTTCCTCCGTTCGTCCGCTCTTCTTTAGTGTCTTGTCAAAGTACAATACATCATGTTCATACGGAAGTTCGTGCCATGTTTGCTATATCAAAGGAGTGGCTTCATTCTCATTTTTTCACACTCCCCTTCTCTTTTCAAGTTTTCTTCTTCAAGTCTTTCCTTTGAAGATTTTTCCTTTAGAAATGGCTGCTGAAGGAGGTTCTCCTTTTGAACTCAACTTCTACGCAATAATGAATAATCAGTTTGAGTTCGATTTTATGTCCGCGGAGCAGGATGCGGTACTTGTGGAAGATCTGCTGGCTGTTGGAGAAGATGCCATTCCACAAGCAGCCTCCGGTCCCGAAGGTGTTCCTCAGTGGGCGGCTGGCCCTAGCAACTCTCAAGGAGCGATCGCTTTTGATAATGTTCCTAAATGGGAGCCCGAGACGGCGATTGGATTGAAAACATACCCGAGTCGGCGGCCGGGATTGAGAGCATGCCCGAGCCGGCGGCCGGGATTAGAGGTTCGACGAGTAGGGCGTCCGGCTCCAAGCGGACGGCTGGCTCTAAGAACGCTTCCAAGAGGGCGGCTGGCGTAGTGGCCGTATCAAGGTGGGCGCTTGGCTCTGGAGGTGTCTTAGAGAGAGCGTCCGGCGCTTCTCGAGTTGATGTTGACGGCGTCTTGCCGCGGGCGAGCGTAGTACGTGGCGTTTGGACCCCTCCTCAGCAAGTTGAGGACAACAGCGGATGGCGTGCACGGCCGTCCTGATCTCTGGTCCCCTCCGAACATCATCGTGCTTGGCCAGAGACTGGTGACGACTCGGCCATGCCCAGAGAAGAAGTTAGGTCGGGTCACCAGGAGGTGCCTATCTTCGTGTTTCCGGAGGTGAAGTCCGAATGTCGTTCTCCTGGAGAAGCCAACGCTTATTGGGGCGAAGATATTTTCGCTTGGCGGCTCAAGAAGCCTGGACCGGTTAAAGGGTATAGGGACTCTGAGCAATCGGGACTCATTAGCCGGGCTCAGATATGACTTACGGATTTCGAACAAGATCAAATTTCGTCTCCCAAAAGACGGGGACAGGATGGACAAGGCGCCAAAGGGATATTTCGCCATGTATGAATCGATGTTTTATGAAGCTTTCCTCTGGTTCCCGATCCAAGGAGCTATCTTCGAATTTCTCGAGTTGTATGGGGTTCTGACCTCTCAACTTGTTCCATCTGCTATGAGGATTTTGATGGGACTCATGGTCCGTTGTGCTGAATGCGGAATCAAGTTGGAGGGCGACCTTGTACAGAATTTCTTTTCATTGAGGAAGATTTCTAAGTCGGATTTCTTCTGCTCGGTTAACGTTCGGAAGAATGTGAAGCGTTTCTACACCGGCCTTCGAAGTAATTGTAAGGCTTCGTGGAACCAGTTTTTCTACGTGAAGCGCAGCCCGCTCACGGTTGGTTCCGAATTCGGCGGCTCGTTTAGGACCACGTAAGCGTTTCGTCTTTTCGTGAATTTTTTCTATAAGTAGTCCTCATTCCTTTGCTTTATCCTTCACAATTTCATTTCTCACAACTCTGCATTTTTTCTTTTCTTCTTTCTTTAGTTCGTGATCGTTTCGCTCATAGAGTTTCCGGAGTTGAAGATATCTTTAAAGAAGTTGATAAAAAGAAGATAGATTGGGAGTGTCCTGATCTTTGGTGCCGCTTTCTTGACGCGAGAGATATTCTAGATGGACGTTCTCCTCCAAAGGGTCCCGACTTCATTGATCCGATGGCGACATACCCCGGCATGGAGGGTGTTTGGATGTACCGCCAGCAGAAATATGGTGAAGCTGGACCGTCCGGAGAGGCGGCTGAATTCGACCCGACGTCCGGTTTTGTTCTACCGTCCGGGTCTGATTTCCATGGTGACGGCGTGCCCGAGGAATAGATAGCCGCTCCTCAGGGTTCGGATTGTGCCATCGTGGCTGATAAAGGGAAGGGAGCTTCCAACAGCCCGGATCGTCCGAGGAAGGGCAAAGTGGCCCGGACGGTCGAGGTGTCTGATCCTGGTCTCCTTTTCGACGCTCGTAAAGCAGCGGGAGGAGATCCAGCCGAGTCTGTGAAGGTCGTGGACTACTTTGGAGCGTTGCCTCCGGCCTCCGCTGCGCCGTTAGATTCTTCAACGGCTTACGGAGACTTGTCCTCTGGCCTGATGATGGTAATTCTTTCCTCCTTTGGATTTGTTTTGACGTAGTTTGGTCTTTGCTGATATTTGCTTTTCTTTGATTCAGGTCGCCACTCGAGCTCATGCGACCCAGGTTGCCTTAGAGGCCTCGGAGAAAGAGTCCCGGAAGAAGGACAAAAAAATTAAAGCCCTGAAAGTCAAGCTTAGGAATGCGAAGAAGAGATCTCAGAAGGAGCTCAAGAAGGCGCTCGCGGAGGCTGAGAGGAAGATGGATCTGGCGCTTAAGCAATGCCGCTGGGAGTTAGTGGAAAAATACCGTGTCCGTATTCAGGGAGCCAAGGCCGCTCTTGCGTCGATGCGTCAGGCGAAGTACGGTGAGACTGCCTTGTCTGAGGTCGGCTCGAACCTTGATCTAGTCCGGGATATCAAGTCTGGGAAGTCCAAGATCGAGGAGGAGGAAGGAAAGCTGGAGGCCTCGTTGGAGTGGCTCAAAGGAGGAGGCTGGGTTGGCTCCTACGATCGGGCTGCTACCGTCCTCGACAGCTACTTGGTATGCTCTCCTGTTTCTCCGTGCCAGTCCCCGGAGGCTGAGGCTTTGGATTACGGAGCTCCTACTCCTCTTGTTGAGTATGATTAGGCTTTGGCCTTGTATTTTCTGTTTCTGTTATGTTCGGGTCTTTCGACCCTTTTATTGTATTTGCTTCGTCCGTCGGACTTGATCACTTATATCTCCTTTTATGGAGATTTACTGTCTATCTGCGTTTGCCTTTAATTGTTATGGACTTCTTTGCTTGTTTCGCTTTTATAGTCTTGATAAAGGAGAAAAAGGGCGGCCGGTACGTCTCTCTTTTAAGAGGACGGCTAGCCCGTTTTGCGGAACGAAGGGCGGCTGGTCCGTCTCTCTACGGAGGACGGGCGGCTGGCCCGTTTTGTAGAGTGAAGGACGGCTGGCCCGTTATTCGGGCGGCTGGCCCGTTTTGGAGTTGATCGGTACCGTGTTGAGTGAAGGACGGCCGGCCCATCTCTCTATGGAGGACGGGCGGCTGGCCCGTTTTGTAGGGTGAGGGGCGGCTGGCCCGTCTTTCTACGGAGGACAGGTGGCTGGCCCGTTTTCTATTGCGTTGGAGTGTTGAGTGAAGGGCGGCCGGCCCATCTCTCTAAGGAGGACGGGCGGCTGGCCCGTTTTGTAGAGTGAAGGGCGGCTGGCCCGTCTTTCTACGGAGGATGGGCGGCTGGCCCGTTTTGTATTGCGATGGATTGTTATTCCGGACACTCGAACTTCAGACCAGGTTGTCTTTGTGAACATTTCCTGGGTTTGGCGCAGTCTCTTGTTGTTGCAGGGGACCAAGCTTGTTCGGATCTCTCTTCTGACTGAACGCTTTTAAAATCTCGCATCAGAGCTGGTTTGATACCGCGTTCTCGAGATGTCTTTGACCAGTGTTCCATGTCAGGCGCTTTACTGGGTTTAAAGAGTTTACTTCGTTTCTCACGCTTCGGACTATTTGCTTATATGAAGCGCAAGTGAAGGTAAACTAAACAGAACATCGTCTTGAGCGCTTCCTGCAGGATCGCGAGATGTCAGGTTACGCCCTTCGGATGTTAATCCGTAAATTTGTATAGCGCGCTAGTCTTATCCTCTGCGGGATGTTAAGAGAACCATGGTTTTAAAAGATAGTCTTGTTGTGGCCAGCAACAGACAGATTTGTTGGAGAGGACTTAAGTATTTGGGAGAAATATCTTGATTGGTTGGCGGTCATGGATAAGTTACGAGATGCTAAGTCTCGATATCTATCCGATTTTAAGTTCGAGTTAAAAATGTGTTATGAGATACTAAGTCTCAATGTTCATTTTCCTCGGGTTTTTCTGGATCCATTCGCTTTCCTGATCAAGTTTCAAGATGCTAAGTCTCGATGTTTGTCGGAATGGTGTTTTCGGAAAACTTTTTCAAGCTTTGGATGTGTTATGAGATGCTAAGTCCCAATGTCCATCTCCTTGATTTGTTCGCGAAAATTTGGAAGTATGTATATACGGACCCACTCCCCTCCTTTTTAAGGAGGGGGGCAACTGAACTCGTTTTTTAAGCGAGCTGCCTACGTACCTTCATGAAAAGGGATCAAGTCGCCCGTAGTTCTGTTTTTTTTTTTTTTGGTAAGAAGACGGCTAAGTCTTGGTAATGGAGTTGTCCGTCGCAGTTTCGGCGGTTTCTGAGGTCTTTTCGGCAGTTTTCGTCTCCTCTTGGTTGGTTTCAGTTTCCGTGGGAGGAACCTCCGTTTTCTCGAACTGTTCGGTTCTGCTCACCTTCTTTCCCAATTTAAGGACTTCATCTTCCATTTTCCTTTTCGGGTTCTCTCTCTGCGGAATGGTCGGATTCTGGAGCTTGTGCTCTGCTAGAAAGCAGATCCGGGCTTCCTTCTGATTTCCCCAAATGGTCTTGATTCCGTTTGGTGTCGGGAATTTCAGGCAGAGATGGTAGGTTGACGGGATTGCTCGCATTGAATTGATCCAGGGAGTTCCCATTATCACGTTATAAATCGCGGGGTGGTTTGCCACCGCGAAGTTGACAATTTTCGTGATCCCACCGGCACGAACTGCGAGCTGGATTGTCCCGTCCGTCACTGTGACTTCGCCAGAGAATCCGGTCAGCGACCTCGGATTGGGCTGTATCATTGACGGATCCACCTTCATCATTTGAAGTGTCTCCCGAAAAATGACGTCCACAGAACCTCCGGTGACGATCAAGACCCGGGAGACGTCATGGTCGTTAATGTCCAGCTCTACCACCAATGGGTCGTCGTGAGGTTGGTCAAGGCCTTCGGCGTCTTTTTTGTGAAAGGCGATCCGGTCGTCGTTTTCGGTGATTGGCTCTCGCGGGTTTGACTCCTTGTCTCCTCTTCTCAGGAACACCTTTATCGAGGCCACTGTGTCTCGGCAGTACTGAGACCCTCCGATGATCATGTGGATCCTCCTGCGGTTTGCGGAGTCGTCTCCGTTCTGTCTCCTTCCCCGTTTGGGGGTATCCTCGTCTGGCCTTTCGGGACGTTCCTGGTTAGGTCGTCCGTCCGGGGCGCCAACGTCTTCTTCGATAGCTCCTAGACTCTCGAGGGTTACTCCGTTCCCGAGTTCCCCGGCTAATAGTTTTGCCGCAAGCCTTCTTCCGACAGTCCTGCAGTTTTCGGTTGAGTGGCCTTTTGTCTTGTGAAAGGTACAGAAGGCGTTCTCGTCGAATCCTGGTCGAGTCCACGTATTCCACGGCCCCCTGTTGCGCCCATCAGATGGTCTCTCCGTGTTTATTTGGTAGTTATGCGCTCCACCAGGGTTGGGTTCTTCGTCTCGGCCGATTCGAATACTTCTTCTCTCGTTTGGAACGTTAGAAGGTTGCACCGTGCCTTTGGCGACCAATTTCGAGAATTGGAGCTTTCCGGCCGGGACCCTCATTTCTTCCTCATAGATAACGAAGTTGGAAGCGCAGTGGAGAGCATCTTGAATGGTTACCGGCGGATTCACGGTAATTTCCTTTCGGAAGCTCGAGGTCTTCGGCAAGGACTTCTTCAGGGCATTGATTGCGGCACTGTTGCTTAGGCCGTCAATCTTCGAGACAATCATCTTAAATCTTTCGATGAAATCTCGAAGGCTTTCTTCGGGCCCCTGCGACAGTGAGTAGAGGTCTGCGTCGGACGTTGACTGTCTTATGAACAGTGAGTAATGCTTCAGAAAGGCTGCCGACAATCGGTCGAAACCGTCGATCGAGTCTCTTTCTAGCCTCGAGAACCACGACAGGGCTGATCCTTTCAGATGTTCCACGAAGAGGAGGCAGAATCCGGCGTCTCTCTCTTCGGGTTTGAATCTGGCTCGTCCCGTGGCGATGTGGAAGGCTGTCATGTGGGACTTCGGATCGGTCGTCCCGTCGTAAAGTCTAACGCTTGTGATCCTTGACGTGAACGGGATCTTTTGCGTTTCCTCTAAGACGCGGTCAATTTCCGGGGCCGCACTTGTCGCTTAATGGACTTGCGACCTTACCTCCTTCATCTGACTCGTGGTGAGTTCCAGGTGGGCACGGAGCTCGTCCAACTCGTCCCTTCGGTTAGCGGATCGATTAGCTCGTGTCTCTCGTTCCGCCTTTTCCTGCTCTTCGATCCAGCGGAGTTCTTTCTCGTCCGCGTTTAGATCTCCAGCTTCTTCGTCGGTTTCGCTTTCCTCCCTCTCGGCTCCGTGTGCGGTGTCTCTCAGGTTTTCGCCGTTGGTCACCGTGGATGTCGGCCGTTCAGCGGCTCCCTTAGTGGCGCTTTTCCGGTGCAGCGAAGGTGGTGCCGATGGTTCTCTCCTTGTTCCGACTGGGGTCTGCTCATCGGGATTCTGACGGCCCGGGGGATCCGCTCGTGGGGTGAAAATAAGGCGTCTTGCTTCGAAAGTCCGGGGGCCACGTGTTAGCTCCTGGGAAGCCAATTTCTCCTGCGCGGCCATTCTCTCTTGCCTGTTTTGCCGCTCCGCGATTTCAGCTACCATGTTCCTCAGCTTGGTGATCGCTGCAATCTCTGGGGCGGTGTTGGTCGTTTCCGTGATGAGCGGGTCTTCGATCGGCATTCCGAATCTGGTGAGAGCACTGGCAGAGGTCCTGGTTATCCCGATCGCTCCGTCAGAGGATGTCCCAGTGGCAGTTGCTCTGGTCCCGGCCGCCGATGTACTGATGGCGAGAATTCCTGTTCCTGCCGTTCCCGTGGTGGCTGCTCCAGCCGGTTGCTTGGTGATATCGTCGGTTCTTCTGGTCATTGTCTTCGTTCCGTATCCTTTTCGTTCTTAGGGTTAATAATATTTCTCGTCCCCACAGACGGCGCCAAACTGTGAGAGCCGAAACTCACACTGTTAAAACTTATATTTTATGGGGGCTCAAAAATTCTATTTTAAAGAACTAAAGGACCGAAAATGCGAAAAGAGAGATTTTATTGATGATTTCCGAAAGTACAAGAATAAATAGCAAAAGCTGAAAAGTCTTATATTGCTAAAACTCCTAATACTCGGATTTGGGATGGATTTAACCCTTACATGAGCGTACATATATATACTGACAATCCTAGGGTGCTAAGACTTCAGATTTTCGATGTGGGACTTTTTCCTTTCTTCCCAGCCGCCGACCTAACCTTTTGGGCCCGATATCCGGCCCGAGAATCTTCCGTGATCCGTCTGCGCGTTCTGACCCAATTCTGGCCCGCCGATGAATAGTAGACCGTGAATAGTAATACGAATCTCGGTTTAGACTCAATTCGATTTTTCGGTTAACTTTGTCTCGAGATGAATAGTGTTTTTACGGTTTTTCCCGTGTGAACAATATTCGGAACGTTTTACGACTCTTGAGATTTGAGCCGCCCGTTCTTTATTTGAACTTCCAGCCGCCGGTTTCGGTATTGATGGCCAGCCGCCAGTTCCTTTGGCTCGTGTGCTTGGTGACTGGTCCATGGACGGCTGAACGTTAGTTACGGTCTTTCGAGGAATATTTATGGACGTTTTGGAGTCGGAACATGCAAATGCTTAGTCTTCGGGTTAGTCCGGGCTTAGAGTTATGTTTGACGGTCGGTCGACTGGACAATGTTCGGGTAATGAGTCTTGACTAAGAAATGATCGTGGGCGGCTGGCCTTATCCCAGCCGACGGTCCGGGTTCGAAGGAGATCCAGCGGCTGGCCTTATCCCAGCCACCGGTCCATGCTCGAAGGAGATCCGGCAGCTGGCCTTATCCCAGCCACCGGTCCATGCTCGAAGGAGATCCGGCAGCTGGCCTTCTCCCAGCCGCCGGTCGTTGCTCGAAGGGGATCCGGCGGCTGGCCTCATCCCAGCCGCCGGTCGATGCTCGAGGGGGATCCAGCGGCTGGCCTCATCCCAGCCGCCGGTCGGTGCTCGAAGGAGATCCGGCGGCTGGCCTCATCCCAGCCGCCGGTCATGTTTCGGACGGGTCGTGAGCTGTTGGCCTTAGCTTGCCCAGTCCATGCCCTGGATAAATTCCATTTGGTCTTGATCTCGGCTTCTTGTTTTGTCAATCTTCGAGGAGGGGATTTCGACCCCAACAATTCTAATGATCAATCCCATTATCCAGTTTGCTTAGGTGTGTGACCCTATAGGATCATATGATGATGGTAATGAGTTCATAACTCATAAGTTATAAGCGGCTTCTAGCAAAGCATTATAACCATCCAATATCATATGATTGTCTTATCTCGACATCACAACTCTACTAGAGTAAATACAAGTATGATTTCAGGACATCCCTTCACTTATGGCCCTCCACCATCCTCAAACACTAATTGGATCTTTCCTGGGTAAGATGCCTGATTATGGTCCCATTCAAAGTGTCTTGAACTACATGTGGGGAAAGGGAAGCAAACTAGAAATAGTCAATCCCACTCTGGGCTCATCTACATGGTGTTCCATTTGATTTGCGTACTAAAGAAGGCTTGAGTCTTGCGGCAGGGCTTGTATGAGAGCCTATCGAAACGGATGACTACACCAAAAATATCTCCAATATCAATGTCGCGCACGTTAAGGTCGAGGCTAATCTCCAAAGCTCTCTGCCTTCTAGTGGTGAGCTTATCAGAGAAAGTGGAGAGATAATCACCATAGATATTGATTATCCATGGATTCCTCCATCTTGCATTACCTGCCTTGAGATTGGTCATATTGCCAAGAATTTTCTCAAGGCCTGTATGGATTCTACTAAAACTCCTGCCTCTGAAGCTGAGATTCCTCCTCCTTCGGTAGCTGCCTTTTTCCTTGCCTTTATATCCCCTCCGTCTGTTACTGCTACTGTCACTGACACTGTATGCACCTGTACTGTTATAGGCACTGTATGTTCTTTGCCCTCTCCTTCCATATCTGCCCCATCTTCCTCATCTGTACCTTTGATTCCCTCCATCTCTCCCCTGCCCCAAGAGTCTATACATGTGTACCCCTGTGCTCATGCAGAAACCAATCCGGACCCTCCCATTATCTCCACAAAGACCTTGCCTAATTCCATCTCAAACTTATCAAAAGCCCTGCCTAAAACCTTGTTCAAATCCCCAGCTAAGGAACCGCAAACTCCAAATACCTCTACCTTACCTCCATCAGTCCCCTTAGCCCAAACTGATCCTCTTCCCTCTGAAATCCCTCTCACTCTATCTCAACCACTCCCAGTCAAATTTATCTTTTCCCCTGACCTTCCCGCCTCTCCAATCCCTCCCCACTGCCCAATCCGCACCAATCCGCACCAACCCATACTGCTTCACAGCTGCCTGTTTCTCTTGATGGATATCCCCCTGGGATTTCCCCCAATTTTCTATAATGTGTACAAAAAATCACTTTTTGGAACGTCCGTGGACTCAATGATCAGGACAAACACTTACCATTTAGCCAGTTGTTAAGTCATAGTCATACCATTTTTGGTGCTATCTTGGAATCTCACATCAAGGAACCAGATCTATCTCTTCTTATGTCGAAAATCTGTACTGGCTGGAAGTTTCTCTCTAATCATGCTTATGATGCGGATGGCCGTATTATCATCTGGAAATCACCTGCGGAGGTCCGTCTAGTTTCTCAGTCTAGACAGACTGCCACGTGCGAGGTTTCTTTCCCAACTGGGACAAAGTTCTACTTTACTGCAATTTATGCCAAAAACAAAATTTAAGAAAGGACAGAGCTTTAGGTGGAGCTCACTTCTCTCCATCATACTTTATCCCTGGACTCTTACCCGTGGGCTGTAGGTGGGGATTTTAATCAAATTCGAGATCACACTGAGCACTCTTCGCCATCTGTAAACTCTTTATCTCCTGCAATGGTTGATTTTAGAGATTGTCTTCTCCACGGGTCTGTTTGATCTTCGATACTAGGGCCTCTTCAACACCTGGTCCAATAAGCAACCCATAACCCTATTGCTAAAAAGCTTGACCGCTTCCTAGTTAACCATACCTGGATTTCAAATTTTCTTGCCAGTTTAGCCACTTTCCTCCCCCCCCCCCAGATATTTCGGACCACACACCATGCCTTATAGATCTTGCCTTTCCCTTTCTTGTAGCCGGTACTAGACCGTTCAAGTTCCTAAACTACTTAACCAAGCACCCCAGTTCTTACATATCATTAAGGATGTATGGATTCAGGCCGGAAGCATGGCTTCCTCTCTTGCGGAACTATGCTGGAAACTAAAAACACTAAAGAATGTACTAAAGGCTATAAACAAAGAGAATTTTTCTTCAATTCAAGAGAGAGTTTTAAACGCTAACCATTTGCTTAAAGATGTGCAGGTACAAGCTCTTACAGATCCATCACCGGAACTCTTTCAAGAAGAGCGTGATCTCCATAACAAATGGCAATTCCTGCGAAGCATTGAAGAAGCTTATTTTCGTCAGAAATCAAGGATTAATTGGTTAAAAGAAGGGGATATGAATACTGTTTACTTTACCGCATTTGGAAAGTCAGGATTGCTCTTAATTCCATCCGATCATTCCTTCTTCCTAATGGAGAACTCGTCACATATCCTTTTCAGATGGGTACTCTTGCAGTGGATCACTTTAAGAATATTCTTGCTCCTGCTGACATCCCTCAAACAAACGTCTCCCCGGTTTGGATTGCTTCTCTTACTTCTTTCAGATGCTCAAAATCCCATAAGAACAGGCTTGCTGCTCCCCCCACGTTTGAAGAAATTACCAAAGCCCTCCTCTCTCTAAACCGGAACAAAGCCCCTGGGCCTGACGGGGTTACTTCGGGTTTCTTTAAAGCGGATTGGTCTCTACTAGGTCCTGAAGTTGTGGTCTCTATTTATACTTTCTTCCGCACATTCTTCTTACCGGCTGCAATAAACTCGACAATTCTTGCTCTTATTCCAAAACACCCTGGTGCTGCGTCCATAGGAGAATACAAACCAATTTCTTGATGCACAACCATCTACAAAACTATTTCAAAATTGTTGGTGGCTAAACTGAAGCCAATTCTATCGGATCTAATTGTACCTAATCAGACGGCATTTGTTCAGGGTCGGCTGCTAGTTGAGAATACAATCCTTGCTACTGAGCTTGTGAACGGTTACCATCTTGAGAAGGGTCCTTCTACGATTTCTCTTAAGGTTGATATAGCAAAAGCATTTGATACTCTAAATTGGGACTTCTTGTTCATGACTCTAGGCGCTTTTGACATTCCGCAACACTATATAAACTGGCTTCGCCCCTGTGTGTGTACGCCGAGGTTCTCTGTGGGGTACAGTGGGACAATTCAGGGCAATTTCAAAGGGAAACGGGGTCTCCGCCATGGAGATCCTCTTTCACCAAATCTCTTTGTGATTGCCATGAACTGCCTATCTCTTCTCTTAAACAAAGCGGCAGATGAAGGATTGTTCAAATATCATCACAAGTGTGTGTGAAAACTAAGCTAACCCACCTCTGCTTCGCGGATGACCTCTTGATCTTCACTGATGGCTCCCTCTCTTCTGTACAAGGCATTCTCACTATTCTCAAGGATTTTGAACGTGCATCCGAACTAGCAGTAAGTTTGTCGAAAACCTCCTTTTACAGCTCAGGGCTCTCCCAAACTCAGATACAGCATATTGCCACCGCTACAGGGCTTAGCTATGGAACCCTCCCTGTTCGTTACTTAGGGGTTCCCCTCTGCACAACGAAGCTCTCCTTAGCGAACTGTGTGCCGTTGCTCCAACTTATAAAAGGAAAAGTCTGCTCCTGGAGTGCTCGGTCCTTGTCTTTTGCTGGCCGTCTTCTCCTCCTCAAAACGGTCATAGCCGGGATTACACTACAAGAAAACAAGCATATACCGAGGGAAAAAATCATCGGTATTCCGTCGGAATAACGGTATTCCGACGAAATACCGAGGATTTCTTCCTTCGGAAAAAACTCCTCGGAATATAGTAGGTCCTCGAAATTTCCTCGGAAATTTCCTCGGAAATTTCCGACGGAATTCCGAGGAACACAAATTCCGAGGAAATATCGAGGAGGACCATTCGTCGGAATGGTCGTCGGAAAATACCGACGGAAGCCGTCCCTCGAAAATTTCCGAGGAAGCCCTCCCTCGAAAATTTCCGATGAAATCCTCCTTCGGAATTATGAAAAAAAATTATTTAAAAAAAAACTAAATATTAGAAATTTAAATTCGAAAATATAAAATTAAAATTCAGAAATTTAATTTTGAAAATATAAATTTAAAATTCAGAAATTTAATTTCGAAAATATAAAATTAAAATTCAAAGTCGTACAAATAAAAAAAAACATTCCAAATTTTTGAAAAAAAAAAGCTACGGGTTTTGGGTGTTCGGGTCATGCAGGGTCGGGAAAGCGACGTTCGGGTGCAACGTCCTCATCATGTCCATCATCTGCTGGTTCAGCTTCCTCTGTGCCTCGAAGCTCGCCTGTTGAGTCGCCATCTGAGTCTCCAATGCCGATATGCGATTATCCTTGTCCTGCAACTGACCCATAAGTGCTTCGGGATCAACAAAGGGCGGGGCTGCAGCAGAAGACGTAACCGACCGAGACCGACGAGCCAAACCCAACAATCGTCCCTTCTTCTTTGGAACCGACTGAAATAGAAAATAGGCAAATGTATATAATAATTAAGATGAACTGAAATTTTTTTAAAAAAACTTACCTTTTCAACGATTTCGTTGATCCGATCCCGAGGCAATTGGAAACCCGTCGAATCTTCGTCCTTGGTTTGAAGCTGAGACGCTGCTTCTTCCACCTGAATGTGGATGAGGTCAACGACACCCTTCACAACACCATCATCAATCTAGCCGGTCTTCTTGTTCGTATACGCCTTCTTCAATAGGGTGAAATCATCAACCGGCTCACCATCATTTTCTTCCACCTTGATATCAATATAAATATTAGTAATTAGAAGAAATGATGAGAATTTAAAATTTCAAAAATTTTAAAATAGAATAAAAAGCGACTGAAATTACCATGCGATCCCTCAGAGTGGCTTGGGACTGAGCACCCAAGTTGTGCTTGAAGACGCCCTTCCCTTTACGATCGCTCTTGCGGTTGGTGGAGTTGGTGGAAGAAGTCGATTTCGTCTCTTCCTTACTCCAATGCACAATCAACTGTTCCCAGACCGCGAGGTTTATCGACTGTGGGACCTTCAAAAAAAAAATTGTTAGATGAATTAAAAAATAATTTAATAAATTTAAAAATTGTTTTAAAAAAAAAAAACCTGGTCCATTAGCCACTTCTTCTTCCACTCGTGAATTTGATACGAATAGTTGGTCATAACTTTATGCACGAAGTGGTAATAGATAAACACCGTATAATCGGGATTCCAGTTGAATTCTTGCTGAAAAAAAAACACAATTAGTAGAAAATTTATATTAAAAAAAAATTAAAAAAAATAGGAATATTTACCGCAAACTATTCAAACCACAAAACTTGTTTGGCTCTAGGGAAGTCGGTGAAAGTCGGATGTCCCACGTCCAAAGACAGATACATCATACGGTTGATCCATGAGCTGATCCCGTTCGAGGATCGATCGAACAATGTTTGACCCTGTCCAGATGGATACGGAGTGAGAAACGGAAGATGGTGACGACCCGGCTGTCGAACAAACTCCGCAACCCTCATCAGTTCGGAGGACCCTGAAAGTTCGGAGGAATAGTGGGTGCAGCACCGGAGCCAGAAGGAGCTTCGGGAAATGGAGAGGGAGATGTCTGGTGGGAACTGCGAGGCGATGGGGAATCCTGAACGGAATAGCTCCCCGAGCCACGACCACGACGCTGTCGAGGAGGCCGGGTCTGATCATCATAAGACTTGTAGTTTAAATATATAAATATAGTTATAATATTAGAAAAAATAGCTTTAATATATTTAAATTGTTTAATAATTACAAAAAATTGTTTAATAATTATAAAAATAGTTTTAATATATTTAAATTGTTTAATAAGTACAAAAAATTGTTTAATAATTATAAAAATAGTTTTAATATCAGGAAAAATAGTTTTAATATATTTAATTTGTTTAATAATTACAAAAAATTGTTTTAATACTTATAAAAATATTTTTAATATCAAAAAAATAGTTTTAATATATAAAAATAGTTTTAATATCAGAAAAATAGTTTTAATATATAAAATTCAAAAAAAATTATAATTTGTTAGTATACCTGATTTTTAATATAGAAAAGGTTTAAAAATAGTTTTTTAAATTTTTTAAATATGTTTTATTGTTCCTGGAAACTTGAAAAATGATTTTCAAAATAGTAAAAACCTTTTTTAAAATAATATACACATTTTTAAACATAAAATAGTTCCAAAGAAAACTAAAACAAGAACCTAAAATCCGAAATTCAGTCCTAAACTATCCATCTAACAACCTAAAATCCGAAAATATCCATCTAACAACCTAAAATCCGAAATTGTAATCTCACAAACCATAAGAAATAGAAAAATATGAAGTTTTCATAGATTCTTACATGATTCTTGAAGTGGAGAAAAGATGTGGGCTTGGGTATGAGATTAACCGGCGAGAATTGAGAGAGGACGGCGAGAATTGAGAGAGGATCGAGAAGAGAGAGCTTGCGGCGGAGAAGAAGAAGAAGAAGAGTTAGGTATTATATTTAATGATTCTAACAGAATAGGTTCATCGGAATTATTAAATATAAAACCAAACCCGCGGTTCTCGAAATATTTCAAGTGGTTTGGTTTTCCCGGGTAAGTACTCTCCGACGGAAATGTCTTTCCTCAAGATTTCCTCGGAATTTTCTGAGGAAATTCCGAGGAACAACTTTTTGTCCTCGGAAATTCCTCAGAATGTTCCGAGGAAATACCGAGGAAACATGGTTTGGGGTTTCAAATTCCGATTTTTTTTCGGTATTTCATTTTTAATACAAATGCAATGCATACCATTGAGGATACTTTGTATAGAAGATCATAAACCATGAAATAACAAAATTTCAAAAATAATTGTAAGTATTTCCTTTAACGTTTGTTAAAGTGTATAAGTGTTTATCTTATGTTGTGTGATTTTTGTTCGAGCAATCGTAAAAGTGTTTGTTATTGTGTAAAACACTAAGGTTTGACTTCATAATCTGGTTAAGACACTCAATGAAGGTTATATATGTGTTATTCAATCCGCAAAACGTCGTTCTCGGTTAAAAAACCCCATCTCCTCGAAATTTCCTCGGAATTTTCTGAGGACATTCCGAGGAAATTGCAGAAATCAGTAGTTTTTTTAGCCAATAATATTATTTTCCTAGAAATCTCCTCGGAATATTCTGAGGAAATTCCGAGGAATAGCACTTTTAATCAAATCCCTAAATCGAGTAATGGAATTCAGAGGAAATTCCGAGGAAACCCTAAATTCCCTCGGAATTTCCTCGGAATTTCTTTTTTTATTTGAAAAAAAAAATCTCTACTCTGATTCCGAGTCATCGTCACCAGATGAATCGGAATCTGGATCTTGGTGAAACTCTCCAATAACTGGTTCATCTTCTGCGTAAACGACGGTGTCCTCTGCGAAGTCGGTCAAATCGACTACAAGGCCACCTTCCGCTACATCTTCTGCTGCACTTAAGTTGCCGGATGTGATTGGTTGCAGTGGGTCTTCCAGCTCTGAAGTTCCCTGAACTCGGCCTCTCGGGTTGACTCTTGTAACAATAACCCATGGATCATCTATGTTCCTTACCCGTGGGTACTTGATATAAGAAACCTGTAACATCTAGAAAAATATTAGTAAAAGTATAAATTATGATCAATCATTCTGAATTCGTACAACATTAACTTACCTGAAAGGATCATAATATTGCAGCTTTCGCCTCGAATGTACTGATGTAACACCAAATGCATCTGTTCTCACACCTCGATCTAGAGTGTTGTCGTGCCAATCACAATAGAAAACAGTACAGCGCAATCCAAGCAAGCCCAAATACTTGATTTCCAAAATCTCATGTATGTGTCCGTAGTATACATTATCTCCTGATGCAGAACAATCGCCATGATACATCCATCTATACTGCCCGTTCGCCTCGAATGTACTGATGTAACACCAAATGCATCTGTTCTCACACCTCGATCTGGAGTGTTGTCGTGCCAATCACAATAGAAAACAGTACAGCGCAATCCATGCAAGCCCAAATACTTGATTTCCAAAATCTCATGTATGTGTCCGTAGTATACATCATCTCCTGATGCAGAACAATCGCCATGATACATCCATCTATACTGCCCGTTCGCGGTATATGTTGCCCGTTCGCCTCTATCAGCCATTAAATTTTTCACCATCTTCTTCAAATGGAACATATACCGCTCATACAGATACATCCATCTATACTGCACAGGACCACCAAGTTCCAATTCTCTTGCAAGGTGAATAGCAAGATGCTCCATAACATCAAAAAATGAGGGAGGAAATATCTTCTCAAGGTTGCACTGAATCACGGCTATGTTAATCTTCAAATTTGTAATACCTTCAAGAGTCACTGATCTGCTGCATAAATCGCGGAAGAAAACACTTATCCCTGCAACTGCTTCATGAACTTTTCGTGGTAATAGTTCCATGAAGGTAAACGGAAGGAGGCGCTGCATCATCACATGGCAATCGTGACTTTTCAAGCCAATAAACTTTCCTTCCTTTCTGTCGATACAGTTTCGCAAATTAGATGCGTAACCATCTGGAAACTCCACATCGTTTGAATTCTAATCAAAGAATGCATTTTTCCCCTCTGCATCAAGTCGGTATATGGGAAAAGGAGTCCTACCATTCTCATCAACATGAAGTTCTGGATAAGCACATATATTGACTAAATCCAGTCTTGACTTCAAATTATCCTTTGTTTTACCTTTAACGTTAAGGATCGTGTTCATGAGATTGTCAAAAAAGTTCTTCTCAATATGCATGACATCTAAATTATGCCTTATCAGATGATCCTCCCAGTATGGCAAATCAAAGAAAATACTTTTTTGTGCCAGTTATGTAGTTCTCCAACAGCATCTACCGGAAAATGCTCATGTCCACCGACGTCTGGCGTCCTTTCTTCACCAAAATCTCTTAGTTGTGTCTTCAAAACTTTCCCACTAACTTCCTCAGGTGGACCATCAAACCCCTGTTTGTTCTTCCTAAAGAAATTCTTACGCCGACGGTATGGATGATCATGTGGTAGGAATCGTCTGTGACAGTCAAACCAACACGTTTTTCTTCCGTTTTTTAGTTGGAAAGCATCTGTGTCAGCTTGACAATATGGACATGATAGCCTCCCATGCGTTGTCCATCCAGATAACATACCATATGCTGGAAAATCACTTATTGTCCACATTAGTACTGCCCGCATTTGAAAGTTTTCTTTACACGAAATGTCGTATGTTTCAGCACCTTGAGCCCATAGTTGTTGCAACTCATATATTAGTGGCTGAAGAAACACATCAAGTGATCTCTTAGGATGCTCTGGTCCGGGAACGAGAATGGAGAGAAACAAAAACTCTCGTCGCAAGCACAAGTTTGGGGGTAAGTTATATGGTGTAACAATGACTGGCCATAGAGAATATTGTCTTCCACTCTTCCCATACGGGCTGAAACCATCGGTACATAATCCAAGGTAGACATTTCTTCTCTCATATGCAAAGTCGGGATACTTTGATTGGAAATGCTTCCACGCTTTTGCATCTGAAGGATGTCTAACCTCACCATCTGTTGAGTGCTCTGCATGCCATCTCATTCGTTGCGCTGTGCGTTCCGAAAGATATAACCTCTGCAACCTTTCCTTCGAAAGCAAATACCACATCCTTTTATATGGCACTGGAACTCTTCGACTCGTATCTTTGTAACGAGGCTTCCCACAAAATTTTCATGTAATCCGCTGGTCATCCGCCCTCCAATAAATCATGCAGTTATCGCTGCATACATCTATTACCTCATACGGTAAGCTAACACCAGATACGAGTTTCTGAACCTCGTAGTATGAACCTGGAGCTACATTATCCTCAGGTAGAATACCTTTTACAAAATCAGCTATCGCATCCACACAGTCTTCAGCCAAGTTATAATCTGTTTTAATGCCCATCAGTCTTGTAGCATATGATAAAGCTGAATGACCATCTCTGCAACCTTCATACAAAGGTTGCTTTCCAGCATCCAACATATCATAAAATCTCCTAGCTTCTGCATTGGGTAAATCTTCCCCTCTAAAATGATCATTTACCATCTACTCAATACCTACACCATAATCTAAATCCGTTCTAATTGGTTCTTCTAATCTAACCGCCGGCCAAGGTTCGCTAGTGCTACCAGGTTCATAATCAGTTCCCCCGTGATGATACCAAATTTTGTAACTTCTTGTAAACCCATTTAAAAAAATATGTGTCCAAACATCCAACTCTTTAATAACCTTTCTATTTTTACAATTAGAGCAAGGACATCTTAACTTACCTGTTTCGGCTTCCGGTTGTCGTTGAACTAACCCCATGAATTCCTTTAGGCCTCGTTCGTATTCTTTCGTAAGCAATTTCGTGTTCGGATCCAAATGAGGTCGATCCATCCAAAAATGATAATGATTTGAAGAAGACATGTTTTTTTGAAAGCAAAATCGTGTGTAAAGATAGTGGGAGGAAAGAAGAAGAAATGGAGTGAATGAAGAGGAAGAGGGGTGGTTGTATTTATAGATGAAATCATGCGGAATACTGAGGAAATTCTGAGGAAATTCCAAGGAAAAACCACACTTCCTTGGTATTTCCTCGGAATTCTTGAAATCACCCAACGGCTCTCCCAACTTCTCTCTAACGGCTACAAACTTTCCTCGGTATTTTAGAAATATCCGTCGGTTTTTCCCGACGGACCATGTTTCCTCGGAATTTTCCGAAGAAACATGGGATCCTCGGAAACTTCCGAGGATTTTCCGAGGAAGTCCCTTTTCTCGGAGTTTCCTCGGTTTTTCATCAGAAAATTCTGAGGAAATCATTTTCCCTCGGAATATCCCTCAGAATATCGATGTTTTCTTGTAGTGTTACAAACTTTTGGACATCTACTTTTGTGCTCCCTAAAGCTTGTATCTCTAAAATTGGTTCCATGTGCACTGCTTACTTGTGGCATGGGTCCCTTGAGGGCGGACACTCAGCAAGAGTCGCTTGGCAAACTGTCACACTTAGCAAAGAGGAAGGCGGTTTAGGCTGCCGAGACCTGATTTCGTGGAATAAGGCATGTTTTCTCAAGCTCATATGGCTTATATTCTTCTCGGCTGGCTCCATTTGGGTCTCCTGGTTCATCAGAGAAGTTCTCAGCGGCTCCTCGAATAATTTCTGGACCACCAAAGTCAAGCAAAAGAATTCTTGGTTAGCAACCAAGCTTATTAAGTCAAGGCAAATTGTTTATGATTGGATCAAGGTGCAAGTGGGTTCTGGTAAAAGCAGTACGTTTCTGGACTGACAATTGGTCCCCTTTTGGGAATCTGACAGAGTTTCTCTCGCCAATTACCAATTCTACTATGGGCATCTCACCTACATCAACTTTGTCACAGCTTTACTCTCATGGGAACTGGCACATTCAACATGCCCGGTCAGACAATCAAGTATTTTTCCTATCTTATTTATCAACTCTGACACTTTCTGATTCAATTGATTCATATGAATGATTGTTGATGGGCGTAAATGGACTAAGTTTAGAACATGTGAGATTTACAGAATCATCAAAGAATGCAAACCAGCAGTACCTTGGTTTAAGATAGTCTGGAACTCCGGCGGCATACCAAGGCACTCGTTCCTGACATGGTTAACTATCTTGAACCGCTTACCCACTCGCGACCGATTATTTGCCTGGGGTCTCTCTGTCGATCCGGTTTGTCTATTGTGCAGTAGCAGTCTTGAATCACGCAACCATCTGTACTTTGACTGTTCCTTCTCGTGGATCATCTGAGAAGCTCTAGCTCTTCGGTGTGGTCTCTCTCCGCTCCGGTCTTGGAACTTAACTATTGATAGCCTCATTGGACTGCCCGGCCCCCCTTCGCGTCAAAAGCTCATATTATTGGTGTGGCAGCAAGCCAACTATGCTATTTGGTCAGAGCGAAATGCTCGCTACCATCGGAACTCCATCAAGGATGCCGACTTGATCATCCAGGATATTGACCGAACTACTCGAAACAAGATCCTTGGCTACAGAAGCTCGAACCCGACTGCTGCTTCCCAGATGATGCAACTATGGCTCTCCACCTCCCCTCGCTGATCCAATTTCTGCATGCTTCTGCTTCCATTACGGTGCTCCATTACAGATTAACATATTTTGATTTGGTCCTTGATGTGTTTTTCTAACTCTTGATTATGCGGTTGGACTTGACCCGACAAAACAATTAAAGTCTTGGCTGGGCTTGTATTCTCTTGTTTCTCATGTTTTAAATTGAAAATCTTGTTAAAAAAAAAAAAAAAACTAACCAATGTATTTATAACCTCACTATTGCATCTAGAACCTTTTTTCTATTGACACTTTCCACAACCAAATGACTCGTAGCTTTAACATACAATGATACAACAAACTATATATATATATATATATATATATATATATATATACACACACATATACACAAACAGATATAACTGGTTTTACTTTTATCTTTTTAATTGTCTGTTTTTGATAATTTCAAGCACATTATTTTTTGATAATTCCACATATAATAATAAATGTTAAGCTTATCTAAACTATTATAACTAATATATATTTTTAGTTAATCTAAATTATTCTAACTAATATACACTTTTTGACATCAATATAAATTTAAAATATAATATACAATAATAAATGTCAACTTAAATTTTTTTTTTATGGGTAGCAATGACTTTAACCATCCAAATTTTAAAGTGAGAACTTGGTAGTATATACATTTTATTAGTAATCTTTTGGTATTATTTATAGAATTTGTATTTATTATTTAAGTAATTTTTTTAAGAAAAAATTAATTTATGAAACAAATTTTTAAAAATATTTATATATAGACAAAACCAAAGACAAAATAAAAATTATCAATCAAGTTTTAGAAAAACCAAAATCTACAACAGAATAAAAAAAAAAAATTCAAAAACTAAAAGCCAAAATCAACATAAAAATATTCAACGCATTTTGTTGGGGATCAAATTCTAGCGTGACCTTCTGTACAAAAAGTTAACCAAAAGTAACTCTCCCAATTCTCAATGACCTTGTGAATATGATATACCGATTTTGCCCTTAATGAAAAGAAGAAAATAAAACAAATCTGAGCCATCAGATCAAATCAAGATCTAACGGTTCTCATTTAAGCGTGCATCATCTCTTCCTGACCCCACACATTAAACATTCTCTCTCTTCCCTCTCATGTCACGTAAACAAACCCCATTACTTTCCCCAACCACACCAAATCACACCATTAATTCATTTCTTCTTCTTTCTTCTTCTTTATTCTTTCTTCTTCCTTGTTCTTTGTTTTTTTTTTCTTTTCTTTCTCATCTCCAGATTCCAAATCCGCGAATTGAAGTCAGCGTTAGAGAGATAAATGTTAGTTCTTTTTCTTTCTTCTTATGCTCTCTCTCTCTCTCTCTCAAACCCCTTACTCTCTTCCTTTTTTCCTCTTTTGAATTACCCACGTGTATATATACATAGTAAAGTTAATTTCGAAGTGTAATAAGGTGTTATAACGAGAATTTGTAGATTCTATATGCTGAGACGTCAGATCATAATAGAACAGAGAAGTGTAACTGATATAACTCCTTTCATTGGTCCAACTAGTATAACTAGTACGGCTGATAAAATGAGCAAAACGAGTATATCTGGTACCTCATCATTCTACTTGGGATGTTCCGGAGGAAATACAATATTGGCGTGTCTTACCAAAGCCTTACAAGAAAAAGAAAAGAATAATACAAGTGACCGTCACCTAGGGGTTGGAGAACCTCGAAGGAGGAGGAAGAAGACTCGCGTGCAATTTCAGAGTTGGTTTGGTTTGTAATCTACTTTATATTTGTGTAAGCTTTGTATGACTGAATGTTACACTATGGATGTAAGCATGCATGTTATTTCTATCAGATACGGCTAAGTACAACTAGTACAGCTCAATATTATGTGTTGAATATGTCTAGTACAACTGGTATGATTGATACAATTCTGCCGTAGTACAATCGGTAAAATTGGTCAAACTAGTATAACTGGTATTATGCGTACAAGTAATATAACTCGTACAACACTATTGTAGTACTGTAATAAATTTATGAAAATGCATTTGTAAATTCATTTATAATACAATTCTCATATTAAATAGGCCAACAAAACACTGAAAACACATTTTCACCACTATATTAGTGATTTAAATGCAAATTTCATTTTTTGGGTTGATAAAGATGTTATCATTTCATCATCTACCTTATACTTCTAATGTTACTTTCACAATCTTAGACACAATAACATAGAATTTTACTACCAAATTATTTTTTTACACATTTGATTGTATATGAATATGTAATATGTAGTTTATATACTTAATTTCAAAAGTACAACTAAGTGAATTTCATTTATAGTATGGTACTACTAGTTACAAGTTATTATGACGAAAGTACAACTCTTTACAAAAAAAAAACAAATGGTATAACTGCATCATTGGTACAACTCTTCACAATTTTTTTTTTTTCAATAATTTTTGTAAGGACGTTTTTATGAGTTTACACATGTAAGTGCACTTTTTTACGTAGTAAACTACTTGTACTAGTTATACTATTGCGAGAATTATATAAATGCATATTAAGTCTGAAAATAATTAGATTCATAATTAAATATAAATACTTAATTTCATAAAAAGTCTGAAAATACATAAAACAAAGAAAATAATTTATTATTTCCGAACATATGGGGACTGCAACATATGTGAAGGTTTTAGCACTCTCTTAGGCCTATAACCTTCCTCGTCATGTGGCTAAACTTATGGAAGATGTGCCTGAACTGACGGTGATTGAGAAACCACTCCTTCTCGCTGTCCTCAAAGTCTTTTATGACATGAATCAAATAATATTGAGTGCACTTTGACGCCAATGTGCATAATTTTACATACTCCGACGATCTAAGGAAAGAACGGAGTGGTTGCAAAGGTTCTAGAGGCTCACACTCATACTCCTGAAAAAGCCTTACAAGGCCAACAAAACATTGAAAACACATTTCTACCACTATTTGTGATTTAAATGCAAATTTCATTTTTTGGGTTGATAAAGATGTTATCATTCCATCATCTACCTTATACTTCTAATGTTACTTTCACAATCTTAGACACAATAACATAGAATTTTACTACCAAATTATGTTTTACACATTTGATTGTATAGGAATATGTAATATGTAGTTTATATACTTAATTTCAAAAGTACAACTACGCGAATTTCATTTACAGTATGGTACTACTAGTTACAAGTTATTATGACGAAAGTACAACTCTTTACAAAAAAAAAACAAATGGTACTAAAAAAATTTTAATCACGTTTTTCATGAGTTTACACACGTCGGTGCATGTTTTGGTACTAAAATTTTCGATATTAATACTAATTGTACTAGTTATATTATTGGATGCAGGAATAGTAGCTGTATGTATGTATACTAGTTATACTATTGCAATAATTATATAAATGCATATTAAGTCTGAAAATACTTAAACACATAATAAGTCTAAATAGGAAATACCTGAACCTAAATCCGAAAAATATTAGAAAACTCGATCGGCTTGTATTTGTCTAAACCCGAAACCCAAAAATCTAAAAACCCGAAACCCAAAAATCAAAGCCCGAATAAACCGAACCTGAAATACAATTAGCAAAAACACGATTGGTTTGTATACGCTAAAACCCAAAAAACTGAAAACCTGAATCCCCAACTCGAAGCCGAAAAATTACCCGAATTCACGGGGCTATGTATCATGATGTCGTCGCACGTTTTTTATTCATATGTTTACAACTACACGAGTAATGGTAGTTGTAGTTGTTATATTAGTTAAACATAAGAAATCTAGTGGTACTTCTTTTCCATGGATGCCTTCACCTCAGCAGTCTTCTTTTCTATGGCTACCTTCTCCTCGGCAGCCTTCTACAAAACCCCCCACACAGTTCATATAAATTACACACAGTTGTACTAGTCGTACTAGTATTACTAGTATGACTGATATGACTGGTACAACCACTATCAGTTGAACTAGTATTTCTTGTATGACTGGCACAACTGGTACCAGTTGTACTAGTATTACTGATATGACCGGTACAATTACTTGTGGTTGTATTAGTTGTACTATTAATACTAGAACGACTAGTACAATGCCACCTCTTGACTATATCCCTGGGACGGATCCGGATATGGACAGATCCGGATATGGCCGGATCCATGTTTTAACTATCCCGATCTGGATCCGGGGCTTTCGGATATCCAGATTTCAGATATCCGCCTAAATATCAAGATATCCGTGGATATCCGGATCCGTAAAAAATATATTAAAATATTAAAAATAACATTAAATTAATACTTATATTTATTTTTAAATATATACATATAATATAATATTAGGAAAAACAAAATTAGATTATTATAAAAATATTTTAAGTTTATTTTTATGTATAAATCTAGATATACTTAAAAATTCAGTAGTAATATAGAAAAAAATATTATATTTAAAGGACACGGATCCGGATCCGGATATCCGGATTTGAAAATTCAGATATCCGGATTTGAAAATTCAGATATCCGGATCCGGATCCGGATCCGGTTTGTACGGATCCAAAGTTTTATTATTCGGATCCGGATCCGGCCTTCCAGATATCCAGATTTTCGGAGCGGATACGGAGCGGATCGTGGCTCCATTTTCGGAGCGGATTAGGACAACTTGTATGATTAATATAATTAGTATAACTAATATGATTAGTATAACTAATATGATTAGTATAAACAGTATGATTAGTATAAATAGTATGATTAGTATAAATAGTATGATTAGTATAACTAGTATGATTAGTATAACTAGTATGATTAGTATAACTAAGATAACTAGTACGATAAATGTGATGAGATAAATTTTTTTTTATTTATTTGTGTTTATGTTTGGTTTGGACTTGATTTAAATTATGTTTGGATCCATTATATTTAGGTCCAACGAATTGAAATTAAATGAAGGACAAAATTGAAATTTCCATCACTTTTCGTTTAAAACAAAAAGAAAAAAAAATGTAAAATATGGAAAGGTCATTTGAGAATAACTCTCCCTTGAGAGTCATCTCAGAATTTGATCTTTTTGTTGGAGTACATCGAATATATGTTTTTAAAAGAGTTAAAAAGCTCTAATACAACCGTATTTTTGGGCTTTATTCCCGAAACCAAAATGAAAATCGGCACTCTTCATAAAAACTGGTAAACTATTAAGCTTTGTAAAATGTCCGTCAGAAATGGGTTTAAAGTGTATGAATAAGTTAATAGCAAAGCCCATAATCATCTGACCTCTTTAACGACCCAAGAAATAAAATAAAACAAGACCGTACGATATTCAGGGTTCTAGATTGGTAAAGAAGTTTCTGGAAACCTTCGTGTCCACGTGCTTAGACAAATGTCAAGAAACAAGCTTTGATTACAATGTCTAGAACCTTCCTTTGTCCTCAACTTATATCCGTTTCTCTCTCCTCCACGGTCATGATCAGACACTCGAAACCATTTTCACACATTCACAAACTTTCCTACAAACCAAAGTTTCTATTATTCTGCAGAAACAGAGGCCTTTGAAGAAACAGAGCCAAGTTTGGTGGAGTTTTGATTACTTTGGCCTATGGACTAGAAATGGAGCAATTGAAAGTGGAACTTGAGGAAGAGACGGTGATGTGCGGTGGTTCGACGGCGGCGGCGTCTTCGTCGGTCGGATCGTCATCGTCACCGAGACCAATGGAAGGACTAAACGAGACAGGACCACCGCCGTTTCTGACCAAGACTTATGAGATGGTGGAGAATCCGGCGACGGACACGGTGGTTTCTTGGAGCAGTGGCCGTAATAGCTTTATCGTTTGGGATTCTCACAAATTCTCAACTACTCTGCTTCCTCGCTACTTCAAGCATAGCAATTTCTCCAGCTTCATTCGTCAGCTCAACACTTATGTAAGTGCCCATCTTCGCTACTTTATCAGCTTCTTCTTCTTGTTTTGTTGTTTCTAATCTCAGGTTTGGATTTCTTTAGATGGGTTTCTTAAAAGATTAGTCCACAGCTTGAAAAGGTTAGTTCTTTGTGCTTTTGAACCGACTAAACTCAAATAGGTTTCTCAAAGTTTGTTCCTTTTTATATGAGACCTATCTTTGGCTCTAAGTTCAGCTAGAAAAATGACTGTTCTCATTTGTCTCCCTGCAAAATTGCGGAAAAATGATTCAAGACTCTATAAAATATAGTCGCATAGTTCAACAAACAAGAAATTGATGTAATGATTCTTGAACTGTGTATATTTCTTTCTATTTTCACTGGGTTTGATGAAAATGCGGTTCTGTAATCAGCTTTCCTTGAATCCTATGTTCTTGAAAGTTAAAAACCGAATCTTGAAAGTTATGACAGTAGTGGTTACGTTCAAGTTCAAATTTCTGAAGAAGCGTTTCCTTGAATTGCAGGGATTCAGAAAGATCGATCCAGACAGATGGGAATTTGCGAACGAAGGCTTTTTAGCAGGCCAGAAGCATCTTTTGAAGAGCATAAAACGAAGGAGAAACATGGGTTTGCAGAATGTGAATCAGCAAGGATCAGGATCAGGATCAGGATCAGGAATGTCATGTGTGGAAGTTGGGCAATATGGTTATGAAGGGGAAGTAGAGAGGCTAAAGAGGGACCATAACGTACTCGTAGCTGAGGTGGTTAGGCTGAGACAGCAGCAACACAACTCAAAGAGTCAAGTTGCAGAAATGGAGCAACGTTTGCTTGTTACAGAGAAGAGACAACAGCAGATGATGACGTTCTTAGCCAAGGCCTTGAACAATCCAAACTTTGTTCAACAGTTTGCACTAATGACCAAAGAGAAGAAGAGTTTGTTCGGTTTGGATGTCGGTAGGAAACGGAGGCTAACTTCTAGTCCAAGCTTGGAGACTATGGAGGAGAGGATGTTGCACGATCAGGAGTTTGATAGAATGAAGGAGGATATGGAGACGTTACTCGCTGCAGCTATTGATAATGAGTCAAGTAGTTTGATGCATACTAAGGAGGAACAGTGTTTGGAAGCTATGAATGTGATGATGGAAGATGGTCACTTAGAAGCAGAGATTGATGTGAAAGTGGAGGATCTTGTTTCTTCACCGTTGGATTGGGCCAGTGAGGATCTACATGACATTGTTGATCAAATGGGTTTTCTTGGATCAGAACCTTGATTATACAAGCTCAAACACATCTCACTAGTCTCAAGTCTTTCTTACGCTGTCTTAATGTGTGGTAACTGCTACAACCTCTATTAAGACTTGTTGAATTGTTTGTTTTATTTTGTCTCAATTAATCCGTAAAGTGTTGTGGTTCCGTTGTACATTGTCTTTTTTCCTGAAATAGACTCTGATTTGTCATCATTCTCCAGATCCTTCAAGTAATCATGTCTTCGACATCCGTCTATAAGAGAGAAGACCTGGATTTAGTAGTATCTGTTAGGCTTTCCATGGCGAAGAAGATCGAGAAAACTAGTGATTCTTGATTGCTAGGGTGTGTGTGTGTGTGTGTGTCAGTTGTTGCCCAATAACAAAAAGCAAAACAAAAGGTAGGCACAGTGCCTCAAAATTTTGAATTCGGCGTAATTAAATTCAAAATCTTCTCTCTCAAGGAGTTTTGATCGGCCACTCCAAATCTGCTACAACTCCTTTAAGTGTCTGACCAAAATAAACCTTAAGTCTAAACAATGAATTGAAAATCCTAATTATAGACTAAAAACACGAGTGGGGCAGATATGCAAATATGTAAAATTCTTGGGCCAAACTTGCAATTCTTCAAAAGTCTGTGTAACTCAGACAAGGAACATGCGCGCGTGATGGATTCCAAAAGTGGTTTGCGACTTGATCCTTTCAGTAACAACTTGTGTTTGGCTCCAAAACGCTCTGGTATCTCCAAATGCACTCCAAACATACTTATCCAAACATACTTAAACTTGTAAATATTAAGAAATACTGAAAAGATTACATATAAAAGACATGTATCATGGTCAAAAATCCGGAAAAACCTATATTCACTCTCCCAGACTTAGTATTTGTTTATTCTTAAGCAAAACAAAAACCTAAATTTGTAGAAGAAGTTTGAAAACGCGAAAACTCACCTTCTCTTTAGAACATCAAACTGACCACTTAATCTTAAAATCCACAAACTGTAAGATAAATTCAAATTAGAACCATCATGTTCTCCGAAGAAAGCTTCCTAAATTCAATCCACAATTTCACAACATTGTCCATAAACCTTCAGCGTTGGGTCTCATCAATGATTTTAACGCCAAGAACCTTCTAGACTCATTCTCGTACAATACCACGAAAAGCCAACTTTTACAACCACTTTTTGATACTCTTTCTCTCTCCCAAACTTATTATTTTCTCTTCATTTTATTTTTAATATATATTTATTATTGCAAAAGTATGACGAATAATAATATAATGGAAAATTTTCCCAAACTTTGCTTCGACCTTTATGTGATCATTCATTTAAATGTAAAATAATGGGATCATGAGAAATTTTCCTACCCATTCACCCAAAAAAATCATTTCATCTTTTATACTTTTATTTAATATTTAAAATAAGGGAGAGAAATAATATCACTTTTCACACATGCTGCATCTGTGAGGTATGAATGATGAGTCAAAACCTATGAAAACTAGTCATATCAATGAGGTAACAAGAAAAGCTCAGATATTAGCTCGAGCTTAGTGGATTGCTGGAATACGAATGTCTCTTGTTAATTGGTCAACCTTTGGATTTCCTATTAGTCGGATATGAAATTCTATAATAATGGTCACTAAGATGAAACATTTTAGCACAATGAACCAAGAGAAAAAAAAAGTTTCCAACAAATTTGACTCAATAATACTAACACAACTGACACAAAATTGAGCAAAGCCCAATACATTAGTGTTTTCTCCCAGACTTAAACAACACTTCCCCAGTGTTATTAAGACTTAATGTCGAAAGAAACCAATGAAAAAATGAATGAACGAAGACAAGGTTTGAATACTTAGCTGTCATAGTGGTGTCGGTGGACACAAATATCAAGTGTTGGTCGATACTCAGGTTGGCTCCAAACTCCTCCGTCTTTTTTTTTAATATAATATCTGAAATGAAAAGAACCAAAGTGAAATTGAAAAGAAAACATAATCAAAAGAAAAATCTACCTACAAGAAGGTTGCCTCCTACTAAGCGCTCATTCTCAATCATTAACTTGAGTGTGTCTGGAATTGGGCATCAGGTGTATCAAATAATGACAATGAATGTCTCTGTGAAAAATGTCTCATCCATGGTGGTGTGTAATCAGTAGACGCTTGAGATCTGCCAAAGAATCTCAGAACAACAGAAGGGGTGGGCTCTATGTCTGGGCAGTACACTTTGATCACCTTGATGTCCTGTAATATCAAAATTAGATACATGAAGTACACACCTTTGCTTTAATGGAGTTTTAGAGAGTTGGAAAAATCTAGCTTTCTGTTTAACAACAGTTTTTGGTACCGCAACATTAGAACGTTTCCGAAAATAAATCATTGTTGGCAATTTTGGGCTGTTAAGCGGAGGGTGTCAATTGACACTACAGCTTTGTGTCGGGAGATCGTGTTGAGCTGGGCATTGGCTGGTCGATATCCGTTTGTTATTTCGAGTTTGGTGTAGACCGACACTGTATCTCTAGCTCGAATTCCTGCATTTTTTCCTAACTTAGTAGCTTCCTCAAAATTCTTAGCCAAGTCTTCTTCGACAACCAGGTTGGTTACTTGCTCACTTGCATCGAACATTTTGACATACCCATCAGTAATGTCATATGATTGCTCTTTAGGATCCTCATCTCTGGATGTCTCTACAGAGAAAGTCTGACCATCAATGATAGGTGTCTTCCTTAGCTTACACGTGCTGAAATTCATGACCACATCATCGAAATTAAGTTCTATCATTTCCTTCTTGCAGTCAATTAAATCTCGTACAGTTGCTAAGAAAAGCCTCCCCCCAAGATGAGAGGGTTGATAGGCTCAAATATACCCAACAACTATTCTACAATTGCACATAAGGACAATCGTAGTATAGAACGGGTCGAATCTACAGAGACTCATAATCACTCAATAGACATTAGTGTTCGAATTAAGCTAACGGTAATCAATGAGATTAAAATGTAAAAAATGTAACGAGATTGGTAAATTGGATTGGGAAGGAAGTTAGGCTCAGGAAAATTCTGAGATAAATCAGAATTTCAGATCAAATGATTGTCAGATTTTAATGATGCTCTGTTCTTGAACTTGAAACACAAATTGAGTCAGCCAACTATCATTGCAGAATTTGCATAGAATTCCAAATTTCTTTGCAAATCCAGTTATTCAGACAAGCATTAAAGTTCAGGTTCAATTTGTTTACAAAATCCCTAAACCAAATTTCTTTGTAGATAAATTTTTTCTCTCACATAAGATAGTTCATGCAATCACTAAGACCACCGTATCTATTAATAAACCTAAGTTCTAAATTCTAGATGATCAGACCAGAATTAACATCAAACAGAATCCATGTGAAGAACTCTGAGGATAACCTAACAAATCAATTCAATCTAACAAATTCATCAATAACCCTTGAATAATCCTAACCCTAACAAGTAGACTACTCATACATGGCAATTGAAGCAATAAACATGATTGAATAGAATGCAATAAGATCAATAGATAAAAATAAACTGAGGTTTGAAATCTTCTTTCTTACTGACAAGTCCCAGATCTGACCCCCGGAAGCTCTTAAAATGTCTATGCTAAAATAATGTGTAAGTCTAAAACAATGACTCAAAAACATAAGTTATATCATAAACACACAAAAAGGACTTCATTTGAAAACATGGAAAGGTCTTTGGCTGGTTTCCTTTTCTTCATAATAACTTTAAAACATGGAATGTGTAATCGTGATGGGTGTCGACCGACACCATGTCTGTAATTGATCTCTGAGTTAAACTCTTTGACACAACTTCATGTTTGGACCCAAACACGGAAAGTCACCTTGTCTTTAAAGGATCACACTGAACATTAAAACTTAAAATCCACATAATGCAAGATCAGTCCAAAACTGTACCACAATTTACTTCTCCATAGACATTCACAGCTTCACAACATTTTCCTTAAGTCTTCATCGCTGGGTCTCATCAATGATTCTAGTGCCAAGAACCTTTTAGACTCATTCCCATAAAACACCATGACATAACAGCCTTATTTAACTTCTTTGGTACTCTTTCTCTCCCCAAGCTTATTCTCTTCTCATGATCTCTTTTCTGAGATTTTTTTTGTCTTTTTTCCGTTGCAAAGGTGTGACGAATAATGGGGTCACGGAAAAATTTCCTACCTCTTGTTTCTGTGTTAGTGTGATCATTCATTTCAAAGTAAAATAATGGAGTCACATAAAATTTTCCTATCCCTTTATTCAAAAGAAAATCATTACTTGTTTAGATTCAGGGAGAGGGTCAGTACCATTACTTGTTTATGTAGGTTGTGTCTGTTAGGTATCAATGAGGAGTCAAGCCGTACGAATACTAGTCACATCAATAAGGTAAAATAAAAAATTGGGAAATTAGCTCGGGCTTAGTGGGTTCTGCTGGAAATATGGATGTCTCTAGTCAACCGATCAGTCTTTATATTTTTCATTAGTCGCATATGAACCGACAAGAATGGTCACTCAAAAAGAGTATTCAATGAAAAAACCAAAACAAGGATCACAATTTCCAACAAAATTTTGACTCAGTAAAATTGACACAACTATCTCAATTGACTCTCAAAAGAAAACACAGTCAGTAACAACCTCTGCCAGACATGAACAACAATGTCCCCACGGTTAAGATGGCCGAAGTCAGTTAAACAAAATGAAACTAAATTAAATTTGGATTTAATTTTTTATCAACTCACTATAATTTACTATATAAATTGAAAAATACATAATTAAGAATTATGGGATAATTACATAATTGTTTTAATCTATTTTATCTAACTATTGATGAAACAACTACTATATTTTTCAAAGTTTACCCCCTAAAAGAAGATGTGTTTCTGAATTCCAATTTGCATTATTAAATAATTAGCTAACTTCTCTCATTGAAGAGGGTCCACGTCAGCTTTCTTTCTTTTCTCTATGAGTGACACGTGTATAAAATTGACACATTCTTTATTTTTTAAAACACTGCGTTCACTTACATTGCTGCCTCAAAAAAATTTCATCTGACTGTTTACCGAGAAAAAAATAAACCTACGGTCTAAATTTAAGATCCAAAAAATGAAAGAACAAACACCTTCATTGCAATCGAAATTGGTTTCCCCGATGGAATGAACGGCCTCGATTCCCTCTTCTCCACTTCGACCATAGGGGAAGATGATGATTGGGGATAGTGTAGGAACCTTATTTGCTACAACCAAGACAACTGATATTTGTATATATAATTGATGAACAAAAATCTAAAAATAAAATACAAAACCAGAAAAATGATAAGGAAAATTGCAGAGACGAGACTTTGATTCTCTTTCCTTAAATCTTTAAACTCCCCGTAGTATGACGGTTTCGTAGCGGTAAGATTCCCAGGATACAACTGCTGTATTTTTATCTCCCAGCACTGAAGTTAAAACCTATCGAACCAAAATTTTGTGCTGTATTCTCAAGGGGAAAAAACAGAAGAAGAAAAGGTTGTGAGGGAATTGTTTTCACAGAATTGTGTGTGAAGAACATGAACAAAATGTCTAGTTTAAAAAACAAATTCCAACCTCAAAGAAGAGTGGAGTAATGGAATAATTAATTCCATTATCACAATTGAATTTTTTATGTTACAAAATCAATTACATTAATTATGTAGTCAAAATTCAATTCAAAGAGATATTATTGTTTGACTTTATCCACAACAAAATTTACAAATGGCTTTTGATAAAAAGATGATTAGTATTTTAAACCGCAGGCCCATTTATCAAATCCCGAGACCCGAGACTCAAGCCCGGTCTGGATATCTCTCTTTCCACTTTCGACGTTCATTTCTCATTCAAAACAACTTCGATTTTGACATGTGACTACACTACTATATAGTGCTCATGGTGATGATTACGTCGTGACCAAGTTCCGATTATTTTGATAGATGTCTCCATCGGAAAATCCACCGGAAAATTGGTCCACACCACTTTGTCAAAAACGAGCAACAGATAGTCGTCGACTCTTTGCCCAATCCCCATTCGACGGTAAATTGGATCGAATCCGAGAATAAGAGTTAGTCCCAGTGGGTTACTTATCATGGTCTGAGCCACTTACTGTGTTCGGAGAGGAAGCAGAAAAAGAAGATGCATCAGGTGCGCCGGTTTCATCTTTTAAATTCTCGCCTAAGTGTCATGATCTGTGAGTAGAGTAGTGAATACGAATCCAACAGTAGAAATCAATGCCTTGATCGCAGATCTGTGTAGAGAGAAGGAACAAAACCACATCACTGGAAATAAAAAAAGATTCATCCTCCGAGCCAAAAATTTGGAATTTCAGGTCGGTTTGGATTATTTTAGCTGGAATTTATTGAATTTAGATACCGAGAGGTAAAAAAAAAGACTAGCAATGTGTTGAATTCAAAATACATTTATGGATCCAAATTATTCAGATTTTAGTTTTATCAATAGAATCGATGATGATATTGAGGATAGTTGGGAATTAAGACGGCGGAATCTATATCTCTTCAAGTGCAGATCAAAGCTCTAAGGTAATATAAAGCATATGTCTTCTCCTTATTGTTCTCTAAGCAATAGTTAATATTCTAATACGTTTTTGCGTGACTTTATTGAAGCAGAAGGAACATGATAATTCTCAAAGTGAATCTGTTGTGGTTCAGAATACAACAGATTAAAATTCAAGCATGGGAAGTTCACCAACAAATGGAACAGGTCCAAGTTCTGATACTGGTAAAAGAAAGAAAATAGATGAGGACCCTTGGGGTAATGCCGGATGGGATTTAAGGTTGCTGTAACGAGAGAGACCAAGAAGGATATAACAAACAAGGTATAAACTTCATTTCATTAAAAAAATGCTTGCATTGGCTGATGGTACAAGCTTTATTTGGTTTATGTTTACAGGAATCTAACAACTGGGGATTCGGATTTGGTTCTGAGATTGAAAAGATCACTTATTTTTTGTACATTCTCCCAAACCTGACACTTTTTGCTGTTGTTTGCTGTATTTTGCATTTAGGACAAAGGTGTTTCACCCTAAAATCAATAGAAACCAAAATATTTTCATCGTTTTTGGAAGAACAACGGAGCCTTGCTCTCGCCACTTCCAAGGTGAGTATCATCTTTCACGACGTCAGGTCTTCAATGTTTGTATATATTCAAAAAATGTATTAATGGAATGCGTATGCCATTGCTAGGTTAATGATGTTATACGTTTCAGAACATTGAGTAGAAACAGAAGCTAGGAACAAACAAAGGATTAACTGAAAACAGATCCTTACTGATTTGCTAAGTTCCCCTATTTCTACTGATTCCTCACTTTAAACTAAACTATATAGCTAACTGAAAATTTATGAGGTTGACATGATCTGGTGTAAGAGCTGAACTCTTTTGATTTGTTATGAAGACTTATGTCGTGAAGTGATCCCTTCTGTTTTACAGATTTATCCACACAAGCTTAATGTATAGAAAAATGCACTTCAGTGTTTTTTTAGCTATCTGAAACTGTTCTTTCAAGATCCAGTCTCATGTCTTTGATTAACGCGATCACTATAAACTTGAGCCGTTCTAATCTCCTTTACAGAACTGGATAGTAGATTGTCATTCCTGATTGTGTTTCATGAGGGCTTAGTCATGCATTTAGATTAACTAAGAAGCATTATAGTGAGAGGATGTGCAAATGTTGCCCTTTTAGATTATTGAGCATTTTAATGAGAGGTTATCTAGATATATGGCTACAGGAACAATATATTCTCTTTCAGCCATGTTGATGATGTTGTGGATGCTCATATAGTTGCACTGGAAAAATGTAGGATTGGTGAAAGATACTTGCTTACCGAGGGAGGGAAATGCTTCTTTTAATCATGTCTTTGATATGGCTACACTCATTATTGGAGAAAAAAAAGTCTTACCATTCCGTTATAGGTAATCGATGCACACGGATGGTTACCTGTTTTAGTCTCTCGGGTTACAATAAAGCTTCCAGTAATCAGCCCACCGGTGAGTTTCAATTGCATTCATTATCTACTAAAGCTCAGTAGGTACTTTCTGGAAAGCACTATCTACTAAAGGCTTTGGTTTCAATACTTTTATTAGGTTAATGATACTTTGATTGAACCTAGACCTACGATTAATATCTAGGCAAATCTTGTCGTTGTATTTTTTTTTTAATATAGTTATGAGGAGTTATGTTGTTTTCAAACAACTTTAGCACAACTCTAATAACACATAGATTTGTTTAATCTATAAAAAAAGGAAGAGCGTTTTGACTCAGTCATGCTCCGATATGCTCCCCTTTGTTTACATCCAAAGGAAAATGGAAAACCTCTCCGTGCAAAAACGCATTCATAGGGACTTGACCATGTGACCAATGTTTTGTGTGTGTGTGTGTGTCTTCCGTTATAGTCATATGATAGCAAAGAGCTTGATTTTGATATCACTGTTAAAAACTTAAGAGATAATAAATCATCGGTGAAGTCGTACAATTGTTTACAAAGAGAGTTATGATAAGGTTTACAAAATCACATAGTTATTCACTCAGGTTCTAATACAATATTAGCCAGCACAAGTTTGGTAAAACTGAGTAAGTAGTTTTTCTTAATTACTATAAAACGTGATTAAAATTTAAAAAAACAAAACAATTTAAAAGAGATTGTAAAGTTCTGATTGATATACTATCAGGAAAGCAAACAAATTTTTACATGAAGCTATCTGCTATGATATTGTGCATTGAAAAAACAAATTCA
Organism: Isatis tinctoria; assembly: GCA_010577795.1. NCBI lineage: Eukaryota > Viridiplantae > Streptophyta > Magnoliopsida > Brassicales > Brassicaceae > Isatis > Isatis tinctoria. Next base: position 22,511,671 of record CM021247.1, on the reverse strand, counting down.
CTCGATGTTTAATCCATTTCGCACCTTGGCAAAGCAATGGAAACTACTCATACTTTAGCTAAGCAACTGCCACCAATTCTATGTTCTATAGTGATAAATTGTACCAGTCTTATTGGCTTGCCCATGCCTTATATTCAAAAAAGGTCTTTGCAACGGGACAAAAGGCTAATTGACACACATGGGAAGTAAAGTTATCGCATCGGAGATGCTCACCCAAATGAAGTAGACGTCCAAAGTATTGATTCCAAGAATAATATTGTCTCCTAATGATACCCGTTCAACTTTAAGAGGCGGCAGTTCCCCATCCGACTATCGTACGCCATGACTATCAACAAGAATCAAAGACAAAATCTAAAAAATGTCACTTTATATCTGCCTAAACCTGTTTTCAGCCACGGACAACTATACATCCCACTCTCTAGAGTGACCACACCAAAGGGGCTCGAAGTGCTATAGACTACAAAAACCAACTAGGAAAAACAATACGTCACAAATATTGTGTAAAAGAAGCTTTCTGCGGACTACCTTCAGCTGAAAGTAAGTATGTGAATCCATAATATATTTACTTATTATAAATATTAAAAAATAATCCTTCATAACTATAGATCCTCACTTACAGATTACGAATAAGATAAGGAGCTATCAACACGGAAGAATGACGCGTAACCAATGGGAGCAAAAACGCAAAAGAAGGTAAAGAGTAATTAAATTACAAAAAAACATTTAAACGCAAGGAACATAAAACATACATGTTTTTTACTGGTCAATTACACACTTCACACATCGACCAGATTGAACCAAAAGAGAACAAAAACAAGGAATCAAGCTTTGCAATGCCTCCTTTCTTAAATAACATAAACAGATTCTTTTAATTTTTTTTGTTTATTATTATGATTGGCTATTCAAAAATATTATGTTCAATGGGGTATTTAGGTAGATTACATATATAATAATGATATGCTAATTCTTAAAATATACATAAAACAATAAATAAATATTAAAATATTCTGCATTACGCAATTTTATCCTAAAATATACTACGAAGAAAATAAACATATAACTAACGAAACACCATCCTGGGGTTAGCAGCTCTACTAGTTTCCATAATACAAAAAAAATTACAACTAATAGTGAGGCAATTATTGTTTCGTAAATTATTTTGAGATTACTCCATAAATAACCATACTTGAGCTCCAAACACATTATGATCGATAGATGATCTGAAAATGTCTTTTTACTACTGTCACAATAATAAGCAATGTTAATAAAATCTTATGGGCAAAAGAATGAGTGTAAAATCCCCACATATACAATGTAACACTAAAAATAAAAATGAATGTGACTTTTAGATTTCAATTGATCAATTTAAAAGTTGACGATCTGATAAAAATTTTAGGGGATTTTGTAATCAAATTAAAATTTCAAAGCATTGTATTTGAAAAGTTAAAAGTATAGAACCAAAATCCATTAATCTTTAAAACTAACCTAATACAATAGTAAGTCATATATCTTTTCCATTATGAGTCCTTTTGGATAACATCAGCATTAATTTTAAAGAACACCGAGTTAAGTGTAATATGATTATCGCTTTCATTTTAAATATTAAATTTATAACAACTTATATATAATCTTTGATGTATATAACACCCCCTTTTGATGTCCATTATAATGATATAACTCGTAATGCGTCTAAAATTCTGCCTCATTGAAAACCTTACCAGGAGAAACAATGGGAAAAACCATGGTTAAGGGAAAAAAGCGCAATTACTCCCCCTCTTGAGTACATCCGTTAAGATCTTGGAGACGAGATAATCCGATATGATGAGTTAACTTCTTGAAAGTAGCAGTAGGTAATTCCTTGGTGAATAAGTCAGCCAAATTTCCGCTTAAACGGATTTGAATAACATGTACATCACTTCTTCTGTAGTTTATGGGTGTAGAAATTTTTTGGTAGAATGTGCTTTGCTCTATCACCTTGGATGTATCTGTCTTTGAATTGTGTGATGCTCTTCGTACATAATTGTTAGAGCTGATTTACCTGCAGATATACCACAATCTTCTCGTATATGTTGAAGTAAAAATCTTAACCATACACACTCGCGACTAGATTCATGAATATCTAAAATCTCTGAATGGTTAGAAGAAGTGGCTGTAATAGTTTGCTTCATAGAACGCCAAGAAGTTGCAGTTCCTCCGCAGGTGAGGAGGACATATCCAGTTTGTAATATAGCATTATGGGGTTCAGATAAATATCCTGCATCCGCAAAACCAATTAAGTCTTCCTTGGATAGTGTAGAAAAGAATAAATCCATGTCTTTCGCGCCTTTGAGGTAGCAAAGTATATGTTTAATCTCATTCCAGTGCTTTCTAGTTGGACTTGAGCTGAACCTTGCTAATAAATTCACCGCAAATGATATATCAGGTCTTGTATTACTAGCAAGGTACATCAATGCTCCTATTGTACTTAAATATAGTACTTCAAGACCAAGAACTTCTTCATCATTTTTCCGGGTGCGGAGTGGACCCTTTGATACATCGAGTGATCTTAAAACCATTGGGCTACTCAATGAGTGTGTTTCATCCATATTGAACCTTTTGAGCACATTTTCTGTGTATGTTGTTTGATGTAACAAAATGTCATTCTTTAAATGTTCAATTTATAATCCGAAACAAAATTTTGTTTTCCCAAGGTCATTCATCTTGAATCCTTTCTTCAAATATTCTACTGTGTAGGAAATCTCTGCTGGAGTTTCCAAATTATTTAAATCATCAACATATACTGCAATTATAACACATCCTTTTCTGGATTTCTTTATAAATATGCATGGGCTAATAGGGTCATTCTTGTAGCCCTCTTTTATCAAGTACGCACTAAGGCGATTATACCACATATGTCCTGATTGTTTTAATCTATAAAGAGACCAGTTTAACTAGATTTTACTCCTTCAGGTAGTTTTTATAATGGTTCATATAAGTATGTTGTGACTACATCCAATCGTAAGTCAAGTCCTTCTTGGACATTTAGTCGAATTGGAGCATTTATAGCTGGGATATATGACTTTATTACTCCTTTTGGGTCTGTAAAAGCATCTTGTAGCTGATTTGCTAAGCTTTGTAAATGAATTTTCTTCTGAAATTCTAAGTCACATTCTTTATTTCTAGGATCAAGATAAGATAACGATAATTCATTCCAGTGAATATCTTTTCCCAACTGTTTATTTTCTCTCCCTAATTTTGGAAATACAGGCTCATTAAAATGATAATCTGCAAATCATGACTTGAATAAATCCCCTATGGTTGGCTCTAAATACTTAATTATTGATGGAGAATCATATCCAACATATATATTCTCAAGCTCCTTTAAGGTCCAATCTTAAATTGCTGTGGTGGAGCAATCAGGACATATACAACATATCCAAATATTTTAAGATGGAAAATATCTAATTCATGACCCATAAGCAATTATGATGGGGAGAACTTGTGATTACTAGTCGGCCTGATGCGAATCAATGTTGTTGTGTGCAATATAGCATGTCCCCGAGCAGATATTGGGAGTTTTGATTTCACGAGTAATAGTCTAACAATCAATTGAAGACATTTGATTAATGATTCTGCTAAACCAATTTGTGTGTGAACATGTGCTACATGATGTTCAACACTTATCCCAATGGACATGAAATAGTTACTAAAAGCTTGAGACGTGAATTCACCATCATTATCAAGTTGACTTTCCTTTAAAGGAAAATCTAGAAAATGTGCTCGTAATCTAGTCAATTGAGCAAGTGACCTTGCAAATGCCAGATGACGAGTTGATAATAAGGATACAAGTGACCATCTACTAGATGCGTCAATTAAAACCATAAAATGCCTAAAAGTTTCACATGGTGGGTAAATAGGTCCACATATATCTCCTTATATACGTTCCAGAAAATTGATCGTTTCTAAATTTATTTTGGCTGGTGAAGGCTGTATGATTAATTTGCCTTGTGGATAAGCAGAGCATGAGAAATCATTTAGAACAATCTTCTGGTTCTTCAATGAATGTCCACATGAATTAGTAATTATATTTCACATCATTACTGTACTGGGATGGCCTAACCGGTCATGCCAAACAGTGATATTTTCAGTAGACTTTTGGTCTACTATAGCATTTGCCTCAACTGTATTGATAGTAGTATAGTAAGCCCGATTGAGAATGCAAGTAATCTTTTCATTACATTCTTAAAGTCGTGGGAAATATTTATAATTTGAAGGTATTCAACATTTTCTTTACTCATAGTCTCAGTATGGTATCTGTTTATGCGGATATCCTTAAAACTTAATAATTTTTTTTGGGACTTAGGAAAGTATAATGCATCAACAACTTCAAATTGTGTTCCCATAGCAATGACATATTTTCTCTTCCAAAGCCTTCCATTATCTTTGCACTGCATGTTACGTTACTCACATTTGTTTCTCTCAATGTCGAACAAGAGAAATATCTCCTATTTTTTAAAATAGTGTGACTAGTTGCACTGTCTACCAAGCATAGATCTCCATCATTCATTTATCTTCAAAATAAAAATAAATAAATTATTTTCTCATATAAAATAATTTAATAAAATAAATTAAAAAGCCAAATAACTAAAAAACAAGAAAATTCAAAAGCCAAAAACCGATAAATCAAGAAACAAAATTTGAAATAATTATTGCTCAAAGCACTTTTTCCTTTCATCAAGGATAAAGTCGGAAATGTCGGTGAGTGGTATCACCAAAACCAAATTTGTCCATCCTCATTTTCTCCATTTTCGAACACCAAATTTGTCTACACTTTCATTCACTTTTTCTTCACTAATTATTGATAAAGTTCAACAAGCTTTGGGGTGGGACAAGTGCGAGACTAACGGTCTTTTCCTCCACCACGGTAACATACATTCACAGGCTTTTCTTGTTTGTTATTATTTTTTCACTTTTGGCGAGAGTATGAGTTCTTAAAATAAACTTCTCGACCTCAAACTTGACCATATCCATACCTTATCGACCATTTACGTGTCCACAACCACGACCGGGACCACAATCATTGTTATTGGTGTGGTATTACTCGGTTACATTCGCTTCAGAGAGTGGAGCGGAACCAGTTGGACGTAGTCCGTGATTTTTCATCAATAACTCATTATTTTGCTCAGCTACAAGGAGACACAGTATAAGTTGGGAGTACTTTTGTAATTATCTTTCACAGTATTGTGTCTGCATGACAACATTATTTGCATGAAAAATATAGAATGTCTTCTCTAACTTATCTGCTTCTGTGATTGTCTCTCCACATAATTCAATTAGGAAGTAATTTTGAACAAGGCTGAGTTGTAATCACTTGCGAACTTAAAGTCTTGTAATCTCAGATGTGTCGAATCATAACAAGCTTTAAGTAAAATCAAAGTTTTCTGGTTGTCGTAACTTTCCTTTAAATTGCTCCAAAGAATTTGTGGATCTTTCACAGTCAAGTACGGATTCTTGAGACCCCCATGGAGATGATGGCAAAAAAATATCATAGTCTTTTCTTTATCTTGACTTTGAACTTGATTTCCTTCATTGATTGTTTGATCAAGTCATTTTTCACTGAGAAAAAATTTAGCATCTAATGACATGCCAAATATTGTCTCATGTAATATCAAACCCCTCAAATTCAATGCTTGTAAAATTTGACATAGTTCTTTCTTAGTTCAGACGACTAGGATTTCGTGCTGATAACGTGTTATAAATAAAAGAGATAGAGAGAAAAATAGGTGTGTGCTTATTTTTCAATGATTAAGGGGTCCTTTTTATAGGAATACAATGAGAGAGAATTACTTGGTGACAAAGTAAACCATAGCGCACAAGTAATTCTAGAAGCATCTAATAGATGAGTCTTATAATGGACATCTATATATTATGTATAATATTTTGATTTATAGTTTTAGTTTTATCTTGTAAGTTAACTTTTTGTTAGTAAATATAATACAGTATGGTATTTATTAATTAAAATGTTAAAATAATAACTTAAATTATGTTTTAAATTTTTTTATATGTGTACCAAATTTTATGGAAAAATCAATTTCTATAGATAAAATTTGTTCTCCCAATCCAGCAAGTAGTCCACAAATTAGTTTTCAAGTAAATAATGAACTACCCCTTGATGAACATCTTAAACACTCGGCCTCGACCAAACCCAATTGGTTTTTTGTCATGAATTCGCACATCATTCTATGAGAAAGAAACGATATATGCTAGAATGTCAAAGATCTAAATATTTTTGTAATTATGGAATATAGAAATCTGAAATATTATTTCCAGGCAAATGGTAGTTAAGCTTTCTTAAGTTTACTTTTTTAATAAGTAATGTTCATATAACAGCGTTGGTATAACAAAGTGAAATGATTTTAAGAAAGTTATAAGAAATTGTAAATGGCTGATTAAAAACCATTCCATTTAGCTCAACTAAAAAATAATTTGGATTTATTTGTTTAACAACTCACCATATTTTACTACATACATAGAAAAATACATAATTAACCATTATGAGATAACTACACAAAATATTTGATCTATTTTATTCAACTATTGATGAGATAACTACTATATTTTCCAAAATTTTCACCCTAAAAGAAGATGTGTATTCTGAATTCGAATTTGCAATTTTTAAATAAGAATCTCCATGATAAAATTTTACAATTTGCCATGTTAAATTTATTTTCCATGTTAAATTTTTAATAGGTTATGTTCATATAACTAGTTGATATTTATCTCAATTAAAAAAAGAATTTGGATTTAATGATTTAACAACTCACCATATTTTACTATAAACACATAAAATAACGTAATTAAGTATTATGAGAAAACTACATAATTGTCTTAATTTATTTTATTCAACTATTGATGTGATCCATACTATATATTTTTAAAGTTTACCTCCTAAATATGATGTGTTTCAGAATTTCAATTCACAATATTAAATAAGAATTTCTCATAATATTAAAATTTGACCTTTAATAGTGAGGCAATTATTATTTCGTAAATTACTTTGAGAGAACTTCATAAATAAGAGTACTTAATTTCCAAACACATTATGATAGATAAATGTTAAAAAATCCTATGGGCAACTGCGGAAAAATAAAAAAAAGTATTTCAAAATAGCATATTAACCGAAGAATGAGTGTAAAATCTCAACATATACATTGTAGCAGTCAAACAAGCAAGAAAAAAATGATGAATTTGACTTTTAGATTTCAATTAATTAATTTAAAAGTTGAAAATATGATAAAAGTTTTAGGCGATTTTTTATCAATTCAAAATTTCAAAGCATTGTATTTGAATAGTTAAAAGTATGGAACCAAAATGCATTTATCTTTCAAACTAACCTAATACAACTGTAAGTCAAATATCTTTTGCACTAAAAGTCCTTATTGGAAATAATCATTAATTTAAAAGAAAACTGAGTAAAGCATAATATGATTATCATTTTCATCTTAAATATTCAATTGATAACATCTTATATATAATCATAGATATATACATTCATAGAAGATATTATCTATAAGTCAGTAGTTTCTTTAATATTTATTAATAATACAAAACTGTTGATTAACATTGATTTTTGTAACATAAGTTCAAACGTATATACATATGACAGAAGACGTATCTCTGGAAAGTGGGAGATCGCTCACCTACATCTAAATTCTCCACTGCAAGTGTTTGGAAATTTCTTAATCCTCAAGGGCAGAAGACGGATTGGTATTCAGCGGTTTGGTTCAAAAGTCGGATCCCGAAACACGCATTCGTGGCGTGGCTTGTGGCAAAGAACAGGTTAACAACTCGAGACAGACTAAGGATTTGGGGGTTAGACGTTCCTAGTGTTTGTCTCCTTTGTAATTCAGGGTGCGAGAGCCGACAGCATTTGTTCTTCGACTGTTCTTTCAGTTCAGAGGTTTGGTCTCTCTTCTCATCTAAATTCCAGGTTTCTCTTCCTTTGTTGTTTGAGGATGGTCTTAGATGGATGACAAACCCTATTAGGGATAAGCACAAGTGTTTGCTTCTTAAGCTAGTTTATCAAGCTACGATTTACTCCATATGGCGAGAAAGAAATTCAAGGCTTCACTCCGCTCGAAGTAACATGCCTCGGGTGCTGTTTGAGGATATTAAAAGAACCGTCAAGTGTCGCATCCTCCCCATTTCTATGGCTCAGTTGTAAGAAAAAAAAAATATATGTAAGAAAAATATAGTTTTTCTTTCCCATAAATGTGGTCTTATAGTTAGTTGTTTTCTAATGGGATAGTTATATTTTTTATGGACATTTGGCAACCAATAAAATTGGTGACCATTATAATTATAATGGACATTTGGAAACCAATAAAATTGGTGACCATTATAATTATAATGGATATTTGAAAACCAATAAATTTCTAATGGGATTGTTAGTGGTATTTCTGATAAGAGGATTTTGCAATCAAATATCAATTACTCAACCCACTCATGTCATTGTAGTGTTGAGGTTCAATCCACCTAGGAAGTTAACACACTAAAGATGCAGGAAATTTCTCAATCCAAGTGCAATCAGATTTTGGTTTTAGTGACTTAACTAACAAGAAACTAAGTAACCTCAAGGTAAACAAGATAAAAGCAAGTAATCTAACAAACAAATAAGTTGCAAATATTAAACAAGGTGATTCAAACAGAAACAGAATGATTTATAGAAAAGCAGAGCAATAGCAAAAGATTAAGATTAAGATTCAATATTTAAAAGCATTAGACCCTGGGATTAGGTTTTAAGACTTTGGATGATCTTTTGGAGACTAAAGGGTAACTAGGAGCCTTACTAGATCATTTCTAAACTAAGAACACAATGGTGCATTGATTCACTCTCATGACATCAATCCTATACTATCAAGCAGTTTGTAAACTCAATTCTCATTGGAAACTACAAGATAATATGCATTCAATCAAGTCTCTTCTAGTCTATCCAGCAACCTAGCATCAACTCTCATTGGCTAAGTGAGTACTAGACTCTCCAAGAATCAGTTCTAGCACTTTGAACACTTTTGATGTACAAAGATGCCTAAGATCATAGTTCTAAGCAATCAAGACTTATAACTATGGTTCAATCCACTCTAGGAGAAGAAATAACTTAGAAACCTCTAATCAAACTCTAAACTCCTTCAGATCATCCTTGGTCAACCCATCCCAGAATCTAATTAAGAAACTACTCCATACTAGAACAAGTTAAACTCAAAGTAATCAAGAAAGAAGACATGATCATAAGAAAATATGAGATGATAAAAAGAAGATTTAATGATTCATACAAAGATAAGAATCTAGATGTTGTTCTACAATACAAAGCTTAGTTTTTCAGATCTAAAAACATCCTCCTTTCATAATGGTCGAAATCCAGCTTTTCAAGGGTGAGAGAACACTTTTTTGGGAGTTGGTATAGTGGAAAACAGGCTGTTTAGTGAGTGGGATGCTCGTAGCGACTTGATCCAGGCGCTATTTCCAGTCGCTGTGAGTTCTTGATTTTGTAGCGACCGAAATCGAGTCGCTAGGACAAGTCGCTATGGACTCTTCTTCTCGAGCTTCATCTTCTTAGCGACTCGATCACGTCGCTATATCCAGGCGCCATATGAACGCTGTAATGTTTTAAACTTCGTAGCGAGAGGATCAAGTCGCTATATCTGGTCGCTATCTCCGGTTGATTTGTAACGACCCAAATCCACACGCTACATCCAGTCGCTACAGTGACTCCGAGTTGTTTTCTTTGTTTTCTTGACTTATCTCTTCTTGACTCCCCCCCAATTCCACAATGCAGCTACTCCAGAACCTGATTGGGACAACGTACACAAATGCAATCCTAAACAAACTTAAATGCAACTAAAATGATCAAAAAGAGGTGAGAAAACATGATTAAAAACATGAAAATTCTATAAACATCAATTTCAATGGACATTTGAAAACCAATAAATTTCTAATGGAATTGTTAGTGGTATTTCAATGGACATTTGAAAACCAATAAATTTCTAATGGGATTGATAGTGGTATTTCAATGGACATTTGAAAACCAATAAATTTCTAATGGATTGTTGGTGTCCTCCCACTTATCACTAATGTGTTCATCTCCACTATGATGGATGGTTGAGATTGAATCAATGTATGAGGAATAAGGTCCTCTCCCCACCTATAAATAGATGTTTTGCTTCATCACAATTGATCAACAACAAGAAAAGAAAAACAACACATAAAGAGAGAGGTTTATAGGAAGGGGAGAGAAACCTTATCTCCTACCTAAAGAACTAAGAGTTCATTGTCTTTAGTTTACAAATCATTAAGGAAGCTTCACTTCTAAGGAAAGATCAAAGGAGGCTTCACTTCTACAATGAATGGAGGTATTTATTAAATTCTCTTTATGATTCTATTATGTGATTAATTTATATGATCAAGATCTTGGGGTTCATGTTAAAAGAATGATTTAACATCAGTTGCTCCCTCCCCATGAACCCTCCTTGTTGGAAACTTGGTTTTCGTTGTTCTATCCTTCTTACATATCTTAGGTTTGCTCATTCTCCTTTGTTTCACCCCTGCGTGGGTGTTTTTAATTGACTTTTTCAAACTTTGTTGTGATGCTTTTAATAATGGAAATTTAAAGTAAAAAAAAATATATATATACATATGACCGTATCATACTCTAGAAATGACAAAAAAAAAATCAAAACTATTAGTAACCAAAACTCAGTAATACATAAATACTAGAAAAAAATGAAAACAAGTGTTTTGTTACTAGTTTTAGCTTTTATCTTGTAGTTAATTTTTTGTTAATCAAATATAATACAGTATAGTGTTTATTAACTAAAATGTTAATCTAATAACCCAAATTATGTTTTGGAAATCTATAGGTGTACCAAATTATATGGCAAACTCTATTTCTACATAATAATTTATTCTCTCAATCCAGCAGGTAGCCCGCAAAACAATTTTCTAGTAAATAATAAAGTACCCCCTGATGAATATCTTGAACACTAGGCTGCGAACAATCCAATTGGTTTTTGTCGAATGTGGACATCATTGTATGAGAAAGAAATGATATATGATAGAATGTCGAGGATTTAAATGTTTTGTAATTATGGTGCATGCCTATTTTCACTTAAATGTTGAATCTCTTCTATGGAATATAGACATCCAAAATATTATTTCCAAGCAAGTTGTACTTAAGTTTTTTCTTGATTACCTTATTTGCCATGTTAAATTTTTAATAGGTTATGTTCATATAACATGTTGGTATAACAAAATGAAGTGATTTTAAGAAATTTATAAAAATCGTAAATGGTGATTAAAGAAAATTTTATTTAGATTAATTAAAAAATTGGATTTAAATGTTTAACAACTCACCATGTTTTACTATATACATAGAAAATAACATAATTGTCTTAATTGTCTTAATCTATTGATGAGATACCTACTATATATTTTTCAAAGTTTACTCCCTTAAAGATGATGTGTATCTGAATTCTGATTTGCAATATTAAATAAAAATTTCTCATAATATTAAAATTTTCAATTAATAGTGAGTCAAATATTATTTCGTAAATTATTTTGAGAAGACAAAAAGTTCTCCAAACCCATTATAATATACGACCTACATAAACGTGTTTGAGTACCGTCACAATAATAAGTAAATGTTAATAAAATCTTATGCATATGCGGAAAAGTCAAAAAAATATTTCAAAATAGCATATCAATTGAAGAATGACTGTAAAACCCCACATAAATAATGTAACAGTCAAACAAACATACTGACAAAAAAAAAGAATGTGACCTTTAAATTTCAGTTGTTCAATTTAAAAGTTGACAATCTGATATAAGTTTTATGGGATTTTCTAATCAATTCAAAATTTCAAAACATTGTATTTGAATAGTTACAAGTATAGAACCAAAATGCATTTATATTTAAAATTAATTAACCAAATACAATAGTAAGTCAAATACCTTTTGCATTATGAGTCATTATTTGATGACATCATCATTAATTTAAAAGGACACCGAGTAAATCGTAATATGATTATCGTTTTCATGTTAAATATTCAATTCACAAAAAATTATATATAGTCTTAGATCTATACATTCATAAAAGATATTATCTAGAATTCAACGGTTTCTTTAATATCTAATAATAATATAAAACCGTTGATTAACATTGCTTTTCTGTAACATAAGTTAAAACATATATAAATATAACAGTATCATACTCTAGAAATCTAAAAAAAAATCAAAACTATTAGCAACATAAACTTAATATTACATAATTACTAGAAAAAATGAAAACAAGTGTTTTGTTTCTAGTTTTGGTTTTATCATGTAAGTTAGATTTTTGCTAAGTAATATAATGCATTATATTGTTTATTAACTAAAATGTTAATCTAATAACCCATTTATATTTTGAAAATTTTATAGGTGTATCCAATTTAATGGAAAAATCTATTTCTACAGACAAATTTTCTTCTCCAAATCCAGCAAGTAGCCCGCAAAACAATTTTTTAGTAAATAATGAGGTACTCTCTGATGAACATCTTGAACACTCGGCCGCGGACAACCCAATTGGTTTCTGTCATGAATGTGCACATCACTGTATGAGAAAGAAACGAAATATGGAAGAATGTCGAGAATTTAAATGCTTTTGTAATTATAACGCATGCCTATATTCACTAAAATGTTGAATATCCTTTGAAAAAAATAATATATATATTTATATATATATATATATATATTTATGGAATATAGAAATCCAAAATATTAATTCCAATCAATTGGTACTTAATTTTTTTAAGATTACTTTATTTGCCATGTTAAACTTTTAATAGGTTAAGTTCATGTAACGAGTTGGTATAACAAAATGAAATGATTTTAAGAAAATTATAAAAAATTGTAAATGGCGATTAAAGACAACTTCATTTAGCTTAATGAAAAAAGAATCTGGATTTAATTGTTTAACAACTCACCATATTTTACTATATACATAGAAAATAATATAATTAAACATTATGAGATAACTACATAATTGTCTTAATCTATTATATTTTAACTATTGATGAGATTACTATATATTTTTCAAAGTTTACTCCCTTAAAGATGCTGTTTACAGAACTCCGATTTCCAATATTAAATAATAATTTCTCATAATATTAAAATTTTACAATTAATAATCAACCAATTTTAATTTCGTAAATTATTTTGAGAGGACTCCATAAATAAGCGTATTTAAGCTCCAAATAAATTATGATAGAAGACCTACATCAAAGTGTCTTTCAGTACCGTCATATTAGTAAGTAAATGTCAATAAAATCTTATGGGCATATGCGAAAAATTCAAAAGTATTTCAAAATCGCATTCCAACCTAAGAATGAGTGTAAAATCCAACATATACAATGTAACAGTAAAACAAAAAACAAACAAACAGACAAACAAAAACGAATGTGACTTTTTAATTTCAATTGTTCAATTTAAAAGTTGACAATTTGATAAAAAAATTTAGCGGATTTTCTAATCAATTCAAAAATTTAAAGCATTGTATTTGAATAGTTAAAAGTATAGAACCAAAATGCATTTATGTTTAAAACTAACCTAATACAATAATAAGTCAAATAACTTTTGCATTATGAGTTAGTAATGGATGACATCATCATTAATTTAAAAGGATACCGTGTAAAGCGTATTATGATTATCATTTTCATCTTAAATATTCAATTGATAACAACATACAAATAATCTTAGATATATATATTCATAAAAGATATTATCTAGAAGCAGCAGTTTCTTTAATATTTATTAATAATACAAAATCGTTGGTTAACATTGCCTCTTTTTTTATATAAGTTAAAACATATATAAATATGACATTATGCAGATATGGTCACTAAGTAGAAACAATCAGTTCAACATTCTAAGAGATAGTTCATAAATGCCAACCAAATTTTGACTCAATAAAACAATTTTTGACACAATTTAACTCTAAACAAAACAACGAAAAATACATTAGTATTTTCCTCCCCTCACTTAAAGTAACACTGTCCCCAGTGTTATCAAATTATATGATTGGAAAGAAACCAAAGTAAAAACAAATAAACAAGAAAAAGTTCAGAATACGTACCTGGTCAGTGGTGTCAGACGACACTGGCAGTGGGTGTCGGTAGACACCAATTTAATACTAGAAACCAAAACTATTAGCAACCAAAACTTAATATTACATAAATACTAGAAAAAATGAAAATAGGTGTTTTGTTTCTAGTTTTGGTTTCATCTTGTAAGTTAAATTTTTGTTAATCAATATAATACCATATAGTGTTTATTAACTAAAATGTTAATCTAACAACCCAATTCTATGCTTTGAATTTTTTTATAGGTGTACCAAATGTTATGGCAAAATCTATTTCTACAGACAAAATTTATTCTCCCAGTCCATCGGGTAGCCCGCAAAACAGTTTTCTAGTAAATAATGAAGTACCCTTGATGAACATCTTGAACGAACAACCCAATTGGTTTTTGTATGAGAAAGAAACGATATATGCTAGAATGTCGAGGATTAAATGTTTTTGTAATTATGGTGCATGCCTATATTCACTAAAATGTTGAGTTTCCTTGGAAAAATATATATATCATATATCATATATATATATATCATATATATATATCATATATATATATATATATTTATGGAATATAGAAATCCAAAATGTTATTTCCAAGAAAGTGGTACTCAAGTTTTTTTCAGATTACTTTATTTGTCATGTTAAAATTTTAATAGGTTACCGAGTAAAGCGTAATATGAATATCATTTTCATCATAAATATTCAATTCACAACAACTTATATATTATCTTAGATATATACATTCAAAAATATATTATCTAGAAGTCAGCAGTTTCTTTAATATTTATTAATAATACAAAACAGTTGATTAACATTGCTTTTCTGTAACATAGGCTTGAAACCACTTTTAGAGGCAAATGATGTAATTAGTTTAAAACTGATATGGAGGATTTGTCTGCCCGTACATCTCTGTGGGTCAACTGGATCCGGCGTTACTTGATTCGAAAAGGTTCTTTTTGGACTATTAAGGACTCATCCACTCTAGGCTCTTGGACTTGGAAGAAGCTGCTTAAACTTCGGGAAATCGCCAAGCTATTTGTCAAAATGGAAATTCATAACGGAGAAGCTACTTTGCTTTGGCATGATCTATGGACGCCTCTAGGTAGACTTATTGATGTGGCTGGAGTAAGGGGACAAGTTGATATGGGCATTCAGAGTTATGAGACGGTGCGGTCTGTTTTGCAACTTATCACCGGAAAACCATAGAACAACAGAGACGTACGCTGCAAGATGTGGAAAATGATGTAGTTCTTTGGAGAACTGCAGGAACAGATTTCAAAACAAGTTTCAGTTAAAACGTGGAAGCAGATCCGAACACCTTCATCGCTTGGTGACTGGTGTACGATAATCTGGTGTAGCACCTTCGCGACACCCTATGCTACCCCGAAGTTTGCTTTCCACTCATGGTTAGCAGTCAAAAATAGACTCTCAACTGGGGACAGGATGGTAAAATGGAATGCAGGAACCACGGGTCAATGCGCACTCTGTCAGACACACCTGGAAACTCGGGATCATCTCTACTTTACATGTGATTTCTCGTCGGATTCTAAGCTGCGTTGGTCCGGAAGCTGCTTGCAACGGACTACACAACGAATTGGGACCAGATCCTAAAGCTATTAGTTGATAAATATCGAGACAGACTGACTATTTTCCTCTTGAGATATGTCTTCCAGGCTATGTTACATTCAATCTGGCAGGAACGAAATAACAGGATCCATGGCGAGACACCTTAAACAGATCGATAAGCACATGAGAAACCGCTTACTCTCTCTACGAGAGTTGGGTGATACAAAATACGAAGGACTTGAAGATTGGTTTAAAACGAGATGATTGTTTTCTCTTTACCTTTGTAAACTCTTTTATTCTATGCAATCCCGCTGCCTAAATTTTCAAAAACAATAGCACTTGTTGTAACAAATTTTTTTTTGGTTTGAATTAATTTAACATTCAATTACAAAAAAAAAGACTATGTCAAAGATGAATCATATCACATTTAAGTTGGACATCCATTTATTTTCACGTTTGTCAATATCTATCCCAATCAACACTTTGATATATCACAGTTTCTAGTGTTTTTAGCATGATATAAGTCTTACTAATAGAGCCTTTTTAGTGTTTTTGGAGTCTATTAGAGTCATATGCAGGTTTATGTACGTTTGGAGCTTATTTGGAGATGATGAATTGTTGGGGTCAAAACCCGCACTCTCGAGATTAACGGCTAGAAATGCCTAAACATCGAAGAGAGTCTAAAGATCGAAAAATACTGAGTTCTAAGTCAACTCCCGTATTCGTATAAATCATAAGTTTGCGGCAAAAAACCAGCGTGACCACGTTGATCTTTGCGGAAACTGGCCAACCTGATCTTTGCGGAAAATAGCTAAGGTGCCGACCTGGATTCCATTAGGTGGTGCTGACCTGGACTCCCTCTCTTACGTGCCGACCTGAACTCAGCTAGGCAATGCCGAGCTGGATCGTGCATTGCCTAGCTGAAAAACGTACGTAAAATGCCCGAATCAACTTATACGAGAAAATGACTTTTTCCGTAAACAAAAACGTGTCTAGCTGAAATGTCCCAGAAACATGCCTAGCTGAAATGTCCCAAAATATGCCGAGCTGAATTCAGCTCGGCACCTTCAAGGCCAAAGCGTGTCGATCTGAACCCGTGACATTCAGCTCGACACCTTCACGTTAAGAACATGCCAAGCTGAACTCATGGCATTCAGCTCAGCACACTTCGCTCAAAAACGTCCCGAGCTGAACCCATGTCATTCAGCTCGGCACCGTCGCCCCGAAATCTGCCAACTGAGTTTTCTACGAGTCTCCTATAATTCGTATCTTTGCGTGTTCTCCGAGCCAAGACTTTGGCCGAGCTGGAATGTTGATCTTGGCTTAGCCTTACCTTGACTTCAAAAACAGTTGATCAACATTCCCGAGCTGACTTCATAACTCTCTTCCGATCATTGGAACTCAACTTCGTATTTTCCGAGAAGGATTGCGGAAACTCCAAGCGGGAAACACGTTTCGTACGAAAAATCAAAAAAAAAAAAACTAAGTCTTTTTGTCTTAGCAGGTTCCTTCTGAAATATCGTGCCATTTTCGTAAAACTTCATATCGTTTTACGGAAAACTTCGTGTTGTTCAAGATATACGAAAACATCGAGAATTGTAAGTATAAAATCGAAATCAAGATATCAAACCACGATTAAACCGAAGGAAGGATCGAACCGAAGGCACAAAGACAAGTTGTGCCGAAATACGCAATCGGGCCGGATTGGAGGAGACAAGCTCGCGGCCAGAGAAGGATTTCTCAACGTCACACATCGCTAAGACGAGCTCTCGAGACCCTAGATTACTTAGTATAAATATACATCTACTCACTTTCAAATCATCCCTACTTCTCGTTCTTTACAACTTAGGCTTTAGTCTTGCACTTTGGCTTACGATCATTGTACAAAAAGTCTTATTCGACAACAAGTCAATAAAATTCTTTTACGATCTCTTTTCTCGAGTTCTTCCCAGAAATCTTGGAATCCCCCAATATACTTTACGAAATCGATTGTGTGAATTTCCGGTTCCCACTGTTTGGCGCTAGAAGGAGGGGGTGAGAAATTTTCTTACTCTTAAGAACGAGGGATCATGAGATCGGAAAGAACGAGTGTCGAAGGGGTCGGAGGCCAAGCAGAAACCGAAGAAGTGGAGGTGACCCCAAAGCCGCAAATCGCAGGCGGCACCGGTGTAGGCGAAACTCTAACGGTGGAGCAAAGTAGCGCGATGGAAATCCCACGAGCAGGAATCAATACGATAATCGGAGGCCTTCAACCTTTCGGAGATACTGTCGCATTGATAAAAGCCTCCCAGCGAAAAGCTAAGGCGAGAACCGATCAGCAGGAAACGAAAGAAGAGGAAGGCGTAACAGTCACCTTCTATTCTTCTAAGAAGTGGACGCAACACGGATCGATCGTCCCCACGATGATCCTCTCGTGATCGAGCTAATCATAGACGATCACGACGTTTCTCGAATACTGATCGACACTGGGAGCACGGTGAACGTCATATTGAAAGAAACCCTTTCAAAAATGAGGATCTGCATGTCAAGATTATCGGAAATCCCAGGGCCATTGACTAGTTTCTCCGGAACGTATCAATGACCTTAGGAACGATTAACCTGTCCGTTCAGACGGACGGAGGCGCGAGAAGCGTAGGATTCTTGGTAGCTGATCACCCGACAATCTACAACGCGATCATGGGAACACCATGGCTGAACGTGAGAAGGCGTTCCCGTCCACCTATCACCAATGCCTAAAGTTTCCAACCCTAGATGGGATCAAAACCATTTGGGGAGAGATAAAGACAGTCACGGGCTTGCCTCCTGACGGAACACAAGTTCCGGAAATCGGCGACAAAGACGAAATGCGCGAAAGTGAAGCAACTTCAGAAAGCGGAGAAGGAGCTAACTAAGCTACTTCATCAGCTGCAAATAGACAAAAACCCAGAGAAGCAGAAGCAGCCCCCATGCGAACCAGTCGTGTTGGGGTCAAAATCCCTCCTCGTAGATTGATGAGGCAAAAAGACGAAGTAACGGTTAAACATTTCATATCTAGGCAGCAGGCCCACGAAATGAGACCAGACGCCTGCCCAGTCAGAACCCTTGGATCCCGGCCCAGCAGATGAATTAAATGGGTCATGGCCATTTGTACTCTTTTTCCTTATCCTTAGTTTTGTCCCAAAGGGTTTTCCGGGAAAGGTTTTAATGAGGCAAATCGGTTCACTTATTTTAAACCCATCCGGAAGCTAACCGAGCCGTTCCGACCAAATGCCTATACAGACCGAGCTCTCGGCCTTTGGTCCGACGGATGAACTCTTTGCAGGCCTTCTCAAGACGAGTCTCTGCATAACTTCTCGAGCCCAGAGCATCCACCAAGCCAAGACATGGGTCGGTCCCAGTTTTTACCTTTCCTAGACCGCTCCTAAACGCCACTTTCCGGTTAACGGGCCTCGGCCCGTTAATTCCCGAAGAAACATCACGCCATTTGAAGACGGATTTCATGTTGTTCAGAACATGGAAAACATCAAGGAGTTTACTTAAAATAAACCGGAAGCAAGGCTTTTACCAGGGAAAATCGGACCAGAAGACCAAGAAGACAAGCTGGGCCAAAACAAGACATACGAGCCGTAACGGAAGCAGACGGGCGGCGGCTCACTAGGTCAAGTTGGCTGCTGGGAAGGAGATTTTAAAACGTGCCACATTGCTTAAATCAGTTTTGAGATCCTAGACTCTCTAGTTTAAATATAGATCCCTGTATTCACTTTCAAGGCATCCCAACTTAAGTGCAAGAGCTTTCGAGATATAAGACAATAAACTTTCTCGAATATTTTTGTACTTAGAGAATTATTAATAAAATTATATTTCTCATCTTTTTACTTTTTTGCCCTTTAGTTCTTGTTTATTAGAATTTTCGGATCCACGTAAAATATAAATTTCGACAGTGTGAGTTTCAGCTCTCACTGTTTGGCGCCGTCTGTGGCGACGAGAAATATTCTTTATTCAAGAACAGCAGGAGACCATGGCAATCGGAGGAAGACCCGACGACACCGGGAACCAGCCATCCGGAGCAGGGGCTAGAGCAGGAGCAACCGCGGCCGGAGCATCCGCAGCAGGAGCAGTCGCTACAGGAGCAGCCGGAACAAGAACGGCTGCAACTGAGAACCCCACCGCCGCACAACCGCGGTTCGGGATGCCGATCGAAGTACCCGGAACGATGGAAACGACGACCACCAGTTCAACCGGCCTAGCCGGAGATATTACCGTGATCAGCGATCTAAGGAACATGATCTCGAGACTTGTGGAGCGACAAGATAGACAAGAAAGAACAACAGCGTAGGAGATAACTGTAGGAGCCGCCACCGTTACATCGGAAGAGCGCGACGAGACCTAGAGTCGAGCGGTCGGGCTCAACAGTAATCGATGGAGAAGTCATGGTTGAAGCAGGTGGCCACGATGAATGTGAGACAGACGAGGAAGAAAGGGATCTCACCAAAGAGGAAGAGAACCTACTCCTGGTGGATCAGCAAATAAGAGCCGAAGAACGAGAAAGAGCGGGCTGAGTGAGCCGGTCCGCTAAACGAAGAAGCGAAATGGACGAGCTGCGGGCCCAACTAGAGCTAACATCGAGGCAAATAAGGGAAATGAGATCTCAAGTCCACAAGGCGACCAGTGCGGCTCCCGAGATCGACCGAGTTTTGGAGGAAACTCAGAAGATTCCCTTCACTTCGAGAATCACAAGCGTGAGGCGCATATGACGGATCCGAAGGCGCATATGACGGCCTTCCATATCGCAACGAGTCGGACCAAGTTCAAACCCGAAGAGAAAGACGCTGGCTTCTGTCTTTTTTTCGTTGAACATTTGAAAGGAGCGGCACTATCGTGGTTCTCACTATTAGAGAGAGACTCGATCGACAACTTCGAGCAACTGTCTGCGGCCTTCCTGAAGCATTACTCGCTTTTCATAAGCTGCTCAACGCCCGACGCGGACCTCTACTCACTGTCGCAAGGGTCCGAGGAGAGCCTGAGAGAATTTATCGAAAGGTTAAAGTTGATCGTGTCAAAAATTGACGGCCTAAGCGACAGTGCCGCGATAAGCGCCCTGAGGAAGTCCCTGTGGAACGCCTCCAGCTTCCGAAAAGATATCACTATCAACCCCCCGGTTACCATCCAAGATGCTCTTCACCGCGCCTCGAATTTCGTGATCCACGTAGAAGACAAGAAAGCCTTGGCCATAAGGCATCCACCGCAAAAACCATTGAAAAGCCTGGCACAGCCCACAAACGTCCTGACAGAAAGAAGGAGTAAGCGGAGCGGCCGAGACGAAGAACCAGAAGCCGGCAGAGTGCACAATTATCAGATAAACACAGGACAAACGTTCGATGGACACGGCAGAGGGACGCCGAATACATGGACTCGGGCAGGATACGATAGGAATGCCTACTATACCTTCCACCGAACCAGGGGACATGCAACCGAGTATTGTAGGACGATCGGAAGAAGACTTGCGACCAAGCTGCTGTCTGGAGAACTCGGGAACGACATAACCTTGGAAAGCCTTGGAGATCCCGAAGAAGACGACAAAGCTCAGGAAGGTCGATCTAATCAAGAGCGTCCTGAGAAGCCTCCGAAGGAAGCACCCAAACGAGGGAGAAGGCCAAACGGAGACGACCAAACCGGGAACCGAAGAAGGATCCACAAGATCAGCGAAGGATCCCAATACTGCACAGATATGGTGGCTTCAATCAAAGCTTTCCTCAGAAAAGAAGACAAGGAGTCAAACCTGCGAGCCCCGACGACCGGGATTGATGACCGGATCGTTTTCACCGAAGAGGACGCCGAAGGGCTCGATCAGCCCCACGACGATCCCTTGCTCGTAGAACTGGACATCAACGACCACGACGTGTCCAGAGTACTGATCGATACCGAGAGCTCGGTAGATGTCATATTCCGCGAGACACTCCGTAGGATGACCATAGATCTATCAGAGGTGAAGCCGAACCCCAGATCGCTCACCGGATTCTCCGGCGAAGTCACTATGATCGACGGAACGATCCAGCTCCCAGTCCACGTCGGCGGAATTACGAAGGTCGAGAATTTCGTGGTGGCTACTCACCCCGCGATATACAACGTTATCATGGGGACCCCGTGGATCAACTCGATGCGAGCGATCCCGTCGACGTACCACCTCTGTCTGAAGTTCCCAACTCCCAACAGAATCAAGACTATCTGGGGTAACCAAAAGGAGGCCCGGATTTGTTTCCTTGCGGAACACAAACTCCCAAATCCGACAGTCCCGCAAAGAGAAAACCCAAAACGGAGGAAAGAAGTAGAAGACACGAAAGCGAAGAAAACAAGCAGAACAGACCTGTTCGAGAGAACAGAGCTCGTGCCCACAGAAGATGAAGGCGAGCCGCAAGAAGAAACGGCTACTGCCAAGAAGGGGATGTCCGAGACCGAAGAGCATGAAACGGTCAATCCCATATTCTATAAAGCATAAAATCGACCAAAAAAAAAAACGGAACTACAGGTGACTTGATCCCTTTCTCACAAAGGGTACGAGTTCAGTTGCCCTCTTCCCGTAAAAAAGGGGGGGGGAGGGGTCTGTATACACATACTCCCAAAAATTCTCGCAAAAGGGTAAAAAGGTCAAAACTAGGAACCTTAAATCCCAACCAAATAAAGTCGTCCGTTGCTGGCCACAACGAGATCTCTTTCTTTGAAGAACCGCCTCTCGGCACACATCGCCTCTCGGCACACATCACCTCTCGGCATACGTATCAACCGCCAGTTGCTGATCACAACAGGGTGACTTAAACCATGGTTCTTTCAACATCCCTCGATGGATAAACATAGCGCGCTCTATAAATCTCCGGATAAACATCTGAACGACGTGACCTGACATCCTGCGATCCTACAGGGAGCCTCGAAGACGATGTTCTGTTAAGCTTATCTTCAAGAGCATTTCGCATAGGAAAATAGTGCGAAGTGTAAACCATGAAATAAGCTCGTAAACCCAGTAAAACGCCTGACATGGAACACTGGTCTTGAACATCTCCGAACGCAGTATCAAACCGGCTCCAATACGAGATCATAAAGCTTTCTGCGATTCACAATTGATCGCGAACCAATTTAGCGGAGAGTTCGACGCCAGAGACGATCAAATGGAGGCATACCTCAAAGTCGTAAAGAACTTGGCGAAGCAGTTCAAAGAGAGTTCGAACTGACTCGCATACCTCGGGTTGAGAACGCACCCGCAGACGCCTTTGCAGCCCTCGCATCCACATCTGCTCCGGGAGAAACTAGGATTATACCGGTGGAGTTCATCAAACATCCGAGCATCGGACCACCGAGTGTAATTAGCCTGATCAATCCACCCGGAGGGGATCAAGAAGAAGAAGAAGAAGAAGAAGAAGAAGAAGAAGAAGAAGAAGAAGAAGAAGAAGAAGAAAAAGAAGAAGAAGAAGAAGGACCGACCAATATAAAAATCGATCCACAACCAAAAGACGAGTACGGATGCGACCGAGAATGGATGTGAGCCATATGTGCCTACATCGCGGACGGAGAAGTTCCCTCCGACAAATGGGCCGCCCGGAGACTAAAAATCCAAGCGGCACGTTTTGTCCTCCTCGACGGAAACGTCTTCAAATGGAGATTCTCTGGACCTCTAATGACATGCGTAGAAGGCCAAGAGGCCCGAAAAATCATGCACGAAGTGCACAGCGGCTCATGCGGAAACCATTCTGGAGGAAGAGCTCTAGCAATCAAAATAAAACGCCATAGCTATTTCTGGCCGAAGATGGTGAAAGATTATGAGAAATACTCCAAAAAAATGAGAAAAATGCCAAAGACACCCACCGACGATACACCAACCGCGGAATTGCTCTAGTCAATCTCCGCGCTGTATCCGTTCATGCGATGGTCAATGGATATCGTTTGTCCCATGCAGCGATCTAAGAAAAAAAGATTCTTGCTCGTCCCAACGGATTACTTTTCGAAATGGATTGAAGCATTGAAGCAGAATCCAACGCAAGCATCAAGGATGCGCAAGTCAAACATTTTGTATGGAAAAACATTATCTGCCGTCACTGCGCTTAATACGAGATAGTCACAGACAATGGGTCCTAAGTCATATCAACCCGCTTCTGCGAAAAGTGGAAAATTCGATTAAGCAAATCCACGCCAAGATACCCGTAAGGAAATGGCCAAGCCGAAGCGGCCAACAAAACGATCATGGACGGACTAAAGAAGAGGCTCGACGAGAAGAAAGGGAGATGGGCCGACGAATTAGAAGGATTTTTGTGGTCTCACCGCACGACGCCGCGAAAAGCCACTGGTGAAACGCCATTCGCTCTTGTTTACGGAGCAGAGTGCATAATCACGCCAGAGATCGAATTCGCGGGAGTACGTCGTAGAATCCTTCCAGAAAAAGAAGGCTTAAACCACCTAATGCTCCTTGACGAATTGGACCTGGTCAACTAACGACATGACCAAGCGTTCGTACGCATCCAAAATTACCAACTGGCTTCAGCCAAATATTACAACTCGAAGGGCTCGATCAGCCCCACGACGATCCCTTGCTCGTAGAACTGGACATCAACGACCACGACGTGTCCAGAGTACTGATCGATACCGAGAGCTCGGTAGATGTCATATTCCGCGAGACACTCCGTAGGATGACCATAGATCTATCAGAGGTGAAGCCGAACCCCAGATCGCTCACCGGATTCTCCGGCGAAGTCACTATGATCGACGGAACGATCCAGCTCCCAGTCCACGTCGGCGAAATTACGAAGGTCGAGAATTTCGTGGTGGCTACTCACCCCGCGATATACAACGTTATCATGGGGACCCCGTGGATCAACTCGATGCGAGCGATCCCGTCGACGTACCACCTCTGTCTGAAGTTCCCAACTCCCAACAGAATCAAGACTATCTGGGGTAACCAAAAGGAGGCCCGGATTTGTTTCCTTGCGGAACACAAACTCCGAAATCCGACAGTCCCGCAAAGAGAAAACCCAAAACGGAGGAAAGAAGTAGAAGACACGAAAGCGAAGAAAACAAGCAGAACAGACCTGTTCGAGAGAACAGAGCTCGTGCCCACAGAAGATGAAGGCGAGCCGCAAGAAGAAACGGCTACTGCCAAGAAGGGGATGTCCGAGACCGAAGAGCATGAAACGGTCAATCCCATATTCTATAAAGCATAAAATCGACCAAAAAAAAAACGGAACTACAGGTGACTTGATCCCTTTCTCACAAAGGGTACGAGTTCAGTTGCCCTCTTCCCGTAAAAAAGGGGGGGGGGAGGGGTCTGTATACACATACTCCCAAAAATTCTCGCAAAAGGGTAAAAAGGTCAAAACTAGGAACCTTAAATCCCAACCAAATAAAGTCGTCCGTTGCTGGCCACAACGAGATCTCTTTCTTTGAAGAACCGCCTCTCGGCACACATCGCCTCTCGGCACACATCACCTCTCGGCATACGTATCAACCGCCAGTTGCTGATCACAACAGGGTGACTTAAACCATGGTTCTTTCAACATCCCTCGATGGATAAACATAGCGCGCTCTATAAATCTCCGGATAAACATCTGAACGACGTGACCTGACATCCTGCGATCCTACAGGGAGCGTCGAAGACGATGTTCTGTTAAGCTTATCTTCAAGAGCATTTCGCATAGGAAAATAGTGCGAAGTGTAAACCATGAAATAAGCTCGTAAACCCAGTAAAACGCCTGACATGGAACACTGGTCTTGAACATCTTCGAACGCAGTATCAAACCGGCTCCAATACGAGATCATAAAGCTTTCTGCGATTCACAATTGATCGCGAACCAATTTAGCGGAGAGTTCGACGCCAGAGACGATCAAATGGAGGCATACCTCAAAGTCGTAAAGAACTTGGCGAAGCAGTTCAAAGAGAGTTCGAACTGACTCGCATACCTCGGGTTGAGAACGCACCCGCAGACGCCTTTGCAGCCCTCGCATCCACATCTGCTCCGGGAGAAACTAGGATTATACCGGTGGAGTTCATCAAACATCCGAGCATCGGACCACCGAGTGTAATTAGCCTGATCAATCCACCCGGAGGGGATCAAGAAGAAGAAGAAGAAGAAGAAGAAGAAGAAGAAGAAGAAGAAGAAGAAAAAAGAAGAAGAAGAAGGACCGACCAATATAAAAATCGATCCACAACCAAAAGACGAGTACGGATGCGACCGAGAATGGATGTGAGCCATATGTGCCTACATCGCGGACGGAGAAGTTCCCTCCGACAAATGGGCCGCCCGGAGACTAAAAATCCAAGCGGCACGTTTTGTCCTCCTCGACGGAAACGTCTTCAAATGGAGATTCTCTGGACCTCTAATGACATGCGTAGAAGGCCAAGAGGCCCGAAAAATCATGCACGAAGTGCACAGCGGCTCATGCGGAAACCATTCTGGAGGAAGAGCTCTAGCAATCAAAATAAAACGCCATAGCTATTTCTGGCCGAAGATGGTGAAAGATTGCGAGAAATACTCCAAAAAAATGAGAAAAATGCCAAAGACACCCACCGACGATACACCAACCGCGGAATTGCTCTAGTCAATCTCCGCGCTGTATCCGTTCATGCGATGGTCAATGGATATCGTTTGTCCCATGCAGCGATCTAAGAAAAAAAGATTCTTGCTCGTCCCAACGGATTACTTTTCGAAATGGATTGAAGCATTGAAGCAGAATCCAACGCAAGCATCAAGGATGCGCAAGTCAAACATTTTGTATGGAAAAACATTATCTGCCGTCACTGCGCTTAATACGAGATAGTCACAGACAATGGGTCCTAAGTCATATCAACCCGCTTCTGCGAAAAGTGGAAAATTCGATTAAGCAAATCCACGCCAAGATACCCGTAAGGAAATGGCCAAGCCGAAGCGGCCAACAAAACGATCATGGACGGACTAAAGAAGAGGCTCGACGAGAAGAAAGGGAGATGGGCCGACGAATTAGAAGGATTTTTGTGGTCTCACCGCACGACGCCGCGAAAAGCCACTGGTGAAACGCCATTCGCTCTTGTTTACGGAGCAGAGTGCATAATCACGCCAGAGATCGAATTCACGGGAGTACGTCGTAGAATCCTTCCAGAAAAAGAAGGCTTAAACCACCTAATGCTCCTTGACGAATTGGACCTGGTCAACTAACGACATGACCAAGCGTTCGTACGCATCCAAAATTACCAACTGGCTTCAGCCAAATATTACAACTCGAAGGTCCGGAATCGAAGATTCAAAGAAAGCGACCTCGTCCTCCGAAAAGTTTTTCAAAACACGGCCGAAAGGAATGCCAAAAAACTAGGTGCCAACTGGGGAGGGTCCGTACAGGATCACTAAAGTTGTTCGACCAGGAGCATACGAATTGGCGACAATGGCAGACGTCCCGATCCCCAGAAGCTGGAATGCAGTGCACCTCAAACGATACTACTTCTAGTTTCAAAACCATTCGAACTACGACTAGCTTGATCCCAAGCATGGGGTACATATGTAACACGTCTCATGACAAGTCCCGCTACTTTTTCCATCTTTTCTAAAAAAGATGGGGGAGTGGGTGTATGCACATTCACATGTCATGTGCATATCCACATTTCACTCGTTTCGGACAAAAATAAATTCAAGCCTTCGCCGAGACTTAGACTACTCAATTCGGACGAAAATCAATTCAAAACTTTGCCAAAACTGAGATTACTCGTTTCGGCCGAAGATTGCCTCAAGGTTTCACCGAAACAGAGATTACTCGTTTCATCCAGAGACCACTCCAAGACTTCGCTGGAACTGATACAATTCGTTTCAGAAGAAGGCAAAACAAAGACTTGGTCGAAATCGATTTCGGCCAAAACCTGTCCCGAACTGAAAATCTGCCGAAACGGAGCGTCGTTAACGACAAAGTCCCGAAACAAAGATATACCGAGGTAACAGTCAACCTCGACCACAGTCCCATACAAAACCACACATGGCGAGAACTCCTCCCAGTTTTTCGCAAGGAAATCCCTCGGAAAACTGAATGATGTCTCCCGAGATCAAGTCACCAAACTTCCTCGACACATACTCTTTGTCCGCTGCTGGCCACAGCGGGCAACTCTTCTCGACATCCCTAGCGGATATAACCTTTGCTTATGTACAGAGCAAATAAAATGTTCAATTACATCCGACAAAGGATAATTAAAAGCGCGTTATATATGAAAAGGTCTGGTATATCCTCGGCCTAATATCTGAACGGTATATCCCAGATGATATTCATACTGGTTTATCTGAGAGAGGGACTCGTAAGGCGTGAACCGTAGGTCTTAACACTCGAAGTAAATCTTCAAACCCGGCAAACACCCGTGGTACGCTGGTCTACGACATCTCGGAAACATAGTGCTAGGCCCACCAGCTAGCGTGATATTATAAACATGTTTCAAACGTCGAAAAATATGGGGACTGTAAGACGAGACTATCGTGAACCCTAAAACCGTTATGATCTATTTAGTTTATCTAAGAGAGAGACCCATAAGGCGTGAAACCGCAAGTCTTGAAACTCGAAATAAACTCTGAAACCCGGCAAACGCCTCGCGGCACGTTGGTACTCAACGACTTGGACATCATAATGCAACACCCATCAAGCTAACACGGGATTGCAAAAATGCTTCACCAAAAGCTTAAACAAGAGTCGTGATCAAAATCGCGAATCCTAAGAAAACACAAACGCTCTAAACACAAAATGCCCCTGGCACAAGTGTTAAATCACGACAAAGGCAAATCCAAAGCAGAGCCAAAGCAATAAAAATAACCGTGCATAAAAAGGCCAGGTAAAACCCGACCAAAGGGTTCGAAAATAAAGGCCACATAAGGGCCATACAAAGCATAACGGCCATATAACGGCCAAACGTAACATAAGGGTCGCAGACCTGGCAAAACATGGAACAAAGAGGAAACTAAGCGATGGTGTCGGAAGCCTTCACGCCGGCTAAGCCCTCCAAGCCCTCATTCGTGCCCATGAAGTCCGTAACGCCGATTTCTGCGGCATTGCTATCAACCGACAAATCACCCAAAGAGGTCTTCGAAAGAGAAGAAGAATGGGTCTCCGGAGAAAAGGCAAGCGCCTTGTTGAATAGTCCGTCCGTACCAACGAAGCCCCGCTGCTGACCCTCAAGCTTCTTCTTCTCATCCGCCAAGGACGGAGGATCATCGCCTAACAAAAGGTTCACAAGTTCGAGGTTACCCTCGACCTGAGCATGATCAGACTCCACCTCCTTTGCCATAACCAATCTCGAGACCCACTCTTGAGCATTCTCAAAGCATGGACGAAACTTTTCCTGCATAAGTCTCTTACCAAGATTATACGCAGTCTTCTCTTTGGACTCCCGCAAAGCCTTTTCTTTGGCCACAAGAGCAGCCATCTCCTATGAGTGCTGGAGGGACAGATATCTTGGTCGCCCTCTCCGCCTGCTCCTTGTACTTGTTGGGGTCAAAATCCCCCCCTCGGAGATTGACAAAACGAGAATTCAAGATCGAGATCAAACAGAACTTATCCTGAGCACAGACCAGACGAGCTAAGGCCAGCCGCCCAGGATCCATCCGACATGGCCCAGCAGCTGGCCAGGACCTGTCCGAGCATGGTCCCGCGGCCGACCTAAAACCAGCCGCCCGGGATCCATCCAAGCGTGGTGCAGCGGCCGAGCTAAGGCCAGCCGCCTGTGATCCGTCCAGCATGGTCCGGCGGCTGGGCTAAAGCCGGCCGCCTGGGATCCATCTGAGTACAGTCCGGCGGCTTAGCCAAGGCCAGCCGCCTGTGATCTCTTAAACCAAACCCGGCGCCTGGACTCGTCCCGATGAAAATCCAGCCGCCCACTATCATTCCTCAGTCGAGACTCATTACCGAGTCAATGTCCAGCCGACCGTCCTTCAAGCGTAATCCCGAGCAAGGATCGATTCAAGACAAGGCATCTGCATGTTCTGATTCCAAAACGCCCACGAGTACTGTCTGGCAGCCCACGGATATCATCCAGCCGCCCATGGACCAGCCTCCCATGCACACAAGCCAGAAAACATGCGGCTGGCCATCAGTGTGAAAACGGGCGGCCGGAGATTCGAAAAAAAAAACGGGCGGCTCGAACTCGGTTTGATCTCAGAAATGTTCGGAACACTATTCACATGGGAAAAACCGTTAAAACACTGTTCATCTCGGGAAGAAGTTAACCGCAAAATCGAATTAAGCTTAATCGAGATCCGGTTTACTATCCATCGGATTACTATTCACGGGGCCGTGCCAGGATCAGACTATGTGACGGACTGCTGAAGACTTTGGGCAGGAATCGGGCCCAAAGGACTAGGTCGGCGGCTGGAAGGAAGGAATTTTGTCCCACATCGCCCAGAAGGAGTTTTAGTCTCCTAGGTCCCCTAGTATAAATATGATGCTTGTACTAGGTTGGGATCATCCAAAATCCGAGTATTAAGAGCTTTAGCAATATAAGACTTTTCAGCTTTTGCTAATTATTCTTGTACTTTCGGAAAAATATCAATAAAATACTCTTTTCGCATTTTCGGTCCCCATAAAATATAAGTTTTGACAGTGTGAATTTCGGCTCTCACAGTTTGGCGCCGTCTGTGGGGACGAGAAATATTCTTAACCCAAAGAACGAGAGGACACGAGAAGGAAGATAATGATCGAAGAAGCGATGGACTAGAGCATCGTGGGTGCCAGCTGCGTCCAGACGATGACTTTCCGAGAAGGAGAAGCCGCCGAAATCGACCATCCACACAACGACCTACTCGTAATCATCCTTCTGATCGGAGGCCACGGGATACAGAGGATCCTAGTCGATGCACGTGGAACGGTGAACGTCATATTCCTTGAAACTATTCGGAGGATGAACATTGGGACTCAGCATCTCATAACCCATCCGAAGCCGTTAACTGGTTTCTCGGGAAGAACGACAATGACCGTGGGGACGATTCGACTCCCAGTAGATGCGAATGGAGTAGTTAAGGACACAAAATTCTCGGTTACCGATTGCCCGCGAATCTGTGACGCGATCGTAAGAACGCCTTGGTTAAACGCAATGAAAGCTGTCCCGTCAACCTACCACCTTTGCCTGAATTTTTCGACGGCGACTGGAGTGGAGACGATCTGGGGATGCCAAAGAGACTCTCGAGCCTGTTTCCTAATGGAACATAAGTTGAGGAAACCGGTGACGGACTTGCATCACTAGACGAAACTCGATAAGGGGAACGAAGAACGACAACTCGCGAAACTCGAATGGAAGTTGCAGATCGAGGAAGCCCGGAACGTGGAGAAAGACCCCCTGTGCGAGCTAGTGGTTTTGGTGAACATAGACGAAACAAACCCAGAGCGATGCACGGAGATCGGAGAAAATTTAGAAGAACCGATTAAGTCGGAGTTAATCGCCCTGTTAAAGCAGAACGCAGGGTCGTTCGCGTGGGCGGCCGAGGCCATGCCCGGGATCGACATTGGCATTACGAGCCACTAACTCAACGTAGATCCAACGTTCAAACCGGTGAAGCAAAAAAGATGAAAACTCGGACCGGAGCGCTCCCAAGCCGTAAACGACGAAGTAGAAAGATTGCTGAAAGTCGGATCTATCATGGAGGTAAAGTATCCCGACTGGCTGGCCAATCCGGTGGTAGTGAAAAAGAAGAATGGAAAATCGTGTCTGCGTCGACTTCACAGACCTGAACAAAGCATGCCCGAAGGACAGCTTTCCGCTGCCGCACATCGATCGGTTGGTCAAAGCAACGGCCGGGAACAAGCAGCTGTCGTTCATGGATGCGTTCTCTGGGTATAATCAGATCATGATGAACCACGATGACCGAGACAAAACCGCATTCATCACAGACCGCAGAATTTATTGCTACAAGGTGATGCCATTCGGGTTGAAGAATGCCTGCGCGACGTACCAGAGGCTCGTCAACAAAATGTTCGCTAAAAATGTTTGCCCGCTGTGGTCAGTTCAAATCCCTGCAGGAGATGGATCATGTAAAGCATTTGCGGGAATGCTTCGAAGAACTTAACCGGCAAAACATGAAGTTAAACCCGGCAAAGTGCAGATTCGGAGTGGCATCCGGCGAATTCCTGGGGTACCTAGTGACCCACCGAGGATTGAAGCAAACCCGAAGCAAATCATTGCATTGATTGAGATGGCTTCTCCGAAAACTAAAAGAGAAATCCAAAGACTAACCTGGCGGTCTGCGGCGCTGAACCGGTTCATCTCGAGGTCAACGGACAAATGTTTGCCTTTCTACGACACGCTCAGGGGAAACAAAAAGTTTGAGTGGACAGAGAAGTGCGAACAGGCGTTCCAAGAACTAAAGAAATACCTGGCAAGCCTGCCCGTACTTTCAAAACCGGTCGTAGGATAGCCGTTGTTCCTATACACAGCGGTATTGTCCACGGTAGTAAGCAGAGTGCTGATCAGAGAAGATCGCGACGAGCAGAAGCCTATCTGTTACGTGAGCCAAACTATGGCGGATGCCGAAACCCGATACCCATTAATGGAGAAGGCAGCCTTATCGGTAGTAATGTCCGCCCGAAAGTTACGGCCCTATTTCCAATCACACACGATCATTATACTCACCACCTTCCCGCTCAGAACGATCCTGCATAGTCCCAGTCAGTCGGGACGGTTGGCTAAATGGGCGGTGGAGTTGAGCGAGTACGATATCGAATACCGGAGCAGAACCTGCACCAAATCTCAAGTATTAGCGGATTTCTTGATCGAACTCCCGATCGCAGGCGTCAACGAGCCGACCCTCGACTCGGTCTGGACTCTTCACGTAGACGGATCGTCTTCAAGGCAAGGCTCTAGAGTAGTAGTACGTTTAACATCACCCACCGGGAAAATCCTCGAGCAGTTATTCCGATTACTCTTCAACGCCTCTAACAATGAAGCGGAGTACGAAGCATTAATCGCTGGTTTGAGACTCGCCTTCGGGCTCAAAATCCAGAACCTCCACGCGTTTTGCGATTCCCAGTTGGTGGCAAGCCAATTCAGCGGAGATTACGAAGCAAAGGACGATCAAATGGAGGCCTACCTAACGATCGTCCAAGACCTCGCAAAGCAATTTGAAAAGTTCGAGCTTACGAGAATTCCCCAAGAGGAAAACGCTCCAGCAGACGCGTTGGCGGTCCTAGCGTCGACATCCGCTCTGGGAGAAAGACGAGTCATCCTCGTCAAATTCATAGAACAGCCAAGCATCAGCCCGCCACAAGTTGCCAACCTTATACAACTACCAGAAGGTGAAGAGGAGGAGGAACCTCCGGA
Organism: Isatis tinctoria; assembly: GCA_010577795.1. Lineage (NCBI taxonomy): Eukaryota > Viridiplantae > Streptophyta > Magnoliopsida > Brassicales > Brassicaceae > Isatis > Isatis tinctoria. The sequence goes on along the minus strand of CM021247.1, from coordinate 22,478,698 downwards.
AGTAGAGTTAGCAACTGGCCCGACTGAAGAGTATGGCTGCGATCGCGAATGGATGGCCCCGATACGAGCGTACCTTTTGGACGGAGAAGTCCCGGCGGACAAGTGAGCCGCACGAAAGCTAAGGGCCCAGGCAGCCCGCTTCGTCCTTCTTGACGGTAATGTCTACAAATGGAGGATTTTCGGACCGTTGATGGTCTGCGTGGAAAAAGAAGAAGCAAGACGCATTATGGAAGAAGTCTATGGTGGATCATGCAGAAATCATTCCGGAGGGAGAGCCCTCGCAATCAAAATCAAGCGGCACGGTCACTATTGGCCGACCATGATAAAAGATTGTGAGAAGTTCTCCCTTAAGTGCGAGAAATGCCAGAGGCACGCACCAGTGATCCATCAGCCAGCAGAATTGCTCTCGTCAATTTCAGCACTGTACCCATTCATGAGGTGGTCGATGGACATTGTGGGACCAATGCATAACTCAAAGCAGAAGAGATTCCTACTCGTCCTGACAGACTACTTCTCGAAGTGGGTCGAAGCGGATTCTTATGTGAGTATCAAGGACGCCCAAGTGGAACATTTCGTGTGGAAAAACATCATATGCCAGAACGGAGTCCCTTACGAGATCGTTACCGATAACGGTTCTCAATTCATTTTCGCCCGTTTTGAAGGATTTTGCGAGAAGTGGAAGATATGTCTGAGCAAGTCAACGCCACGTTATCCGCAGGGTAACGGCCAGGCCGAAGCAGCCAACATGACTATCGCTGACGGACTCAAGAAGTGTCTCAGAGAAAAGAAAGGACGATGGGCGGACGAGCTCTAATGAGTCCTCTGGTCCCACTGGACAACTCCAAGGCGAGCAAACAGAGAAACACCGTTTGCACTTGTCTACGGTGCCGAATGCGTTATACCAGCGGAAGTAGATTTTCCCGGCGTAAACGGAGACTCTTGTCCGGACAGGAAGGCCTCAACCATCTGATGATGCTAGACGAACTGGACCTGATAAACGAAAGACGAGATCAAGCGCTCATCCGCATTCAAAACTACCTGCAAGCGGCGGCCAAATATTACAACTCAAATGTGCGAAGCCGTAAATTCAAGGAAGGAGACCTCGTCCTCCGCAAAGTCTTCCATAACACCGCAGAGCCAAATGCAGGAAAGCAAGGCGCAAAATGGGAAGGTCCGTACAAAGTAGCGAAGGTGGTCCGCCCGGGAGCCTACGAGCTGGAAAACAAAGAAGGGAAGCCAATTCCAAGAACATGGAACGCGATGCACCTTAAGAAGTATTACCAATAGACGTTGTAAAATAGAACTACGAACTGGCTTGATCCCTACATTCGGGGTACGTAAGCAGCTCGCCTTCTGACGAGTTCAGCTATTTTTCTCTTTTAATTTCTAAGGGGGAGTGGGTCCGTATATGCATACTCCCAAATTTTCACAGAAAATCGAGAGGATGAACATCGAGACTTAGGATGAACATCGAGACTTAGGATCCGGAATCTGAACGGGACTTCCCTCGAACAATATCGCCCGTCACTGGGCACGACAAAACTTCATCATTTCGAAAAACCGCCCATTGGCATACCTAAAAATTCGCCTCTCGGCATACTTACCACCATCTGTTGCTGATCACAATGAGACGATTAATTAACCATGACATCCCGAAGCGGATAAAAGTAGTGCGCTATACAAATTTTCGGACTAACATCCGAAAGGTGTAACCTGACATCCTGCGATCTTGCCGGAAGCGTAAAAGACGATGTTCTGTTTGGTTCATCTTCACTGGTGCTTCGTATAGGCAAATAGTGCGAAGCGTAAGTCACGAAGTGAACTCGCCAAACCCAGTAAACGCCAACACGGAAAGCTGGTCTTAGACATCTCATAATGAAGTACCAAACCGGCCCTGGTATGAGATCTTAAACTCGTTCGAAATCTAGCAGCTAAACCAAACTCTAAACCCAGCAACTAACTTCGCTGGTCGAATAGCAGGAAGGGTACTTCTCCCGAACACTTGGATCTGGATGCCCGGTACAGCATCCCGATCAACCCGACTTAAACCGAAACAAACAAAAGAACCAAATCACTATGATAAGGGCCAGCCGTCCAATCTCTTTAAAAGGATGGGCCAGCCGCCCAATCTCCATAATGGGATGGGCCAGCCGCCCAATCTCCTTAAAAGGATGGGCCAGCCGCCCAATCTCCTCAAAGGGATGGGCCAGCCGCCCAATCTCCTCAAAAGAATGGGCCAGCCGCCCAACCTCCTTTAGAGATAAGCCAGCCGCCCAGTCTCCTTAAAGGGATGGGCCAGCCGCCCAGTCTCCTTAAAGGGATGGGCCAGCCGCCCAATCTCCTCAAGAGGATGGGCCAGCCGCCCAACCCCCTTAAGAGGATGGGCCAGCCACCCAGTCTCGTCAGAAAGATGGATTAGCCGCTCACTCCTTAAGAAAGACAGCACAGCATCAGATCTTGTCTGAGTCCGGGACCAGCCATTCAACCGAGATCTCTACACGAAAAACAAGCGTATGGAAAGCCGCAAATCTTGAAAATTTATATTATTAAAATCTCAAAACGAAAACCGGCCCAGACTAGAGATCAGGCCGTACATAACCTAAATCCATACACAAAAGCCCAAAGCAACGAAAAACTTGAAAAAGCTAGAAACCAAAACCACTCTAAAGTCAAGGATCTGGACCAAACGGCTTAACAACAACAATATCTGAAATCCCAGAGACTGACTCGTTTGATCCCTCTAGATCAACTACCCCGAGAGAATTAGCCTCCTCCTCGATCGAGCCCGCCTCGGGTATCGAAACATTATCACCTCTGGAAACTGGGGCCAAGTGAGAGTCGATCTTCCCTAGAACCCAAGCGATCACATCATCAAACCGAGCTTCGGACCCATCGAACTCGTCCCTCCATGTGGACAATATCACCTTCTCCTCACCCAAGCTGGGAGGATCAATCCCCTGAAGCAACACGACGAGCTCGAGGTTACTCGTTACCTGAGCCAAGTCCACTTCCTGGGTTCTTGCTTCAGATAAAGATCCAAGATCTTCCTTCAGCTCGTTCAGGAAGTCGCGGAATTTCGCGATGGAAGCTTTGCGACCGTCCGCGTAAGCCCGCTGCACCTTCGAACTACGCGCAGCCTTCACATTAGTCAGCTGATCCTTCAAAGTTTGTAATTCCTTGGCATGACGCGCATCCTTGGCCTCTTGGTGGGTCTTGAACTGCAACGCCTCAGCCTTTTCCGTGCGCAGCGAAACAAGCTCCCTCTCGAGCGATTTGACCTAACGCGAACTCGACAACTCAAGTTCGTCAGGTTTCCTCCTTACCAACCAAGCATCCTCCCGAGCCTCCTCAGCATGTTTGCGAATTCCACGGACAGAAGCGTCATACGTGCTGACGCACTTGTTTCACAGAGGACATGAACTACAGAAAAGGAAAAAAGAGTCAGCAAAAAAAAAGGAAGAAGGAGAGAGAACATAAAGGAAAGAGCAAGAAGAAATAGACCTTCATCCCACTCAAGACCATGTCCTCATACTTCTCAGACTCATCTAGACTGTCACAAGAAGGAAACTTGAAACTAGCGTCCGTGATCACCGAAAAACACCTAGCAGACTGACGACGATTCTTACAAACTGCCTCAGGAGAAGCAAGTCCTGGCAAAGGACCCGCACGTCGAATCTCAGGAGAAGAACCTTTCGCGCCACTGCCGGCAGGGTAACCCGCCTGTTTTTGGCGCAGCAGGTCGTCTTCACCGCTCAAATTGTAGACAACTCTGCTGGCCGCCGCTCGAGCTTTGGGTGAACGCCTCGCGATACTTTGCGCTAAAATAACCTCCTTCTTCAAAGGAGTAACCACAACGGTGGATACGGCTAACTTGTCCGCGGGCCACTCTGGCGGAGGAATGGCTTGGCTACCGTCCGCCAATCCCGATCCCAAAGGGCCAGCAGCCGCCTTGTCCTTGGTATTCTTTCCAAGTTTATTTGTCTCTCCGTTTTTCTACATCTGTTTCCTCTCACGAAAGGACAGCCTAACCATGGTGTTAAATTCAAAAAGACAAAAAAGAGTCGGCTTTCGTGAGAATTTGTGAGGAAAAAGAAGACGGAGGGGTGCATTTTATAGTCGGTGGCTCGAATACTAACTCAACTAGGAATTGGATCTTTCCAATTCCGTGCCAGCCGCCCGCAAGTCCCATATACGAAAAGGAAAGTTTTTCTTTCTAAAAAAAAACAAGAAAAAGAACAAAAAAAATACAGAAAACAACAACTTCGTCAAAAAAGGAAATATTCATGTTCTGTCAATCAAGATAAACACTCGACTCAAAAAACTCATTGCTTTAGAATACGAAAGCAAAGAGCTGGGGGGCTAACTGTTGGGGTCAAAATCCCCCCCCCCCGGAGATTGACAAAATGAGAATTCAAGATCGAGATCAAACAGAACTTATCCCGAGCACGGACCGGACGAACTAAGGCCAGCCGCCCAGGATCCATCCGACATGGCCCGGCGGCTGGCCAGGACCTGTCCGAGCATGGTCCGGCTGCCGACGATCATCCCTCAGTCGAGACTCATTATCCGGACAATGTCCAGCCTACCGTCCTTCAAGCGCAATCCTTAGCAAGGATCGATTCAAGACAAGGCATCTGCACGTTCTGATTCCAAAACGCCCACGAGTACTGTCCGGCAGCCCACGGATATCATCCAGCCGCCCATGGACCAGACGCCCATGCACACAAGCCAGAAAACTGGCGGCTGGCCATCAATGTTAAAACGGGCGACCGGAGATTCGAAGAAAAAAACGGGCGGCTCGGACTCGGTTCGATCTCAGAAATGTTCGGAACACTATTCATGCAGAAAAAAACGTTAAAACACTGTTCATCTCGGGAAGAAGTTAACCGCAAAATCGAATTAAGCTTAATCGAGATCCTGTTTACTATTCATCGGATTACTATTCACGGTTTACTATTCATCGGATTACTATTCAATGTTTACTGTTCATCGGGCCGTGCCAGGATCAGACTATGTCACGGATTGCTGAAGACTTTGGGCGGGAATCGGGCCCAAAAGACTAGGTCGGCGGCTGGAAGGAAGGAACTTTGTCCCACATCGCCAGAAGGAGTTTTAGTCTCCTAGGTCCCCTAGTATAAATATAGATGCTTGTACTAGGTTGAGATCATCCAAAATCCGAGTATTAAGAGCTTTAGCAATATAAGTCTTTTCAGCTTTTGCTAATTATTCTTGTACTTTCGGAAAATATCAATAAAATACTTTTTTCGCATTTTCGGTCTCTTAGTTCTTTTAAAATAGAATTTTCGAGACCCATAAAATATAAGTTTTGAAGTTTTGGCTCCCACAGTTTGGCGCCGTCTGTGGGGACGAGAAATATTCTTAACCCAAAGAACGAGAGGACACAAGAAGGAAGATCATGACCGAAGAAGCGACGGACTGGAGCACCGTCGGTGCCAGCTGCGGCCAAACGATGACTTTCCGAGAAGAAGAAGCCGCCGAAATCGACCATCCACACAACGACCTACTCGTAATCAACATGTCGGCAGTCACGTATCCCGAAGTCGGAGGAGAGCTCGGCTTGCTTGCGCCTCTTGATGCTTCCATCCGCATTAGTCTTCTTGGACCGGTGCGGAGGAGCACGCTTCCGAGACTTCTTACCCTTCGAGGAAGCATTCGACTGAAGCGTGCATACGATTTCTTTGCGCTTTGGAGCCAGGTCGGCTGGTAAAGGAGTTTTCTCGACAGCCAATCCCGTTGCGACCACTTCCACCTCAGCACTAGGTAGAATCAGCTCGGCCTCAGGGACTTCCGACTGAACTACCGCAGCGGCAGGAACAACCGAGAGAGGCTCGGTAACTGCCGCGGAAACTTTGACACCCACGGAAGGACTGGTCAGCTCGGCGACAACCTGGGCAGGCTCGGACGAAGCACGGACCTCCGCACAAGGAGATGTGTGGGACGAGTGGCTGTAGCCTTCCACCCTCTGCCTTTCCTTCGTGGCCATTTTCTCATGAAAGGTCATCTTCACCATCTTTCTTCTCAAAGGATTTCTAGAGAGAGATTCCAGAGAGAAGGCAGAGCAAATTGAAGAAGAGAAGATTTGTGGAGAATGAAGGAGAGGAGGGGTTGTATTTACAGAAAAAGAGCGGACCCCGCAAAAGAAAAAACATCACAAAAAAAGAAAAATCAATAAGAAGGAATTCAAACTTTCCGCAAAACAGTTCAATCTCCTTTTTTCCGAAGATCTAGTTTTACGCGAGAAAAGGAAAGGACTACACGTCAATCTGCCGAAACTAAGAACAGCTCGGCGCATACTTGGCAAGATGGATCTCAGCTCGGCACAAACTGAAGCACAACACGCCGAGCTGAACATCCAGCTCGGCACAAAATCTCTGCCGAGCTGCATGTTCAGCTCGGCACAACATCGGTTTCTGAAACTGAACATCCAGCTCGGCAAGGATTTAAAAAAAAAATCTCTTTGTCTCGACTCAGTCGGAAAAACACTTTCCGAAACAGTTCGTTAAAAAAAAAATTAACTTAGCGACATTCTAGCGCTAACCTCGTATTCTCCTAACTTTAACTTCGTTGTCATCTAGACCAAGACTAACGAACGAGCCGGGGGGCTAACTGTTGTGGTCAAAGCCCGCATTCTCGAGATTAACGACTAGAAATGCCTAAACATTGAAGAGAGTCTAAAGATAGGAAAATACGGAGTTCCAAGTCAAGATCGGAAAATACGGAGTTCCAAGTCAACTCCCGTATTCGTATAAATCATAAGTTTGCGGCAAAAAACCAGTGCGGCCAAGTTGATCTTTGTGGAAACTGGCCAAGCTGATCTTTTAGGAAAATAGCTAAGGTGCCGACCTGGATTCCATCAGGTGGTGCCGACCTGGACTCCCTCTCCTACGTGCCAACCTGAACTCAGCTAGGCAATGACGAGCTGGATCATGCATTGCCTATCTGAAAACGTACGTAAACTGCCCGAATCAACTTATACGAGAAGACGACTTTTTTCCATAAACAAAAACGTGCCTAGCTGAAATGTCCCAGAAACGTGCATAGCTGAAATGTCCCAAAATGTGTTGAGCTGAAATCATGGCATTCGGCTCGGCAGCATCTGGCACAGCATGTGCCGAGCTGAACCCACGTCTTTCAGCTCGGCAGCACCAAGGTTGAATGTGCCGAGCTGAATTCACGGCATTCAGCTCGACACTTTCAAGGCCAAAGCGTGCCGAGCTGAATCTGTGAAATTCAGCTCGGCACCTTCACGTCAAGAACTTGCCGAGCTGAACTCATGGCATTCAGCTCGGCACACTTCGCTCAAAAATGTGCCGAGCTGAACCCATGTCATTCAGCTCGGCACCGTCGCCCCGAAATCTGCCGATCTGAGTTTTCTACGAATCTCGTATAATTCGTATCTTTGCGTGTTCTCCGAGCCAAGACTTTGGCCGAGCTGGAATGTTGATCTTGGCTTAGCCTGACCTTGACTTCATAAACAGTTGATCAACATTCCCGAGCTGACTTCATAACTCTCTTCCGATCATTGTAACTCGACTTCGTATTTTCCTAGAAGGATTGTGTAAACTCCAAGCGGGAAACACATTTCGTACGAAAAATCCAAAATAAAAACTAAGTCTTTTTGTCTTCGTAGGTTCCTTCCGAAACATCGTGCCTTTTGCGTAAAACTTCATGTCGTTTCACGGAAAACTTCATGTTGTTCAAGATATACGAAAACATCGAAGATTCTAAGTATAAAACCGAAATCAAGATATCAAACCACGATTAAACCAAAGGAAGGATCGAACCGAAGGCACAAAGACAAGCTGGGCCGAAATACGCAATCGGACCGGATTGGAGGAGACAAGCTCATGGGCCGCGCCGCCCTAGGTCAAAGTCGGCGGCCAGAGAAGGATTTCTCAACGTCCCACATTGCTAAGACGAGCTCGCGAGACTCTAGATTACTTAGTATAAATATACATTTTTGTACTCACTTTCAAATCATCCTTACTTCTCGTACTTTACGGCTTAGGCTTTAGTCTTGCACTTTGGCTTACGAACACTGTACGAAAAGTCTTATTCGACAACAAGTTAATAAAATTCTTTTACGATCTCTTTTCTCTAACAGAAATCTCGGAATCCCCCAATTTACTTTACGAATTCGATTATGTGAATTTCGGTTCCCACATGAATCATTCCGGAGTTAAGTAGGAAGCTGTGATGAAGAGTTCAACTCAGAGACAAATTTTGGAGATGGTGTCAGTCAACACCAATTCCTGACGGCAATTTCGTTCTGCATTTGCCGTGCTTTGCAGAGTTGCAAAAAGTTCCATGAAGCTCTTAATATTTACAAATAAGTCCCCATGTGTATTTTAGACTACATGTAGGTTTTTAAGTCATGGTTTAGAGTTATCTTCATTCAAGCTTTGTTGAGAGAGATTTGTAGCAGAGGTTTGGAGAGAAAAATTCAGACTCCTTCAGAGAAGACTCAGAACTCTTTTTATTCTCTATTGATTTCTTTAAGCAATCTTATTCAATCATGTTTATTGTTTCAGTCACCATGTCTGAGTAGTTTGCTAGTTTGATTTTGGGTTTCTCATTAGGGATTTCATGGTTTGTTAAGTTGACTGGTTAGTTAAGGATTTTGGAACACTAATTCTTCATCTAGGTTGTGATTAATGCTTGATATGAACTGACGAGTTAGTTTATTGATTATAGGTTGATTCTCGCAACGAAAGTTGGTTAATTAGCTAGAAAGAACCTTAGATGAGCAAAATATCTATCTGAAAAGGAATTGGATTTAGGGATTTTGTGAACAAATCGAATCTTATTGCATGTTTATACTTTAGAACTCGCAAAGAAATTTGGTTTTCTAGGTTTTAGACATAGATAGTTTTCGCAGCGACAGCTAGACTTTATCATTGTGTTTCGAGTTCTAGAACATAGCAGAATCCTGATTGACTGATTAGCTTGCATTTCTAACTTCCTGAGAATTCCCTGAGCCTGACGGTTTTCCAATCTGATTTACGACCGATTTTTACTGCATTGTTTTCATTACATTTATTCTTGTTTAACTTGATTCGAAAGCCTAAAAGTCTATTGTGTGATCTTGAGTCTCTGTAGAATTCGACCCCTAAGTACTACAATCGATCTCTAAATTTGGAGAGTAGCTCTAAGGTATATTTGAGCATATCACACTTCTTCAGCTATTTTTCCTCGGACAACTCCTTAGTGATCTATTGATAAGATAAACTGTCATGTTTACTGTCTCTGCCTAGAATTTCTTAGGAAGCCCATACAACTTCTGCTTCAGATATAACTTGTTTGATAGTGGCTTGCACATGTACATCTTCTCTAACTTCACCCAAATCGCTCTATAAGTTGTAATTTCGTCAGAGAGACAAAGTCAAATCGTAGAAACTGTATGATCATACATATCGTCTCAATCATTCTCTTTGATCTTTTCCAGTCTTGTCTCATCCCTTACTGCATCAGTAGATCCTTAACTCTCCCCTACCACAAATCAAAATTTTCATTCACATCAATTCGCGAAACATCGAACTTAAGAAAACTTGTTTTGGTCATCTCACAGATTTTCTCAACTTTGAGCTCTACTTTAATTTATTGTGAGTTTAGATCGATTCAACAAGAAGAAAAGCGGAAACAAAATTAGAGACAAAAACTATTGAGACCACATACCTGCATATGGTTACTTTATTATTAATTATGAGAACGACTAATTTAAAAATTCTTAATCCTATATTTATAACTCCAAAATGCGATAGGAAAGAAAATTAAAAAAAAAATTACAAATAAGAAACTAATAGTTTTCTTTTTAACTAAAATATAAGAATATTATCTTCTAATAAATAAATATATTTTTTAATACTATTTACGATATATTAAAGAAAAAGCAATTAAATGTCATTTTGCTGATTTTCATGTCCTCATTTTTCTCAGCTTTTTTTGTTTTTCATTAATTTTATTATAATATCCATGTATCCAAACACATTTAAATCAGAATCTAGACACATATATCTTGCCAAACAGAAGTTAAAATTCTTATTAGCTAAAACAGAATTTGCATTAATACAATTAATATTATCCTTAAATAATTAATTACATCCAGATTACTACTAAAATAAAAATCATTACTCTTGTGGTTACAATAAATATATATACAATAAATATATGGGCAAATCTCTATAATGTACTACTTTCAACTTTTTATGACCAAAATGAACTACAAGCTCATTTTGGACCAAAATGTTTCATTAAAGGAACCAAATAGACTATTTTACCCTCTTCTTTCCATTAAACCAAATCAATATCATTTACCTCTTCTTTCCATTAGGGTTTACAATTCAGAATTAAGGTTTTATGATTTACGATTTAGGGTTTACGATTTAGGGTTTACTATTTACGATTTAGGGTTTACGATTTAGAGTTTAGGGTTTAGATTCATAAATCCTTTAGATTTAGGGTTTAGGTTTTACGATTTAGGATTTAGGGTTTAGGGTTTATGATTTAGGGTTTATGATTTAGGGTTTACGATTTACGATTTAAGGTTTAGGGTTTAAGATTTAGGGTTAAGGGTTTAGGGTTTACGATTTAGGGTTTAGGGTTTAGGGTTTCGTGAAAACTCATAAACCTTATACCCTAAACACTAAATCGTAAACCCTAAACACTAAACCTTAAATCGTAAACCCTAAACCCTAAACCCTAAATCGTAAACCCTAAACACTTAAATCGTAAACCCTAAACCCTAATCGTAAACCCTAAACACTTTAATCGTAAACCCTAAACCCTAAAACTCTAAACCCTAAACCCTAAACACTAAACCCTAAACCCTAAACCCTAAATCCTAAATCCTAAACACTAAATCGTAAACCCTAAACCCACCCCTAAGCCCTAAACTGTAAATCATAAACCCTAAACCCTAAATCCTAAACCTTAAATCGTAAACTCTAAACACTAAAACTGTAAACCCTAAACACTAAACCCTAAACCCTAAACCTTCGATCGTAAACCCTAATCCCTAAACCCTAAACCCTAAGCTAAATCGTAAACCCTAAACTCTGGATCATAAATACTTAACCCCTAAACCCTAAATCGTAAATCCCTAAACCCAACATAGTTTATTTGTTATTTTCTTTTAATGTTTTGAGAGAATGGGTAAAATAGTCTTTTGTCCCATTTTAATGAAACATTTTTGTCCATTTTTCACTTTGAGTTCACTTTGTTTGAGGAAATAAAGAAGGTGCAGTCTGAAATATCTTCAAACGCTTCCGATGAGCTCCTGAATAGAGAGGAAATACTCTTAAAGGATCTTGATACAGTACTGGAACAGGAGGAGATGGTGTGGTTTCAGAAATCGAGGGACAAATGGGTTGAGCATGGGGACAGGAATACGACCTTTTTCATACCTCCACGATAATTCGTCGGCGCAGGAATAAAATTGAAATGCTAAAGGATGATGAAGATTAGGGGTGGGCGTTCGGATATCCATTCGGGTTCGGTTCATGTATTTCGGATTTTCGGATATTCGGGTTTAGAGGTATAGGATCCATTCGGGTGTTTTAAACCTTCGGATCGGGTTCGGTTCGGTTATTTTCGGGTTCGGTTATTTTTGGTTTCATCCAAACTCAAAAATATTTATCGAATATCTGATTTACTCGGACTTTATTTATTTGTATTTAATTATTTGTATTGGAAACAAATTAAATATTTGAAATTAATCTAAATTCAAAATCAAAACCGAAAGAGAGCACGATAAATTTACAAATTCATATAAAAGAACCATAAAAATACATAACATATCAAGATTAACTATTGAAAAAAATCCATACATACTTATGAAAGAGTCACCAAAGCTATTGATTCGTTCGCGTTCGTAATAATTGGAGATTGGTTTGTTTCTAAGAAAATTGTGTTAAATTTCTTAAGGAAGATTGTAAGACTATGTGATATGTTTTATATGTTCGGATGTCTTCGGATTTAATTCGGATATCGGATAATATCCATTCGGGTTCGAATATCCAATCTCATATAACACAAGATCCGATTGGTTATTTCACACAATCCATACCCGAACCAAACTGTCTATATCGGATCGGGTTCGGGTTTAGATTTCGGATCCGGGTTTTTTGCCCACCCCTAATGAAGATAAGTGGGTGGCTGATCGGGTGGAGCTAGAGAATCTTGCTTTACAGTACTACAAGCGACTATACTCGCTTGATGATGTGGACCCGGAACCGAGTATGTTACCTCGGGGTGGCTTCATGCGTTTATCTAGTCTGGATCAAGGTGTTCTAGGGAGACCTTTTTCAGATACAGAGATAATAACCGCGGTTCGCAAAATGGGAAGTTACAAGGCACCTGACCCAGATGGTTTTCAGTCAGTCTTCTACCAGAAGTGTTGGGATGAGGTTGGCCCGTCGGTTCTCCGTTTTGTTAGTGATTTCTTTAATACGGGGAACTTTCCGCAGGGGACGAATGATGTTACGCTTGTTCTGATAGCGAAAGTGGTGGCTCCAGAACGGATCACTCAGTTCCGCCCGATCAGTCTCTGTAACTTTCTTTTTAAGATCATTACTAAGACTCTAGTTGGACGGATGAAGAATGTGATGACGAAGCTCATCGGACCGGCACAGTCAAGCTTCATTACAGGGAGAATGAGCACAGATAATATTATTATTGTGCAAGAAGCAGTCCACTCCATGAGACGCAAGAAAGGAGTAAAGGGATGGATGCTCTTAAAGCTTGACTTAGAGAAAGCTTATGATCGGATAAGATGGGAGTTTTTGGAAGATACCCTGGTGGCGGCTGGTTTTTCTGCTAGTTGGGTGAATTGGATAATGAAGTGTGTCGCAGGTCCGACGATGAGTCTTCTCTGGAATGGGGAGAAAACTGCAGGATTCACTCCGCGCAGAGGTCTGCGACAAGGAGACCCTTTATCTCCATACCTGTTTGTGCTTTGTATGGAACGACTTTGTCACTTGATAGAGGAGGCCATCATTTATAAAAAATGGAAACCAATTCGGTTGTCTCGCGGAGGTCTGATGCTCTCTCATGTGTGCTTTGCTGATGACCTGATTCTCTTTGCTGAAGCATCTGTGGCTCAAATCAGGGTTATACGTCGGGTTTTGGAGCAATTCTGCGCTGCGTCAGGGCAGAAAGTTAGTCTGGCCAAGTCTCGGATTTTTTTTTCTGGGAATGTCTCCCGTGATTTGGAGCAGAGAATCAGTGCTGAGAGTGGAATACAAACGACTAGGGATCTGGGAAAATATCTTGGAATGCCGATTCTTCAGAAACGTATAAATAAAGAGACATTTAGCGAGGTGGTCGAGAAAGTCTCTTCTCGCTTATCGGGTTGGAAGAGTCTCATGTTGAGCTTTGCGGGTAGGATTACTCTTACGAAATATGTGCTCTCCTCCATTCCGGTTCATACTATGAGCTCGGTGGTCTTACCGGTGGAGACTCTTAATACCCTCGATCGGTTGGCTCGGAACTTCTTGTGGGGAAGTACCTCAACGCAGAAGAAAATCCATTTAATGGCTTGGGAGAAAGTCTGTAGGAAGAAAAGCGACGGTGGACTTGGTATCCGTAAATCAAGAGAGATGAACAGAGCTTTAATTGCAAAGGTGGGATGGAGAACTCTTACGAATCACACAAGTCTCTGGTCTCAAGTGCTCCGAAAAAAATATCGTGTGGGGAACTTTCAAGATCCTTCGTGGCTAGTGGATAAGGGACACTGGTCTAGCACCTGGCGTAGTGTGGTAGTGGGTCTTCGTGAGGTGATTCCTCTTGGCGCAAACTGGATCCTTGGTGATGGGAGAGATGTCAATTTTTGGACTGATAAATGGCTTAATGGGAAGCCCCTCGTGCTGTCTATAATTCGTGAGTTACCACAAGGCTTCGAAAATCAGAAAGCGCGGGATTTTTGGGATGAAGGGGCAGGATGGAATACTCAGCATGTAAGCCAATTTTTAGAAGAGGATCGTATACTGGAAATGGGAGCGGTGGTTATTGACACTCTCTCCGGGATTAGAGATCGTCTGTCTTGGGGCGGTTCGGCAAATGGCCAGTTCTCGGTTAGTTCTGCGTATTCTCTTCTTACTCAGGACCTCACACCACGACAGGATATGGAGAGTTTCTTTAAGCGTATCTGGAAAGTGCAGGTTCCTGAAAGAGTTAGATCATTCATATGGCTCGTAGGGAATCAATCTATAATGACAAATGAGGAAAGACACCGAAGACATCTATCTGATACTGCGACGTGTCAAGTTTGCCGAGGTGGTGTGGAGTCTATTATTCACACGCTGCATGATTGTCCCGCAATGGAGGGAATTTGGGTTCGTCTTGTGCCCATGGAAAGGAGGAGAGAGTTCTTTTCTCAGACGTTACTGCAATGGTTATTCACTAATCTTTGGCCTCAGTCTAATGCAGAAACAGAGGAATGGGGTATTCTATTTGCACTGGGCATATGGTGGGCGTGGAAATGGCGATGCGGTAACGTATTTGGGGATACTCGTCTGTGGCGGGACCGGCTGAAATTTCTCCGGAATCAAGCTCGGGAAGTGTCTCGCGTAACTCGGTCAAGTGCGGGACTAAATCAGGGAAGGAGAATTGAAAACCGCTTAATTCAATGGCAAAAACCGGCTTCGGGTTGGTTTAAAGTCAACACGGATGGAGCGGCAAGGGGTAATCCGGGATTGGCGTCGGCTGGAGGGGTTATACGGGATGAGCATGGAGTATGGTGTGGTGGCTTCTCTCTCAACATTGGTAAATGCTCAGCGCCGGTGGCGGAACTGTGGGGGGTGTATTACGGCTTGGTGATGGCTTGGGAGAGACGAGTTACTCGACTTGAGGTGGAGGTGGACTCGGCATTGGTGGTGGAGTTTCTACAGACAGGGATCAGCTCTGCTCATCCGCTGTCATTCCTAGTACAATTGTGCTACGGCTTTCTCACGAGGGACTGGATAGTCCGTTTTGCTCATGTGTATAGGGAGGCTAATCACCTTGCGGATGGATTAGCGAACTATGCGTTGTCTTTACCTTTAGGTTTTCACTCTTTCACTGTTATTCCTGATGCTGTTGTTTCTTTGTATAAGAACGAACTTGATGGCCGGGCAATTGCTCGACAAATTCGTTTGTAATTGATTTTTCTTTATTAATAAAACTTCGGGGGCACTAACCCGGCTTTCTACCAAAAAAAAAAAACTTCAAAGTGGTTCATTTTAGGGTATTTCTCTAAATATATTATATTATAAAATATTAAAATTCGAATATTTTTATAAATAAAAGTAATTAATATTTAAGGAGTTGATGTAAAAATATTTACCTATTAAGACACATGCTAATAGTCAGTGGGTTTGAGAGTATTCTGCAATTGATCTTCGCTGTAAGGTCATTGTTGTAGCTTTGGATGTAACGGGATCCGGATCCCTTTATTTTGACCTTGTGAGTCTTGTCCATGAAACTAATCACGTTTTTTTTTTTTCTTGCTTCGGTTAGAATCCCACCGATATCAAACTCAGACAGCTTGATCTTTTTGCATATGCTTATTAATATATTGAAACAAGACATATTATAGATGGGTATGGCAAAGAGATCATATGTTAACGGATGGTCATTTCACCTGCACTTGATAAAAAGTTAGAAACTTAGATGACCAACTTATACTTCTTATTAAATACGATCAACAACTGATGTAAAAGGGTCTTTTTATTTTGTTACTAGATTAGAACCCGCGTGATACGTGGGTGAAAAGAAAACATTTGAATCTAAAATTGATAACCCGTATAACATAATTTATATATTTATTTTAGATTAAAATTTGCATTAAATTATCCAAAATATGTTTTATAAGTCGTAGTTAAGAACTCGAGAAATCTAAGAATGATTCTTTAGATCAAAAAAAAAATTAAACATAAATTTTATTATATTATAGAAATATAAATATTTTAATGAATTAGATATAAAAATTCATATTTAACTTTAAAACTGAAATTGGTTGTACATTTAAGCATAAATTTTCTCACATAAAGAAATAATAATATCACGATTATGAAGAAACTATTGTATATTTTTATCTTAACATATTTTAAATCTAAAGAATGATTCTTTAGACTAAAAAAAATTCTAAAAGCAAATTTTATTATATTATAGAAATATAAATATTTTAATGACTTAGATATAAAAATTCATATTTGAAAACTTTAAAACTGAAAAAATGGTTTTACATTTAACACAAAATAGCACGGTTATGAAGTAATTATTGTATATTTTTATCTTAAAATATTTTTTAAATGTCTCAATATCTAATATATATATATATTTGACACATATTGCGATCAAATTAATTAATATTTTTACATGTGCGAAAAACTAATTATATTTTATCTAATTAAGAAATAAAAGTTTACATATGTCAAAATCTGATCTACTAACTAAACGCATATCATGATGTATTGTATTGATCAATTTATTTATGTTTTCATTTCTTTCGTTTTCCATTTTTAAGAACCGTTTTATTATGTTTGCTTTAGTTTGCCTTTTGTATTGATCGATTTTTGTATTCCTTTTGTATATTTCATTTGTATCCACCGTCTTATTATGTTTTTTTTGTATATTTTTTTTAGTTTCCCTTTTGTATCGACCGATTTATGTTTGTTTTCCTTTTGTATATTTTCTTTTTCATTTAGTTTTCTTTTTGTATTGATCGATTTATTTTTTCTTTTGGTATGTTTTTTTTGATCAATCGTCTTATTATATTTTCCTTTTGTATATTTCTTTCTATTTTTTGTTCGAATTAGAAAAGTAAATTTTTTCTTTTGAAATATAGTAATAATTTTTTCTATATTTGACACATGTCAAAATCTTATTAAAAATGACACATGCCACAATCTTGTTAATTACTAACTTTGAAATCATACTTTGTATAATAAGATAATTAGCATTTATATAATAAGATAAGTGCTAATGCCATTGCCACCAACTGCCTTTGCAATTCCTAGTAAACAATTCCTTAACTTTTTCTTGATTTTTCTAGATATTTCAGCTGAGAATATGATTGCTGATTCGTGAAAATTTATTATTTCTCTGATAGTCAATTAAAACTCTCGAATAATGGCCAGGAAGGCTTCACAACTGATAAAACAATCATTGCTATGGATCACCGTTCTTCTTCAATAAAAACGTTATAATATTTGTGTTGCCAGATTCAATGTTTAGTATCATAATTGTTTTTCTGAGAGCATTTTTGTGAACTTTCGGCTAAATTCAACATTTGCATTAGTTAGAAGTTCTGTTAGCGATGAAAATCATTAGATTTTATATTGGAAAGTTCTATATATCTAGGGGGGGTCTTGGACACAGATTATTGAAACATTAGCTTTGCCTCCAAATTTTTTTAAGGTTTAATATATACAAGTTATGTGGTCTTTAAATTGTTCAACTTTTTTACTAAATTGTTTATAACCCTTAAAATCTCAAGGCCGAACTTAATTGTATATACTAGAATGAATGATTTATTTAATAGTTTCGGAATGTAAACTAAATATAATAAAATGTTGACTGCGAAAACTTCATAATTCTATATAAAGTCCGTGCGTTACAATCACTTATAGTAATGAAGATCAGAACTTGACAAATAATTTCAACGCATTTTGTCTTCTTGCAAAATAGTTTCAATCTATTCAAATGGTGGGATAGTGGAATGAAAGTAGAACCTACTTTTCAAAAAGTACATCAAATACTATAAATTAATGAACCACCCACCAAAACCCACACATTAAAAAGCAAAAAAATTATAGAGAACTTTAGAGGTTAGAAAGATGAAGACGCAACATTTGTGGAAGGAAGTTCTTGATCTATTCTTGGTACAAGAGAAAGCTCTTGCTGCATTCTTGAGTTTTGCAGCAGTTTTGGTTGTGGTGTACTTGTACCGACCTTCCTGGTCCGTACGCAATGTCCCCGGTCCAACCGCTATGCCTCTTGTTGGCCACTTGCCCTTGATGGCTAAGTACGGCCCTGACGTCTTCTCCGTTCTTGCTAAGCATTATGGCCCTATCTTCAGGTCCATATCTCTCTCTCTTGATTCATAGTTGTATAGAGTGTATTTATATTTTTCCCCGGTTCTTTTGCCAAAATTGAGACCAGGTGAAAATGATTTGTTTTTGTTTATTCGATTTGATTTTTGGTTGCCATTCAGTTGGATTTAAAATAAGGAAAACAACTTAGTCTTTTTATATGATTATTTAATTAATATTATAGAGGTTAATCATTAATATGTTTACATTTATTTTAAAACATAAATAAAGTCAACACTCAAACAGTATGGAACTCTAGTTCAGTTGGGTTTGTTTGAGTTGCACTAAAATCGGTCGATTTATTTCAGTATTTTCTTTGTTTTAAAATAGTAAAAGGAAGCAAAATTATAAACACAATTCGGTATGAGTTCAGCTAAAAGAACTTGGTTTTAGATTCAGTTTGGTTTGTATTGTAATCTCTTGCTGTTGTTGTCATTGGCTGATTGATTAACAAAAAAAAGACAAAAACTTAAGAAATTTAATTGAAAGGGTATCAATTTACAATATCAAAAATACAGATTTCAGATGGGGAGGCAACCACTGATAATAGTTGCAGAAGCAGAGCTTTGTAGAGAAGTTGGGATAAAGAAGTTCAAAGATATTCAAAACAGAAGTATTCCCTCTCCAATCTCAGCCTCTCCTCTTCACCAGAAAGGTCTCTTCTTCACCAGGTATATGCTTCTTGATTAGGACCACCATTTTCCTTAGATTAGACTCTCTTTTTCAACTTTTCTATAATTATTAGAGTTCAATTAGTGACCTCTTTATAGAATAGAAATAGAAAAAATGAAAGAAAAAAAATCATTTGAAGAATTGAATGAAAAAAAAATATATAAAATTTATGTTTCTAATTAATACTCATCAATTTTGAGAAAAAAATTTCTTCATTAATCCACTAAAACAAGAGGAAAAAAGTGTGATTATGAGGGACCCATATCTCAATTTCCTCTTAATTATATATTTTGAAGAACAACAAATTCATCCTAATTATTTTCCTAAAATATGATCAGCAATCATCAGTGATTCATGGATATGTAACAGGGACAAGAGATGGTCTAAGATGAGAAACACAATCTTATCTTTGTACCAGCCTTCACATTTGACAAGTCTTATCCCAACAATGCACAGTTTCATCACTTCTGCTACTCTTAGTCTTGATACCGAACCACAAGACATCGTTATCTCCAATCTTTTCCTCAAACTAACCACAGATATCATCGGACAAGCTGCGTTTGGAGTAGATTTCGGCTTGTCTTGTAATAAACAAACTAAAGATTCAGCAGATAGCAATGTAGAGGTGACTGATTTCATCAACCAGCATGTCTACTCCACCACACAGCTCAAGATGGATCTATCTGGCTCACTCTCCATCGTCATAGGTTTACTGATTCCGATTCTTCAAGAACCATTCAGACAGGTACTGAAGAGGATACCAGGAACAATGGACTGGAGAGTCGACAAGACTAACGCGAGACTTAGTGGACAACTCAATGAGATTGTATCAAAGCGAGCCAAGGAGAGAGATACTAACTCAAAAGACTTCTTGTCATTGATTCTTAGAGCTCGAGAGCTCGATTCTTTTGCCAAGAACGTGTTCACCCCGGATTATATTAGTGCTGTGACTTATGAGCATCTTCTTGCTGGCTCTGCAACCACTGCTTTTACATTATCCTCTGTTCTCTACTTAGTCTCTGGTCATCTAGAAGTTGAGAAAAGTCTGCTTCAAGAGATTGATGGGTTTGGAGGCCGTGATCTGATCCCAACTTCCCATGACTTACAATACAATTTTCCATACCTAGACCAGGTGCATATTTCGTAACAAAAAGAACCGGAAAGTTGGTGTTCTGTGAGGTTACTTGAATCTTTATGGATGTCTTTTGCTTTTCCTCCTTGTTAGGTCATCAAAGAGGCTATGAGATTCTACATGGTGTCCCCTTTGGTTGCAAGGGAAACTTCAAAAGAAGTAGAGATAGGAGGTTACCTACTCCCCAAGGTACAAAATAGTGCAGATACCAACTTTTGAATGATCAACAACTCTATTACTAACCTGGTTGTTGTTTTAGGGGACATGGGTTTGGTTGGCACTAGGAGTTCTTGCAAAGGACCCCAAAAACTTTCCTGAGCCAGAGAAGTTCAAACCGGAGAGATTTGATCCGAACGGGGAAGAGGAGAAACTTAGACATCCGTATGCATTCATTCCCTTTGGCATCGGTCCACGAGCCTGTGTTGGTCAGAGATTTGCCTTACAAGAGATCAAACTCACCTTGCTTCATCTCTACCGTAACTACATTTTCAGACATTCCCCAGAGATGGAGAAACCACTTGAGCTTGATTATGGTGTAATCCTCAGCTTCAAGAATGGTGTTAAGCTCAGAGCCATCAAAAGATTATGATTCTTGGCACAACGTAAACTGAGAGTTTTCATGTTGAAATAAAAGTGAGAAATGAAATTTCATATTTAAATTCATAGAGACCAAAAAACTCCAATGTAGTTTCAGAGGAAACAAATTAACATACACATATATCTCACAACACGAATACAACAACAAGCTGTTGAAACTTTCAACAATGTCACATTAGCCTCTCTGCTTCTCGAATCGAGTAGGAACACCAAGTGGTCTGGAAAAACTCACGTAGGAAGGATCCGAGACAGGACTGCTCTTCAAGTTCATAAACTGAATCTCATCCATGGACTGCCTTAGAACACGGTTAGTTCTTCGCTTGGCCTTTGTTGATTCAGTCAAACTCATGTAACTTGGTTTGTTCTTGTTAGCTTGACTGCTACAGTTGTCTGAAACAAGACCAGTGGTTCCAGAAGCAGGTGTGGTTGAAGTGCAGATAGACGACGATCCAGGACTCTCATTAAAGTCATAACCAGGACTTGAAGATGACATATGAGGAGGAGGTTTTGCAGATACTCGAGTTGTCACATTGTTTCTTCGAACTCTAACAACATCCGTGGCTCCGGGTGACTTCAAATGCTTAGGAGGAGGAGGCGTGGCTGCATCTGTAGTGTCCATAAGTCTAGTCTCCCATGGCCGAGCAGCCATCCAACGCTCCAACCAACTCCATCCCCAACTGTTCTTATCAAACTCTTGGCTTTTGAGATATGAGATTGATTTGTTTGTCTTAAGGTTTGAGCTAGGAATTGACCTCCATTGCTGCAGATTCAGAGAATGAGCTTAACACAAGAGCTGACAAAGAAACTGAAGAGTGTGTGTACAATTACCTTTTGAGCTAGAGCATAAGCCAATGCACGTTCTCTCTTGAAAGCACCTTCTTGTCTCTGCTGTAACTTCGTCTTGATATCATCTACAGTGCCTTTCCTATCGCACCAACCTTCCTGAGAATATATCAAACAACAAAATTAACATTTTGATATGAATCAAACCAACGTGCACAAAGAAAAAACAGACAAAAAGACAATAACCTCGACTTCTTTCAAGAGATCAGATTTGCTTCTGTGTTCATCTAAAAGCTTTTGCACAGCTTGTCCTTCTACAGTCATCCTCACACGACGAGCTCTCACGCGAGCCTGAACTCGAACCAGAGCTTGCATGCACCTTAGTGTTACAGCTGCTTGTTTCCTCACTTGCCTCCCTCTCACTAAAGCTTGTAGCCTCACTATCCCTTTCAATGCCCTCAATGCTCTTCTCGCCTAATACCATTAAAATCAAATGCTAAATAAATAAAAACTCACCGAGAAACCGCTAAAACCTCTCAAATTGAATGCTAAGGAACTTTAAAATCAATGCTCAAATAAAAATTGATTGTGAGAAAATGCCCTCAAATTGGTTTTATCCTTTCTCAATTCTATTCAACTCAACAGCTTAAACTCACCAAGAAGTTGCTAAAAGGCTTCAAATTGGTTTTATATTCACTCTAGCTCTATTGAACTCAATAGCTTTGGTTTTCTGTTCTCTCAATTCAACTCAATACAAAGCTTAAACTCACCAAGAAACCTCGAAAAGCGGTTTGGATTCTGATAGCAGCCCATTCTTCTCTAACAGCTTTAAAATCTTTAGGAGGAGCTCTGAGCACAGTTGCAACAGCAGCAGAGTAAGCATTAGGAGAAAACAGACCTTCTGATTCAGACCGATGTTTTCCCTTAAAACCCTTCCAAGAAGAAGCTAAATCCCCTGAAGTATTCCTCCATAGCTTCCACTTCTTGTTCTTCCCATTGCCTTTTTCCTGAAAACACAAAAAAAAAAAAAACCTCTCTTTAAGTTTATAACAACTCTTCATGTTAAGGAAGAGAGATTGTGTTAAGAGAGCACTTACAGTTTCATCTTTCTCTGGCTTCTTGAGACCAATAATTGACTTAACCCATTTCCCTGAAGCACCCATAGATGAAAAAGTCTCGATCTTTATGGCTCGAATTCGTAGACAACACAAAGAAAGAACCTGAGATTTGTTTTTTTTTTTTTCAGGTGGATAGAAAGTTTTGAGAGAGATAGAGAGAGAAAGAGAGAGAGAGAGTATTGGAGAACGTGAAGTTGTGGTAGTGATGGAGGGAGTGGTGGGTTAAAGAGGCAATTTTGAAATTTGAACAAATCACCATAATGGACAAAAAAAGGTTATTTATTATTTTATTTTTAATTCTTTTAAAGTTTGCTCGAGTCTTTAGGCTTTTGTCTTTGATTGTGTTTCACACTTATTTACTTACACACCTGTGTACCTTCTCAGAGTTACAGGCACGAAAAAGAAACCATGAAAAGGCACAAAATATATATGTGTGTATATATATTATAATGTAGATTAGGCTTTTTGGTCTTCTTTCTATTTTATTACAGGACTCACACTCACTCATGTAATGCCTTGTTTTGTTTTATTATTGTTATTATTATTGTATCATTGGATTCGAAATTTAAACTCCCAAAAATGTTGTAATCGGATTTACGAAACACATTCTCTTTCAAAAGTAATGCCCTTTTGGATTTTGTGATTTGTATTATAGACGGTGACTTATCCAAGTACTTTAGTAAAACAATAAAGGAATAATGATACGCAAATTTATCACACATGATAAATTGTTTTCCAAGAATACTGAAAAATATTACTTATTAAACTTTCTTTTTTACATTATATTTAAGTCATGACTGGCAAAGATTGTGACTGTAGGCTGCGACTTTTTTTGATTATAAAAATTATGGTTGTTATTTTGAATATTTTTGAAAATCTGATTGATATAAAAAAAATAAGGAAAACTTAGTTCAAATTTTTTTTAAAAATTTCTTATTTTAACAAATAATAATTTTTTCAATAGATATATTTTATGCTGGGTTTTGGACAAAATTCACCCAAAATTGTTCTACTGAGTTTAGTAACTTTAGTTGTCTTTTTTTTCGTTTATAAGTTGTTGATGCTCTCTTCCACTCAATAAATTTATGAATGGAACTGTATTAGTTAACTGGTTTATCTTGACATTAACTTAAAACTTATATATCTGTCTCTGGTGCTTTAGAAAATATATATTTCAATTAATAAATTATCAAGAAAATAGATTTGAGAGAATGAAAGAAAAATTATTACTAACCAATTAGTCAAAATTAATTTGTGACAAAATTTGTATAATCTAGAAAACGTTTTTGAGGAAAAAAGCGAAATGATTCTAAATATTTATTATAAACTTACAATTTATTAAAATTTTCTCACAATGATTTAAAAAATAATCATAAAATAAAGAAAAAATATGAAAAGTACCTATAAAAAATTAAAATTATTAAAATTTACAAGAGTAGTTTTAGATAAAAACTAAAAAAAACTGTTGGGACCAATTTTACAGCATCCGTCTCGTTATGATATGTGACATGAGGGTGTGTAAGAACAAACTCTTCAAAATAGGATAGCTGTACGGTGAAAGCATTTTGAACCAAAAAACAAACATGTAATTTCATATTTGTTTTACTTTTATGATTGAGTCTAACTTCATTCTAGGTTACATTTGCATTTACATAGGGGATAAAAGCGGACCCAAAATTATATTTTATCAGGGTCAAAGAATATTATTAAAAAAATAGTCAAAAACAGATTATTGTCTTTAATATAAATATTAAACATTCTCTTTCATTTTCTGAAATTTTTTAATCACAATCTCATTTGTACTTGTCTCAAATACACATTTCTCGACAAACAAACTAAACAATCATTCAAAAATTGATCTCCAATCTGATTGTGTTGATATGTCATCACAGTCTATAAAGCAACAAGCAAAATCAAAACCAACTTCAAAGTTCTATAAAGAAATGTTGTTTGGCAGATGTTTTCGTGTTTCCACCAATATACAAGCAAGTTCTCCACAGTTCTTTAAGTGAGTAAATCTTTCATCACTTCGAATATTATCAATGTCGATATCTAATTGTTGCTCAAGAGATATGCACTCGGTAGGAATAAAGTCGTACGGGTTAGATAAGCTCATCACTTTTGAGTGGTCAAACCGAGAAAACGAATCAGTGGGAGATAAAGCAGCACATATAAGCAATTTGCAAATAGAATGCAAAATAGAAGCTATGAAATTATTTGATGAGACCATGTACTTGACATAAGTCTTCTACTCCTTCATTCTGAACATACTCCAGCATCTCAATGATAGAAGTAAATAGTTTGTAAAGGAAGTTTCAGAGGTGATAGATGGAATTTTTTGTGAAGGAAGTTTCATCTTTTTGTAAGAAACAAGATACTAAAATTCTCAATATGGAAGACGATCAAGTTCATCGGTCCAAAGAAGCCACACAAAAAGACCAACATTACCAACTTGCATCATTATCAATTCAATTGTTTTTATAATGTGTTGGATATGCAACTTTAAGAGCTTAAGTACTCCAATTAATTCATTTTGTGAGTTTGATAAAGAAAAGTTATTAAGATTGGCTAGATTTTATCTTGATAATATTATCTGTGTAGAGTGAATATCTATTGAGCGGCAACTTCATATTTATATTGATAATGTACGAGAAGATGACATGTTTACTGATTTGAAAAATCTTGGAGACCTAACTTGGGTGATGGTAGAAACTAAAAAACATATTTTCATCCTTTGGTTTATAGGCTTTTGAATTTTGTTTTGACTTTGCTTTTCACTACCGCAATTTTTTTAGAGATGTTTTTCATAAATGTAGATCGTGAAGACAGTATTACGGAATCACAATGCTGATCAGTTTTAAAGTAATTTTCTTATTTGTTTTACCGAACAAAATATTTGAAAATGTAATAAATGAAACCGTGATAAAAAAAAGTTTCAAAGTATGAGTGATAAAATAGTGCATTTTTATTTCCTTGGTAATTTATAAATTCTAGTTTTAGTATTTTTTTCTAACCCCGATACAAAACATTTATGGCTCTGCCACTGATGTGATTAGTGGCAATGCAATGTTCTTGATTTTTTTTATCTATATTTTGTTGTAAATTTTATATGTAGATGTTTAAGGAAAGTCTTGTGATTCTTGGAGATTTGAAGAACGTTTTTCGCATTCTTAAGCTTGAACATGTTAAAATATTGTGTGATGGTTGAATCTTTTGGTTAATATATTTATAAAAAAAAAATGTGGTGATCCTAGATAAGTAAGAAATGTTAAGTTTAGTTGTTAGAAAATGAATTAAATGATAAATTAACTAAAGACAAAATAGGATGGAATATCTATACTATTAAAGGAGGAAACAAAATTGAAAACAACATTTATCCTTGTGTTATATTACATGTAATGCCACTGAATATTAGTTATTTTGTAGAATTTTATTAAAGGTAATTATGGATTACGGAAATTAACATTATCTGTATTAAATATGTATCCAAACAATATAAAATAATGGGTCCCACTTTTCTTATAAACTAAAAACGAAAATAAAATAAAATCATACATATTAAATTATTAAATCAGATAATAAATATAATAAATAATATAATTTATAAATTATAAAATAAAAATAAATAAATATGCTTTTGAACATACTTCAATTATTAATAAATAAATAAAATACATAAATAATTAAAATATAATATTAGTAAAATAAAATTTATAAAATATAAAAGTTTAACTTGGAAAATTAATTTTTTTAAATTTGATTGATATATTTTAACTTGATAAAATGAAAATATTAAAACTAAGTCTCTATATATATATATTATTATTTAATGATATAGTTAGACACATTAATATTTTTTATATATATAATTACAGGGTTTTTATAGTTTTTATTATTAAAATATTTAAATAACAATAATATGGGTTAACAAAATTGAAATCAACATTTATCCATGTGTTATATTACATATAATGCCACTGAAAATTAGTTATTTTGTAAAATTTCATTAAGGGTAATTACGGATTATGGAAATTAACATTATCTCTATTAAATATGTATCCAAATAATATAAAATAATGGGTCACACTTTCCTTATTAATTAAAAACAAAAATAAAATAAAATAATAAATATTGAATTATTAAATCAGATAATAAATAAAATAAACAATATCATTTATAAATTATAAAATCAAAATAAATAAATATGCTTTTGAACATACTTCAATTATTAATAAATAAAAAAAATATATAAATAATTAAAATATAATATTAATAAAATATAATTTATAAAATATAAACTTTTAACATGGAAAATTAAATTTTTTAAATTAGATTGATATATTTTAACTTGATAAAATAAAAATATTAAAACTAAGTCTATATATATATTATATTATTCAATGATATAGTTAGACAGATTAATATTTTTATATATATAATTACAGAGTTTTTATAGTTTCTATTATTAAAATATATAAATAAAAATAATATGAGTTAAGATATTTAATAAATCTGTTTTGATTCTATGATATTAAAAATAACTAACAAATTTACGGGTTAGCATATTTTTTTATAAATTTGAAATTACATTCATATATATATATATATATATATAATTAAAGGGTCTGTCTATTTTTTCAAACTATAATATTCATATATTAAAATAATCGAAACTATATATATATAAATCGACAGATATATTATATAATCATACTATAAATATGAAATTAATATAAATTATATATTATTATAGTCAATTCAAAGTAAAATTAGCAACACTTCTCAAATTATGACTTACATAAATAAATCTTTATCCAAAATAGAAAATATAAAAACAAATATCAGCAATAAATAAAATCCGTTCTTAGCATGTATTAAAACTATATAAAATATTTACAATTAAAAAAAATGATATTGAAAACGAAAATAAAATATGTATCCAAACAATATAAAATAATGGGTCTCTCTTTCCTTATTAATTAAAAACAAAAATAAAATAAAATCATACATATTAAATTATTAAAACAGATAATAAATATAATAAATAACATAACACATCAATTATTTTATAAATTACAAAATCAAAATAAATATTACCTGATTTTGAACATACTTCAATTATTAATAAATAAAAATATACATAAATAATTCATATATAATATTAATAAAATATAATTTATAAAATATAAACTTTTAACTTGGAAAAGTAAAATTCTTAATTAGATTGATATATTTTAACTTGATAAAATGAAAATATTAAAACTAAGTATATATATATATACATTATATTATTCAATGATATAGTGAGACATAATTACTGATTAATTTATTATTAAATTGAATTATATGTTTATGATACTAAAGATAGTTTTCTAAATTAGAAAACTATATAATTATAATTTTTATGTTTCCGAAAAACAAAAGCAATTCTATTTCAGCAAGAAAACATTACATATAATTATTCATTTTTTGCTATTTATCTATTTCACATTGTAAACCTACTTTCTTTCTCTAAATTTCTAATCAAGCCATAAAAAAACTCACAAAATAATTCACACCACAGCTTTATGTAATTATTTACATTTAATAATTTTATAAATTATAATTATATCACAAAGGTTTATAAATTCATAAATTTATGTATTTAATTAAAAAAATATTATTCATATCCCGTGCGTCTCTAGTAATATTGGACATCCCCCGCCCCCCTCCTCCAATTAAATCATGTGGACCTTTGGGGTCATTTGGATATTCGAACCGTTTGTATTTTCTTCTCGTTTAAACATTTGAGACCAATGTGGATTTATGGATTATCTAAATTTTTGGGGTTGTTTACACCTTGAAAATTGTTTGGAAAACATGTAAAAATAGCTAGTTGTTTTGAATTGGCTAAGTTTATGAAATTTGCTAAGCAATAGAAAAATGGTTGAAAAATGAGAATGAAAAACTAATTGATAGGTTGCTAATGTGGATTGTATAGCTTGATGAAATCGTTTGTTACATTGTATTTTCTTATTCATGCTTGCTTTGTAATACACATAATTATTAATTGACTAGGCTAGAACACCAAAAAAAAAAAACTGCTCTGCGAACAGAGGCGATCAAGCAAAATATTTTTTCAAGTCAACTCTGGCGTCTCCCGCTAAGACCGGTGCTGGCTCCTCTGGCATCGGTCGGTCCCTCTCCCGTCCTGTGTTATATTAGGTTGGTAATCTTATTTCTACATAACGACATAGTAAACCATAGGTGATAGAGAAAATTGTCTCAATGCCTTTCATCTTCTTCTACGGGTGATTATGGCGAGTCCTTTTCATTTTTGGGGATTATTTCTAACCGGTATGGTGATTATACTCAAGCCGTTTTCAATACAAGATGAAGATGGCGTGATGCGATTGGATCGGTACCAATGGTTTTATATTTATGTCGTTTATGGCTTCTCTCACTTCCAATGTCAATGTTCTTTGGTGGTGGATTTTTCGGCGTTTATGTCGGTTTTAGTTTGGCATTTATTGCCACTGTTTTGTCAATGCTGACATTTATGGTTAGTTATTGTGTATTTACCGGAGGTTACCGTAAACATATGGTGACGTTTCGACGATTGAAACAAATCCTATCGGATTTGTTATGGCAACGACGACCTGCACGAAAACCACCGTGGCAACAATATGTAAAGAAGGATGAGGAGGCCATTATAAAGCGAATCGGAAGATCAAATCACTCAGAAGTTTGGTTAAGGTTTAATATATCTTCAAGGACACTGGTGCGGACTAATTGGCATCAGATTGTTGCAACCTCAAGACTAGTATCAGATGTAATGGGTTTTACTGATATGATTAGAAGACAGCCTCAAGTTAAAGAAAGTCACAAGAATCGTATTGGAGCAAAGGAATCGGAGAAATATTACAAATATGTTTATTTGTTAGCGTATAAGTCGTTGTTGACTTTTGATCAATCCGCATCGTGAATCTTATTTCTTCGATTTTTTTTCAGAAGATGGCGCACATACCTGCTTGTGTAATAATTTACTTTCTGTAGTCTTGTATAACTTTAACATTATGACTTCGATATAATGAAATGTTTTTAGGCGACAAAAAAAAAAAAAAAAAAAAGAAAGACTATCAGAAATTTTGGATGTCTTCGAATTTGTCTTCTTTTTTATTGATCTATTTCAATAAAACGATATTGTAACATTTCATACATTATAATTCTGGTGTATGATTAACTTAAGAAAATTAGTGATTTTTTATTTGTCTATAACTAGGGGTGTCAAAATGGGTAATCCAACCCAATCCTACCCATTAGCCAATGCCCAATGGGTTAAAGTGTTAATGAGTTTTGGTTAATCCATTACTTATTTATTAAATGGTTTGGGTTGATCCATTATCCACTAATTTTGAAATAAAAAATAAAAATTCTAAATTATATTAATATTAATTCTTTAAAATTTAAACTATTTAAAAAACATTAGTGATATTTTGGCGAGAAAAAATGAAATTATGTTTTTGGCGGTGGAAAAACATGACTATGTTGTTGGTGGGAAAATTCGGAATCGCGTTTTTGGCGGGAAAACTCAGAACCGCGTTTTTGGCAGGAAAACTCGGAACCGTGCTTTTGGCAGGAAAACTCGGAACCGCATTTTGGAGGAAAACTCGGAACCGCTTTATGCGGAAAAACTCAGAAACACATTCTTTTGCGAGAAAACTCTAAAATCCATTTTGGCGAGAAAACTCGAAACCGCGTTTTTGGCGGAAAAATTCGAAACTGCATTTTTGGCGAGAAAACTCAGAAACACGTTTTTGGCGGGAAAACCCGGAACCACGTTTTTGGCGGTAAAATTCAAAACTAAATGAATGGATCAAATGGATTGGTTTAACCATTAATCCACTTTGATACAGTTTCTCATTTGAGAGATTTTCAGAACTTGTTAGATACCCTTCTCAATATTTGTTGCTTTATGATTGGGTTAATGCTTTTAAACATATATTGATTTAATTCAATAGTTACATTATATTAAAATACTAATTGTATGTGGTTTAGACACTCACTTTACACACCCTTAGAGTTTATTTTCTCGAATTTATTTTAAAAGGTTTTCTAAATAGAAATATTTGATGGTTTGTGCCAAAAAATAAATAAATAAATAAATCTTCGACGGTTCGCTTCCTAGACCGGTTTGAGTCAACGGCACGCATGCTCCCATAGTCTCACTCGAAGGGAATTGTAAAATTCGAGAAATCAGAATATTTTGTAACTACAATCGACCACTTTAATTAATCATGTGGGGTATGATTTTAAATTTATTCACAATTTCATCGGAGATCCTTTTAAAAAGTTGTTTCTGGTTTTATTGTTTTTTTTTCTACTTTCCTACAAGAAGTTCAATTAAAAAAGATGTACACATATTGATACTTCCTCTGTTTCATAAAGAGTGTGACTCTACTCTTTTTCACACATAATAAGAAAACTATTAAAAATCTTATTATACCCCTTATAAATACATTAAAATAATTTCTCTCTCTAATTAATACACTAATATAACAAGGTTAAAACTGGATTTTTATTAGCAAAATTGCATTGAAAACATAAAATGACACTCTTTATAAAACAAAAATAAAACTCTAGAATGACACTCTTCAAGAAACGGAGGGAGTATATGATATTTCAAATTGTTTGATATGTTAGAAAGTTTATGATGTTTCAAATTGTTTATATAGCTACTTAAAAATAGCATTTGAAATACTTAGAATCAACATGAAATTTTGTTTCTTTCTCATTAAGCTTTTCTCCTTTTTAGTTCCATTTGTTTCTATAAAACAAAGTGTATCACAAAGAAACAAACACTCAAAGGCTAAATAATAATCATGAAATGTAACATATATGAGCGGGGCAAACCCAAACGAGGCAAGTATCGGAAAAAAGAACGTGACTTGATACTTGCCCCGGACTTGCGATTATTGAAACTTTCTGACTTATTACCCGACTTGCCTAAAACAAGTATATGCTTTGACGAGGCGGGTACGAGGCGAATCACGAGTTTTTGACGAGTAACGAGTACTTGTACCCATGGCTTTTGATATTTTAGATTAACTTTAAATTAGTTATCATAACTATGTTTTTTTTTTGCAACAAATCACACAGTCGCCCAAAATAAAATAAAAAACTGTGTGATTAGTTATAGGGTGAATTTGCCACATCACCATACTGAGGGAAAAATTAAATTTTTAGAGAGAAAGTTAGAGAGAAATAGGAATAGAAAAGGAGGTAAAAGCTGAAAAATGGTTAGTTTTTGAAATATAGTTTTTTTTTTTGTTGTTTCTCCTAATTTCTCTTAGTTATACACTTATACTCATGCCTTTCAACTCTAATAGCACCTTTTACTCCGTTTCTGAACTTCTGAATTATAACTTATTCAGTTTAACTTAGTAGGCCTAGATTTATACCCCAATTCGAAGTCTGAATCTATAATATAATAACAGAGTTCTTGAGTGAATTACACCAGTAGGTACTTTTGATTTTATTTTTTACGTTTTGGTCACTTATTGACACTTGGATACTTTGTTGTGTGAATTAACAAACAAACCCCTTAATTATGGTTAAGGAGACAACTATTTTTTTTTATCTTTGTTTCTCTTTCTTCTTTCCTTCGTCATTCTTTCTTCGTTCTTTATTCTTTCTTCTTTCTTTTTTCTTTTTCTTCTCTCTTCTTTTCTTTTTTTCTTTTTTTTTGTATGTGGCAAATCAATACATAATTGGTTGGAAAACACTTTTCTGTTTTTTTTTCTTGTTTGCAGGTTTGATGCATGCAGAACCCATATTTTTTGTCCTAGACAGAGAAACCGTGGACAAGGTGGTTGTGGACGAGGAGACCCTCCATTAAGACGGTGTGGATAAGGATGCCGTGGACGAGGCTATGGATAAAGATGCTGTGGATAAAAAATCAATTGACAACTAGGTTGTGTATAAGGATACCATGGCCAACAAGGTCGTGGGCGAGGCTGTTTATAAGGATACAATATTCTATCCATTAGAACATGTCCCTAGGTGGATACCATATATCATAACCACACCATCTTGTCCACAAGTTAATTTCCATTACAAATTAATGTCCACAAGTTTATGGACTAAGTATCGTGGACAAGTATTTATAGACTAAGTATCTTGGACAACAGAAATGAACAAAATGGACATACATAAATTAACATAAATGGACGAAATGGACATGAATGGACATGAAATGGACAGTGTTGTGATTTACGATATATGTACGAAGCATGGTTAAATCAAATTCTATTAACGTGAACAAGGATGTCGTGGATAAAGATGAGGTGGACAAGGTGGCAGTGGAAAAGGTGAGAGTGGACAAAGAGGTCGTGGATAAAGAAGCCATAGAGGAATCTGTGGATAAAGATGTCGTGGATAAGAAAGCTGTGTATAGAGATGCTGTGGTCAACGAGGTCGTGGACAAGAATGTCATGGATTCAGCATATAGTAACCTACGTCGAGATGTATTTGTGGGTATCTTGGCATGAAAACATGTCCATAGAAGCATGGACAACAAATTTATGTCCATTAAAGCATGTCCATACAAAGTTTTGTCTTTTAATCTGACCTATCCACAAGAAGAGTTCATGGTACACAAATAATTTAAGAACACATCGTCCATTCTAATAACATTGTTCACATGCATATGTAGTCTCAGTTGTCCATGTTCTGTTGTCTACATATCATCTTATATGTTCAGTTGTCCATATTTTAGTGTCCACTAACCATCATCTATACTCAACTTTTTACTATATCCACATCACGATATTGTAACCATACTGTCTTGTCCACAAAGACTAGCAATCAAGTCGTCGCATTGTCCACGCGCCACAATATCCACATCACCATATATATTTGTATATAATTTCTAAAAGATTGACAATCTTCCATATTCAAATGTAATACTTCTTATTTTCTTATTCAATCAAAAGTCAATTATTTAGATCTATTGAAATTTTTTATTGTGTTCTTTACATCCATAAAAAGAAGAAGTATAAAATTTGGAGGAGAAGGAGAAGAAGTGGGGGAGAGAGAAAGAGAAAAAAAAAAGAAGATACGCAGGACAGAAAAAAGTGAGAGAGAAAGTGAAAAATAGAAAGAAGATAAAATTGATATTAACCACTGGCTCACTTGAATTTGGTCTTCACAACATGAAAAAAGTTACCAGGTAGCAAAAAATGCTTAAAAATGATATTGAAAACTGAAAAAGTACCCATCTATGTAATTATCTCAGAGTTCTTTTCCTTAAATAGTGCCATATCAGCATTTTTTCATAAATGCAAACAACTTAAAATTGGGTCACCAAACCCAATAACTAATATTAAAAATATAAAATATTATAAAAAATTTGGCCTAATTACTTTTTATTATAATTATTTGTAAACTATATAATATAATCAAAAATCTTATAATCTAATTTGTAAGCAATTATATTGACATTAATTTTATAGTTGAAGTTTTCGTTTCCATACATTTTTTTTTTAAAGTGAGAAATAAATTTGTTCACCCTTTTTTATAGTACATATGATTGACTGTAGTTAATGTAGATATTGTATAAATATTCTAATAAATAATGAAAAATATAAAACATATCAACCAAAAACTAGACACAACTCTAAAATGAACACCACTATATATGTTGCTATATGTAAAATTCTATTAATAATATAAACATAAAAAATTACTTGAAATTCTCACAAATTATCATAGATGTTTTCTTAACATGCATTGTAATCGAAGGAAAAAGACAAGATTGAAAAGTTATTCGTCACACACAAATAAATTAAGTGTTGATGGAATGTTGAATGTTCATTCTGTCATGCTTTATTGTAGGTACAGGAGAAAATGAGAATAATGACCTATAAGTGAAACATTCAATTTTTTGTCAACATATTCGGAAAAGCAAAACACATATATGAAAATTAATTGATGGTTCAAAATTAAACATTAAACAGATCAGACAAAAGAAATGTGATACACAATATGATATACCAACAACATATATATGAGATGTCAGACTTAATTTTAGACGATTTGACAGATTGAAGGTAGGAGAAAGGGATGTGATAGTACACCACAAGTCATATGGACTACAACATATAAGTGATACACACCTTTTGTTTATGACTCTCCAATATCCTCTATTATTTTCTGACGGTAAAATTTGATTTCGTGAAGAGATAGTGGTAGTTGATGTGGAACCAAATTCAAATAAAAATACTTTTATTACTAAAAAGGAGTATTACTCATACCAAATTCAAGCAAGAATAAGTGAAGGCATGTCAATTAT
The DNA here is from genome assembly GCA_010577795.1 of Isatis tinctoria. Classification (NCBI taxonomy): domain Eukaryota; kingdom Viridiplantae; phylum Streptophyta; class Magnoliopsida; order Brassicales; family Brassicaceae; genus Isatis; species Isatis tinctoria. The sequence goes on along the minus strand of CM021247.1, from coordinate 22,443,976 downwards.
TAGATTTAGAAAGTTATTACATCAATATATTGTACATGTATATACATCAATAGAGTAAGAATTTGTATATACATGTACATGTACATGTATATACATCAATAGAGTAAATATCACTAATGTTTTTATTTTCGTATATATTAAATCAAAACCGCATGCCACTCCAAAAAGAAAGAAGCAGAAACAGGATGTGGGAACCAGTATGGATCAACGAAGCCCTCTGGCTGAACACAACCGGGAAGAAACAACCCCAAAGTTTCATACAAGAAGGAACATTTCTTTGCAATGTTTATTTATGGCGAGCCGGATAGAACGAAGAGAAGGGAGTTCTGGCACCGGATAACAAAGTTGAACAAAGAAAGACAGGGACCATGGATGATATCGGGAGACTTTAACGAATTGGTCTCTGAGGAGGAAAAGGTAGGAGGACCACAGCGACCGGAAGGATCATTTACAGACTTCAGATCATTCATTTCTGAATGTGATCTTTACGACATCAAGCACACAGGGGACTGCTTGCCGTGGCGAGGAAGAAGGGGAAATCACCTAATCAGATGTCGAATTGACAGAACTCTGGCAAATGGGGAATGGTTTGACACTTTCCCGATGAGCAGCTGTAGATATCTAAAGTACGAGTGTTCAGATCACAGACCCCTGGTCACTTTCTTATCGCCACCGAAACGTAAGCGACATGGCTTATTTCGATATGATAAGAGTTGGAGAAAAAGCTAAGAGGCAAGAAAGGTGATTAAACTCGCATGGAAGGAGAAGAGAAATAAAACTGTTGCAGGGAAGATTGTGAATTGCAGAATGAACTTGTTGAGATGGAACAAAGAGAAACATGTGAACTATAACAAGCTCATCCAAATCAAAAAGGAGGCTCTTGAGAAGGCCATGACAGACCCGAACGAAGATGAGGAAACAGTGCGCCGGATACATGGGGACCTTGAAAAAGACTATAAGGCTGAAGAAGTGTTCTGGAGCCAGAGGAGCAGACAATTGTGGTTAGCTCTGGGAGACAAGAATTTTGCTTACTACCATGCAGCCACAAGAGGAAGGAGAGCGGTCAATAAAATTTCTGTGATTGAGGGAAGAATAGTGTATGAGGAGGACAAGATCCTGAAGGTGATTTCGAAATATGTCCGTGTGCTGTTCACTACAAAAAAAAAATAGATCCTGTCCAAACAGTGAACAAAGCGATCCTTAAGCTGGTATCAGAGGAGATGAACAGGAAACTTATCGAGATACCAGATCACTAGGAGATTAAGGAGGCATTCCAGTCAATCAATGCAGATATGGCACAGGGCCATATGGATTCTCAGCAAGCTTCTTCCACACTAATTGGGACTTAATCAAGGAGGTGGTGATTTGTGAGATTCAGGGGTTTTTCAGAGTTGGAAAGCTTCCACCGAAGATCAATGAAACCCATATCAGGCTGATTCTGAAAGTGAAGAACCCAAAGAGCATTAAGGAGTATCGACCATTGGCCCTCTGCAATGTCTACTACAAAGCCTTCTCCAAAATACTGACGAAATGACTAAATAACCTGCTGGGGGCAATAGTGTCTGAGAATTAATATGCGTTTGTCCCGGGGAGGGTTATTACGGACAATGTGTTGATCACACATGAAATGATGCACTATCTCAAAACTTCTCAGGCCACAAAGCACTGTTCGATGGCTGCAAAGATAGACGTGAATAAGGCGTACGACAGATTGGAATGGAGCTTTATTAGAGATGTGTTGGTCCGGTTTGGCTTCCATGAGCGATTCATAGGCTGGGTAATGCAATGTGTGACAACAGTCTCCTTCTCTATCCTGATTAATGGGGAGGCTAAAGGATAAGTAAAGCCAAATAAGGGAATCCGACAAGGAGACCCTCTATCCCTCTTCCTTTTCATCCAGTGCAGCAAATGTTGGTGTCAAAACCCATCCTCAGATATTGATGAGCCGAGAATTCTAAATATTTACCCAAAAGACTTGCCCAATGACCAAACCAGCTCGCCAACTCCCTCCGAGAGCGATTGAGCGAGCAAAAAACTTGTCCAATGACCAAACCAGCTCGCAAACTCCCTCCGAGAGCGATTGAGCCAGCTGAAGACTTGTCCAAGGAGCAGAAAACTTGTCTCTAGACCATCGTAACTCACTACCAGCTCACCAATTCCATTTTAAAGTAAGATTTGGTGAGCATAACATCAATCCAAGCAACAACCACACTGTTCACATAACACTGTTCACATGCGTACTATTCACGAAACACTGTTCACATGCGTACTATTCACGAAACACTGTGCACACACGTACTGTTCACGAAACACTGTTCACGCGCTTATTGTTCATGTGTGTACTGTTCACGGAAGTTGGGCCTCAAGTCAAGCACAAGATAATCAAATTCATTAAAGTACCAGAATTACCAACGTCCCACATCGGAAGTAGCTCTCCTCAGCATCCCAAGTCTCTTAGTATATATACGATACATTTTATTAGATTAAAAGCATCCCAATTCGAGTATAAGAGTCTTTTGCAATATAAGACATTAAGCTTTTACATATTATTCTTGTACTTCCGAAAAATATTAATAAAAATATTTTTTTGCATTTTTGGTCCTCGAGTTCTTACAAAATAGAGTTTTGGAGCCCCTATAAAATATAAGTTTTGACAGTGTGAATTTCTGCTCTCACAGCGAAGTTCTCTCTGGGCTGTGCCTTCAATCTCAGAGAAGGGCGAACTTAAATGGCATTCAAGTGGGAAGAGGAGGACCAAGGATTAACCATATTCTATTTGCGGACGACACTATGTTCTTTGCGAATACAGATGAATGAAGCTGCCGCTATCTTACGGCTATTCTCATGGAGTACAAAAAAGCATCGGGCCAACTATTAATATAGCAAAATCTGAAATAACATTCTCTGCAAAGAGGCAAGGAGGGAGGCAACGGAAAATACCTGGGATGCCTGAGCTCTTTGGCAGAAGAAAGAAGGATCTGTTCACTTCAATAGTTGATAGAATCAAGAGATCCGTAAGCTGGACGACTCGGAGGTTATCAGCTGCAAGCAAGTTAACACTACTAAAATCGTTGCTTGCAGCCATTCCGAACTTCTCCATGGCTAGCTTCAAACTTCCCCTAAGTATTTGCAAGAGAATCCAGTCAACTCTAACCCGGTTTTGGTGGGATACAAACCCAGACTCAAAGAGCATCTGTTGGGTTGCCTGGGACAAATTAACTAGATCAAAGAGAGATAGATGTTTGGGATTCAGAGATGTGGAGTCTTTTGATGATGCCATGCTAGCAAAGATCAGCCGGTGAATAATATCGCAAACAAACTGCCTGTTGGCTCGCATTCTAAGGAGTAAGTACTGTAGGAAGGAATCGTTTCTCACATTCCAAGGAACCAGTGCGATCTCACATGGATGGAGGGGTGTTCTAGTGGGGAGAGACCTCCTAAAGCAAAATATGGGCTTTGTAATTGGCAATAGACAAACGGCTAGGCTATGGGATGATCCCTGGCTTTCACTGGACAGACCGGAGCAGGCTTGGGACCTGACGACTGAAGCTACACGAGAATGGACAGTCTCACACTTGTTGAAACCAGGCACAACACAATGGGACGAAAAGATAGTTAATGAAATACTACCCGATAGAGCAGAGGAGATCCTCCTTCTAAAACCAAGCCAATGTGGAGCAGAAGACATGATGGTTTGGCTGAAAGACAGAGTTGGGAAGTATACAACCAAAACCGGCTACCACCAGGCTAGGGAAATCAAAAGAGCAGGGGAGAGAAATGAGACAATTTTCAAGGATTGTGACTGGGACATGGATATTTGGAAGAAGAAGATGAGCCCAAAACTGAAACGTTTCTTTGGAAGACGGTGACAGAAGCACTGGCTGTGGGGAAAAACCTGCTCGCTAGAACAATTACCCAGAACATTGAGGGTAGAGATGTGGCGAAACAGAGACCTTTGAGCACACTTTGTTCTTTTGCGAGTATGCGAGGAAAATTGGGACTTAGCTCCCTTTGAGAAGCGAATTGCGGCAAGGAATGGAATGGGAATGGGTGAGCTACAAAAGGAGAACAGAGCACCCATGTGCTACCACCGGTGGGAATTGATGGAGAAAAGCTCTTTGCTTGGATATGCTGGAACATTTGGTGTAGCTGGAACAAAAGAGTCTTTGAAAACCGACAATTAGGAGAGATGGAGCTCATAACCAGATCAAGTAGAGAAGCCCGAGAATGGTGCACGGTGCAGGAGACTTAAAAGGAGAAGAGAAGAATCAGGAGAGGAGAGCTCAACTGGCTTGCAGAGCGCGAACAGAGAGAGACGGGAATACTACTGTGTGCTGCACGTACGCAGCGTGGAACAACTCTACTAAGGAGGCGGGGCTAGGATAGGTGATAAGAGACGATCCAAGCACCTTATGACATCGGAAAATGATGCGTATGACGAAGGTACCATCAGCGCTTATGGCGGAAACTTTAGCTTGAGGGGAAGCTACGAAAAGATTGAGAGGTGCTCAGAGGAGCAAGGTGGGGATCTTCATAGATTCACTCAACCTGAGCCCTATCCGAGAAGGAGAACCAGAAAGAGCTGTACGGAGTACTAATGGATATCCATCAGATTGCCAAAGAGTTTGATGTAGTGGAGATTTCGTACAAACCAAGGAAGGAGAACACGGAAGCTGATTTTGTAGCTAAGAAAGCATTTGAATGTGTGTATGCAGACGTGATTGTAAGGGTTTAATAGTGTAATGAAAATCTGAAGTTGACCAAAAACAAAAATTAAATCAAAACTATATAAATTTTAAATAAAAAAATAGCAAATTATAATCGTTTCACTATATAAAATTTCCAATCATATAAATTCTAGATATTACAACATAAGATTTCAAATAATACATAAATGTTATTAACAAATAATAATCCAAAATTAAACTATAAATAAAGCTAGATGCAAGATAAATAATAAATAAATAAAGTGTTAATATATAAAGTACAAACCACGATAAACCTCAAAACATTATAAAAAAAAATAACACAAATGAGAACAAAAACGTTTAATGAAAATAATAATATAAGTACGTACATAAATTGTACATATACCGATACGAATAAATATCGTTGTGTCAGTGCACACCATTTCCTAGTATAGAAAAAGTGAAAGACACATTTCTCTTTTGTAGATAAAAGGTTGGGTTTTCGGTGTTGAATAGAAACAATAATTATAGTCTTTGTTATGTGTCCAGAGTCTCTAGTATAACACATACTCCCACACGCGAACTGATTTGACAATCACTTACATTTTCTTTATTAACCCAAAGCTACATTATCATCTCGTGACCCTCGCAAATGTTACATGAGGTTCTCTCTTTTTCTCATCTCCCATCGACCCTTCTACTATGCCATTATTGTAAATCATTTTAGGAGTCTGTTACCTTCTTCTGTGCGTATTCCGACTCAGAACACAATTTAGGAATGTAGACAATAGATGCTCCATGCTGGCTCTATCACCGATTTTATTAAATATTCAAATTTCGAAGCTTGTGTTGGCAATGACATATATCTACACTAGCAACAGTTTTTGTCTAAGAGTTTTTGTATTTCTATTCTTTTTTTGAATGTAGGTTTTCTATTGGAAGCATAAGAAAATGAAAAAGAGACAAGACTAGACCGGCTAAGGTTTTGTTTTTAGGCAAAGCCCAATATTACAACATTTAGAGTCCAAGAGATTATATTAAATCAGTTGCCGATAGTAACGAAGGGGAGAGAAAATTTGAAAGCGAGTGAGAGTGACGATCGAGTATGCCGCAGAGTAAGGTGGAGTGATCGTAGAAGAGAACCAGAGTTGAAGCATTTGCGATGTAAGAGCTGGGTTCGATGTTTTAAAGGTGAGGATTTTGCATCTCATATAGCTATCGATTTTCCTCAGTAAGATCCGGTGTTTTGAATGCGTGACGATGTAGTCTGTGATTTCGTTCAGTCCAGAGGAAGTAGATGACTCTTGCCACCTCCACACAGAGATCCGCCCTTTGACCCTGGAGCTCACAACTGTAAGAATACTGCTCATTCTGTCCTCCCAGATGAATGTAAGTGGAAACTTGCATCGAATTCGAATTTGGTCCCAAATTTGTCTGGAAAAGTTGCACTGAAAGAACATGTGGTCTCTACTCTCTGCAATTTGGCCACAGAGAAGACAGGAAGGGTTAACTTGGATGCCCCAGCTAATCATTCTGTCGCGAGTCGGGCAACGGTTCAGTACAAATAGCCAAGTTAAGAAGTTGTGCTGAGACACACCTCCCTTGTTCCAGACTAGGCTGTTCCAATGAATAGGGGGACGATGATTCTTGAGAGAGGAATAAACATCGCCAGTACAGAAACGGTTAGACACTTTACCATTTAGATCCCATTCGTATACAACTCTGCGTTGGTTAATGTAATAGTAGATAGGTAGGCAATTACATTCACTTGCTCTTCAGACCTGGTAGGTGGGATGCGCCGATGCGCCATTGGTTGTTGACAAAAAGATTACTAAGCCTCGCGCCTGATGGAATTCGAAATAGCGAGATACCGTTTGTAGCGAGGTACGACTACACATTTCAAAATAGCGACCAGTTGTCCATCCAAAACAAGGTAGATTTCCCATTACCAACACGTCTCTTTATCCAGTCGTAGACCAAATATTTCATCTTCAGCAACTTGTTACCTAGCCATGAGTTTTTTCTGTGCGGTTTACATGTCCAGTATTTAGAAATGGGACCACGTAGGACCTCATCCTTGAAACATGCAACCCAAATGGATCCGGACTTGAAGAAAAGCAGCAAAATAAGTTTGATTAGACAAGTCTGATTTCAGAAGCTGATGTCTCTAACTCCTAGGCCACCTTCAGTTTTGGAGTAAGTGATGCTCTCCCATGAAACTCTTGCTGAATGTTTTCCTTCTAAACCACTCCACATAAGGATTTAATTTTTGCAATGCACTCCTTAGGAATTGCAAAAGAGGAGCACCAAAAGTTGGAGATCCCGGCTGTAACACCCCCGAACCAGACTAGACAGGACCGGCCGAACAACAATCAAATAAGAACATGAAATGGCCAACCCTCGCCCTAGCTGACTTGGGAATGCCATAATACGAGGTTAAGTAACGAGTCGGCTCATTCCAGGACAAGTCCTAAAACAGAGCCATCCCATTACCTAACACGATTTACCTCTCGACCTTGGCCTAAGGCTTTGCAACCCGTACCTTGGTCTTGAGTTGTGAACAAGTTTAGACAGAAACATACATATCAGCGGAAGACTCAATAAATAAAACTGCAAGGAGGTTTTGAACAACATACTTCATTTCATTAAGATAACTTTTGGGTTCTTAAAAAAAATACAACAAGTCAAGAAAGATGAATACAAACAAACGAGCGTCCGTGGACTTTAAAAACGGAATAAGACAAAACATGATAAGTTACAGGCATAAGCCTAAATCTTCCCGGACTTACAAAGCACCACTGGAAAATCGTAATGAGAGCACCAATTTTAACGAGCACCATGCTAACTACCCGAGCTAAGGGTTCCTGAAAGAGGGAGACAAGGGACAAAGGGGTGAGTAATCAGTGAGTTTCAGGACTCACCGAGACCAGAAAACAAAGAAAATAAAACCACCCAAACCCACAGACAATCAATCAAGCAAGCAAATAGCCGAAGCAACATAAAAGTAAATAGCCAAAGCACAAAACAACGTTAGTCCGCATTCTCACAACACCTTCCACCGCGTGGGCACTGATATCTCAAAGCATGGCGGATCCCCGTGAACATTACCAACCCTTGTTATCTCAAAGATACACAAGTCGTAACTTCACCGCTACACCGAGTGCCCACACAGGGATCACCCTCGATAATAGCTCACTTAGTGCCCACTCAGGGATCACCCTCAGTGAATACCCTGTCGGGTGTACTCGGCCCGGGTTGCCATCCGGTCTCTCTGAGTCTTCCCCACCTCTCAGTCCAACGATGCCGTGGAGGACATTGGGGATCACACACACACCGCCATTGAACCGAATCGCACAGTTCCACTTCAGTCCGAAAGATCACACAGCAATCGGACTGACTCTACACCACACACATCAAACTAATTTTCACCTAAACAATCTGATCCCACGGCTCTCACTAGCCGGGTATCTATTTCATTCCTCTGTGGTGATACCTGCATGAAAATGTTAGATCACACCACAGAGGTCACCTGCACAAAACAATCTACATAACACACTACTATGCAAGCGTACAAGATTATTCACAATTCAATTTCATTTTCCAAACAACCAATCCAATTAACATCTTTTAAACCCTTTCAAATCAAAACAGTTTCCATTTAAAAATAAATCCTTCCTTAAACCAAATTCAAATGTAAAACTTTTCTTAACATAAAATCCGAATAAAACTGTTCTTTTATGAAATCAGAACCCTCATGCAACCTATCCCACTAACAACTCCTAAAAATCTAAACATTCCTACAAAGTTCCTTCTCTAAAATTCCTAAGCATGCAAACCCTTACCCAAGACTAGAAAATACTTACAAATTCAGTTCACCACGTAATTCCTTTTAAACATGCATCCCAAACCACAAATTCTTAACCAACTTTAGTCTAGCCAATTTTAATCCAAATCTAAACCGATAACCTAACATGCATGTGCAAGCTAAGTTCAATCACCCTAAGCTAAAACAATTTCACAATCCTAACACCCTAACAAGAACAAATTTTCCTACACAATTTCTAACAATCCTAAACAATTCCAATTAAATCTTATTTTTAAAATATTAATTCTAATTCATTTAATTTACGTAATATCAAAACCTAACTGATCAAAATTAATTAATTAATTACTAATTACTAACCCCAAATTCTTATAAACAATCCTAAGCTCAAAACTTAATCAATCAATTTGCTACTCCCACAAATAATAATGAAAAACTCATCTAACAACCTAACTTCAAGTTTATTTATGCATGCGTGCAAAGATCTAGCCTTAAAATGCTTAAAGAAAACACATGCAAAGCCAAAAGACTTATATTCTACTCTAACCACATCCAATACTCTACCCTTACTCCATACTACCCATGCATGCACCCAAAACAAGAAAATCCAAGTTTAAATCAAGCTTTATCAAACCAAATAATTTTACCACTTTAGAAACTCAAAAGAAACCAAAGCCTTTTTCAATTAAATAACTTTTCAATTTAAGAAAACCTCCAAGACACAACCAAAACCGAATTAAAAAAAAAAAGCATAAGAAAATCGATTATAAAAGAACCAAAAACCAATTTTTTTTTTCAAGAAAGAAATCAAGCAAAGAAATTCTATCTCTACCTTGCCTATAGCTGCATGCATACACATGCAGGTGTAAAACAAGAATAGGGATAAACAACCACACTGAAATCCACACAACAAGCAAAAGCAATAACTCAAACAACCAAGCAACAACAACTAGAAAAGAGTACAACAAACAATCTAATTCCTTCCCTGCCCTGACTACAGCATCATGCTTGCACATGATGGTATAAAACAAGAACAAAGAAGGGCTACTCCACTGAAACCCACCTTAACAACCGGAGAAGAGAGGAAAGAAGAAGAAGAAGAGCTAGGCTCTAATCAACGAACAGCACCAACTCTAGACTCAACTCCTCTCTCTCACGCCTCTAACTCTCTCTCTCTCTCTCTCTCTCTCTAAAAATACACCTTTGGTCTCTATTTGGTGGAAACAAGAAATGGGAAGAGAAACACTTATATTTATAATGGGAGGAGAGAGGGTTTTGTGAAAAATGAGTGAATGGGATGAACTCACAGCTTCTTGCCACATAACCCTCCTAGTTTTTCTTAATCACCTTTTAGTCCAGCCACTTCGTGCCTGCCAAGTCCAGCTGGTCCCCATGCAAAAATTCCTATTTTACTCTCTCTTCCTTTGATTTTCCTTGAAAATACTTAGTGTCTTCTGACATCTGGACGACCAAACAGCTTCTACTGATCCCATGAGTCCTACAGTAGAGGAAACACATGCATGACCTTGATCCTGAGTTCACAGATCTCTCCCTTGGATCCTAGTGGTTGAACTACCTCTTTTTATACCTTCTGGAGTCATAAATGCATAACTGAGGTTCCACCCAGCCAAAAATCATTTTGTTTGTTCGTGCTGCTCCTCTAACATGTCCTTAATGTCTCCTCCTAATTTCATGATTTTCGGACGGCTGCAACTTGCCCTTTTGATTTTTTTTGCTCCAAATACTCCATTTCAAACCCTCCTGCCATTTACTGTATATCTTGTGGGTCCACCGTTCAAATTCCAATCTGCTTCCTGCCAAGTCTTTCTCTTGGTATCTAGTATCTTTACAAAAAATCTCATGATTTAGTTTTGGGTAAAACTCCTCCTTTTGAATTTATTAGCCCGGTTGGTCCTTTCTCACAAATACTGACTTCCTCGAATTTTCTTCGTCGCTACAGAATTTTTCTTGACCTCAATCCTTTTGCAATGGCTTTGTTGATGTACTGAGAAGCTACACTCCAAATTCCAGAAATTTAAAAATTGTCATGCTCCTTCGTCCAAAATTATTTCTCCTTGTCGCGCTTTTCGCTTCTATATCGGGGTATTACATTCAACCCCCCCCCCCCATAAATTGAATTCGTCCTCGAATTCACTGCTCCTGGTGGTCTCTCAGCTTTGTCCTTAAGCTGTCTTTCCCTGATCATACCTGAGCTTCTACTGTCCTGATCATACTTCTGATCCTTTCCTCCACTTGCTTGAATATTCTCTATCCTTGCCATGTTCCCTTTCTGATTCGTCCGGGGCTCCTGCTGATCTCCTGTCTTGACTTCCACTCTGATTCTGATCCTTCCCCATTCCATCCCTCAATCTCAACCTCACTCCCAATCTCATCCAATCACATTTCTTGTCCACGGGTTTCCTATTGAATTTGGGTTAAAAGAAACTTGGGTTCCTACTCAAACCGATCCTACTCTCTCGGACCTTTCTAACACGCAAACAATCACACAACAAAGATTAAGGTAAGCGCCCAAATTACGTACCTTGGCCCTGGAGAGCTGTCCCTGGTGTCGTCTGCAGCGTCCTCCTCGTTGCGACGGCGGCTGACTGAACGGGTGACCGGTCGGCGGTTGATTTCCCACGGCTGATTCGGACAGCTCCTAAAGTGTGTCCCGATCTTCTCACATATCTGACAGCGATGACGGTAAGGAGTTATTGGTGCTGGTCCATGAGGGCACATGTGAGTGAAATGTCCGTATTGTCTACACCGACCACATCTGACCTGCTCTGTTGGTGTCGAGTCCTTCCTCTTCGATTTGATTCTCCAATCTCCTGTGCAGTACTCTGACTCTGACTGGACTCTCCAACCTCTCGCACTGTAACTGGTACTGACCTCCACTGGTTCTGCGCTTCTGGCTCCAACTCATCCCCATTTTTGCAATATGTTCAGACTTTGATCTGCTAAGTTCCACGATGGGTCCTCCAAATCCTGGACTCCTTTAGTCCAATAGGCCAGCGATTCCTGATCCTCGGCCGCAAATTCAGTATGATAATTCCCTCACGCTCTGCCATGAGCCGGCTATACTCAGCTGCAGTCACGGCTCGATACCTGATCCCTGATGGAGTGACCTGGTCGAAAAACTCGCTGATATCATAACTTCGCTGGACATGCGGAACTCTCATCAGAACTAATGGTGATCACTTCGGGATAAAGGATTGGACTCCGGGGCATAGTGCTGATCAGATCCTCTTCCTGGGCTGGAATGCTTGGTGGTGCACGAGGAATACATCTAACCTTTGGGTAGTAGACATGAGGAGTATACTTCCCGTTGGTTTCTTCTTGGATACCAGAGGAGTACTTGATATCGGAGGGTTTGCCTCCTCTTCTTCAATTGCGGGTTAATTCAAACCAAAATCAGGGGTCTGAGCTGCGGGTACCTCTTCTTCTGTCCCAAACACATTCTCCATCATCAACGATAATCTCTCCTCAATACTCTGAGCTGGATGAAAGAGTTGATCATACTCGTCGGGGGTCACATACGTGAAGGATGAATCGGTCTGCTGTTTCTCAACTTCAGGTTCTTCCTCTGGGTCTGTCTCTGGGTCTGAACTGTCACTCTCTGCCTCTGAACTGCTGCTCTCTGAACTGCCTGACGGTCCACAGATAGGACTTCCCCAAAATGAACTGAAACGCTCTGCCTCTGACCAATCTTGGAAGCCGAAGAACTTGAACATAAAACACACACCTCTGAACGGTGTGAGAGCCGAAACTCACACTGTCAAAACTTATATTTTATGGGGGCTCGAAAATTCTATTTTAAAAGAACTCAAGGACCAAAAATGTAAAAAGGCGATTTTATTAGATAATATTTTCGGAGTACAAGAATATTAGCAAAAGTTGAAAAGTCTTATAATGCTAAAGCTCTAATACTCGGATTGGGATGATCTTAACCTAGTACAAACATTTATATTTATACTAGGAACCTAGGAGGCTAACACTCTTTCTGGGCGATGTGGGAGAAAGCTCATTCCTTCCAGCCGCCGACCTAGTCTTTTGGGCCCGGTTCCTGGCCCAAATCCGTCACATGGTCTGATCCTGGTCTGGCCCGACTTTTTGATGAACAGTAACCGATGAACAGCAACCGATGCATAGTAATCTGTGAATAGTAAACCAGACCTTGATTAAGCTTAAATCGATTTTCGGATAGCTTTTTCCCGGGATGAATAGTGTTTCGTGAACAGTGTTTTAACGGTCTTGGATTGATCCGAGCCGGGAATCATGCTTGAAGGAAAGAGAAGAGGGCGACTAACTTTCTTGCTTGAGTCAGACGCCATGTCCTGATGCTAAGAGGATGGGCGGCTGGCTTATTCGGGATAAAGCCAGACCCCATGTCTTGATGATGAGAGGATGGGCGGTTGGCTTGTTCGGGATAAAGCCAGACGCCATGCTCTCTTGATTAAGTGATGGGCGGCTGGCTTATTCTGGATAAAGCCATACGCCATGCTCTCCTGGTTAAGTGATGGGCGGCTGGCCCTTGGAAAGGAGATAAGGGCGGCTGGCCTCATGCATAGAGCATGGGCGGCTGGCCCTTATGTTCGGGATGTGTTCCGTTTGTTCTTGATCTTGAGTTCTCGTTCTATAAATCTTCGAGGAGGGGATTTTGACCCCAACAGTTAGCCCCCCAGCTCTTTGCTTTCGTGGTCCGAAGCAAGAGTTTCGAGCTGAGAGTTTATCGAGATTGATGGAACGGGAAGACAACTAGTTTTTCCGTTCGTCCGTTCTGTGTTTAATGTCTTGTCAGAGATGAGTATTGTCACGTCATGTCTGCATGGGAGTTCGTGCCATCTTTACTGTATCATGGGATGATTTCTTCTTCATTTTTCACTACTTCAATTCCTTCTTCAAGTATTCTTCTTCTTTGTTCGATATGGCGAGCCAACCACAGATTTCTTTCGAGCTCAACTTGGACACGATGCTGAACTGTCCTCTCGAGTTTGATTACTATCCAGAACGGGACGCGGGACTTGTGGGCGATTTATTTGCGGCCGGTGAGGGTGCCATTCCGTAAGTGGCACCTGGCCCTGAAGGTGTGCCTCAATGGGTGCCTGGCTTTGAGAATGCCCCGCAAGGGGCGCCTAGCTTTGAAGACGCTCAGCGAGGGGCGTCTAACTTTGCTGATGTCCCTCAATGGGTGCCTGGCCTTGAGGGGATTCAACAAAGGGCGTGGTAGGTGCATCAAAGTGGGCGCTTGGTCCCGAAGGAGTTCTACGAAGGGCGTCCGGATCTCCTTGAGGTAGTGTTGGTGGTGCCTCTCCGCAGGTCAGCGGCGTCCGTGGCGTCTGGACTCTTCTGCAATGTGCGGAGGAGAATGGCGTTTGGCCTCAGCCTAGGTTTTTGGGCGGCTGGTCATCTTCCAAGTATCATGATGCCTTGCCCGATGTAGGCGATGACAGTGCCATGTCCGAGGAGGGGTCCGAGACCAAGAGGCCAAAGTGCATGGCTTCGTCCATCCGGAGTACGCTGAGGTGAAGCTTGAGTTTAATTCCCCAAGAGCACAAAACGCTTACGGGATAGCGTGATATGATCCTCACTAGCAATCCTGAGCTTGAACCTGAGGAAGGACTGAGTGAGCTTGTAGCTGAGGAGGCTTTAGGACTGACAACTCATTTTGAGGAAGCTACGACTATGATTCAGGAAGGCCTACACAAATTAGGAAACAATTGATCTGATTCAGGAAGGCTTTCTCAAATGATCCTAAGCAAGACAATGCATATGGAGCTCGTAGCTGAGGAAGCAGCTTACCTTGGGATTACAATGGAGCTTAAAAAGTTTAAGAAACATGCTAAGGGTAAAGGAAAAGCTAAGGCATTCCCGATTGAGAATCATGATAAGCCTGAGACTTCTTCCAAACCCAAACGCGGCCCTACTGATGCTGATAAATGCCATTACTGCAACAAGTCTGGGCATTGGAAGAGAAATTGCAAAGAGTATCTGGGAGATCTAAAGAACTCGAAGAAGACGTATGAGACGACTTCTTCAGGTATCTATGTTATAGAAGTAAATGTTACTACTTCAGGTTCTAAGTCTTGGGTATTAGATACCGGCTGTGGCGCTCATATTTGTACAAATATGCAGGGTCTAAGCAACAGTAGAACGCTGGAGAAGGGACAAGTGGACCTACGCGTTGGGAATGGAGCAAGAGTTGCTGCATTGGCCGTAGGAACTTATCATTTGTCTTTGCCGTCAGGCTTATCTTTGGAATTGAATAATTGCTACTATGTACCTGCTATAAGCAGAAACATCATTTCTATTTCTGTTTTGGATTTAGAAGACTTTCATTTTTCGATTAAAAACAAGTGTTGTTCTTTTGATCGTAATGAAATGTTTTATGGTAGCGCTCCATTAGAGAATGGACTTTATATTCTTAACCAATCTTTGTCTGTCTATAACATAAGTACTAAACGGTTAAGAACCAATGACTCGAACCCCACGTTTCTCTGGCATTGTCGTTTGGGCCACATTAATGAGAAAAGAATTCAAAAGCTTCATAATGATGGGCTTTTAGACTCATTTGATTTTGAATCATTTGAGAAGTGTGAATCCTGCTTAATGGGCAAAATGACAAAGGCCCCTTTCAACAAATTTAATGAAAGGGCCGGTGACCTATTGGGCCTTATACATACCGATGTATGTGGTCCAATGAGTGTTAGTGCTAGAGGAAACTTTCAGTACTTCATCACGTTTACTGATGATTTCAGTAGATTTGGTTATGTCTATTTAATGAGACATAAATCGGAATCCTTTGAAAAGTTCAAGGAGTTCCAAAATGAAGTGCAGAACCAACTTGGCAAAAGTATTAAAGCTCTTCGATCAGATCGTGGAGGTGAATACTTAAGCCAAGAGTTCAGTGATCATCTGAGTAATTGTGGAATTGTTTCACAACTCACTCCTCCTGGAACACCTCAGTGGAATGGTGTATCTGAAAGGAGGAATCGGACTTTATTAGATATGGTTCGATCGATGATGAGTCAAGTAGATCTTCCATTATCCTTTTGGGGATACGCTCTAGAAACGTCTGCATTTACGCTAAACAGAGTTCCATCAAAATCAGTCGAGAAGACGCCATATGAGATGTGGACTGGAAAAGTTCCAAGTTTGTCTTTTCTTAAAATTTGGGGTTGTGAAGCTTATGTCAAACGGTTGATATCTGATAAGCTTGAACCCAAATCTGATAAGTGCTACTTCGTTGGTTATCCTAAGGAAACCAAGGCTTACTACTTTTACAACCGTTCTGAGAACAAAGTGTTTGTTGCTAAGAACTGTGTTTTTCTTGAGAAAGAATTTCTTTCCAAGAAGAACAGTGGGAGTAAAGTACAACTCGAAGAAGTTCGAGAATCACAGGAGCCTGCTCAACCTGTCGAGGAAGAGCAGCGACTGGATCTACAAAGAGTTGTAGAGCCCGAGCTGGATCTACAAAGAGTTGTAGAGCCCGAGCCTGTGATGCCAGAAGTTCGCAGATCCGAAAGGATTCGTCAAGAGCCCGAGAGATATGGATTTCTCGTGACTAATTGTCATGATCTCTTGATCATTGACAGTGACGAACCTGCGACTTTCGAAGAAGCAATGATGGGCCCTGACTCCGAAAAGTGGTTTAAGGCCGCTGAATCCGAAATCGGTTCCATGTCACAAAACCAAGTATGGACTTTGGGTGATTTACCTGATGGTGTAAAAGCCATTGAGTGTAAATGGGTCTTCAAGAAGAAGATCGATGTGAATGGAAACGTTCAGATTTACAAAGCTAGGTTGGTGGCAAAAGGTTTCAAACAAGTTCAAGGTGTTGACTATGATGAAACCTATTCCCCAGTCGCTATGCTTAAATCTATTCGGATTCTCCTAGCAACAGCCGCTCATTATGATTATGAGATTTGGCAAATGGATGTGAAAACAGCTTTCCTTAACGGGATTCTGGAGGAGGATGTGTACATGACACAACCTCCGGGTTTCACTAATCCTGATGCTGCTGGGAAAGTATGCAAGCTTCATAAATCCATTTATGGATTGAAGCAAGCATCTCGGAGTTGGAACCTACGTTTTGATGAAGCAGTTAAAAAGTTTAACTTCATCAGAAACGAAGAGGAACCTTGCGTTTACAAGAAGACTAGTGGGAGCGCAGTTGCATTTCTCGTACTGTATGTAGATGACATACTTCTCATAGGAGATGATATTCCATTACTTCAGTCAGTAAAGGACTGGCTCGGAAGTTGTTTCTCGATGAAAGACATGGGCGAAGCCGCCTATATTCTTGGAATAAGGATCTATAGAGATAGATCAAAGAGGGTGATTGGACTGTGCCAGGACACTTATATAGATAAGGTTCTACACAGGTTCAACATGCATGATTCCAAGAAGGGCTTGCTTCCGATGTCTCATGGCATTACTCTCAGCAAGAAGCAGTGTCCTTCGACACCTGCTGAGCGAGAGCGCATGAGTAGGATTCCTTTTGCTTCTGCAGTAGGATCTATTATGTATGCCATGCTTTGTACTCGTCCAGATGTTGCTTGTGCTTTAAGCATGACGAGTCGATACCAGTCAGATCCCGGTGAGAGTCACTGGACTGCCGTCAAGACTATCCTAAAGTATTTGAGAAATACCAAGGATAAGTTCTTGGTTTATGGAGGATGTGATGAGCTTGTAGTGAGTGGTTATACGGACGCCAGCTTTCAGACAGATAGAGACGATTTTCGATCTCAGTCTGGTTACGTCTTCTGTCTGAATGGAGGTGCAGTTAGTTGGAAGAGTTCCAAGCAGAGCACCGTGGCGGATTCGACGACCGAGGCTGAATACATCGCTGCTTCGGAAGCGGCGAAGGAGGCTGTTTGGATTAGGAAGTTCATTACTGAGCTTGGTGTGATTCCTAGCATTTCTGAGCCAGTGGCATTGTTTTGTGACAACAATGGAGCCATAGCTCAAGCTAAGGAGCCCAGATCACACCAGAAATCCAAACACATTGAGAGGAGATATCATCTGATTCGTGATATTATTGAGAGAGGCGACGTCAAGATCAGCAGAGTTCCGACAGACGAGAACGTTGCTGACCCATTGACTAAGCCACTTCCACGACCAAAGCATGAGAGTCATGCTGCTGCTATAGGCATTAGATTCCTTAAGCATTAATCTTGTTTTAGTGGGAGTTATCATATTTATGTTTTGATGTTCATGTAAACATACATTTGGTTATGTTTTATTTAATGAAATTGTTTCATTGTTATTTAATGGTGTTATTAAATAATTGTCCAAAAGTAATTTATGGCATTCTTATAGATCATCAAATACGTGATTTGATCATGAAACTCTATAAGTGATAGATGACATAAATTATTTTCGTCCATAGTCGAGGTTATTAAAATTGGACATTAATAACCGTGTGAGACTAGTATGTGAGGTGACTGATGACTAAGTTTCATGGAGTCATTAATAGGAGTATTAAAGTCAATCACATAGATATGTGTTAGAGAACACATGATCGGACATGACCCGCTAATGAGAACTCTACAAGATTGTTATATGAGTGTCATAAGAGTTTCTCATTACGACTATAGAGTATAGTCCTTAGACCTGAGTTCATCATGATTTCTTACATATGAATTGGTGTGCTTTGACCTTGTCAAACGTCAGCCGTAACTGGTGGCTATAAAGGCATTGATTGGGCATATTATGAAGTGTGTAGGGAACAGGGATGGAACAAGATGGAATTTGTCCCTCCCATATAACGGGAGATAAATATCTCAGGGCCTATCGAAGATTTGATACTGGAAATGCGTGGCCGCGCTCAAACGGATTGAATGTCAATCGTTTGTATTTTATCAGTATAAATCAGAGTTCGATAAACATGGTTTGGTTGATTAAGGATGACACGAGTTCTTGCCTTATGCCAGATCGAGATATAGAGACAAAGGGATTATGGGAATATTTGATTCCAGTACAAGTGGGAGATTGAAGGGAATGTCCTGAAATCAGACTTATATTTATTCTATCAGAGTCGTGATGTCGAGATAAGACAATCATATGATATTGGATGGTTATAATGTTTTGCTAGAAGCCGCTTATAACTTATGAGTTATGAACTCATTACCATTATCATATGATCCTATAGGGTCACACACCTAAGCAAACTGGATATTATAAATTGGGTTTTGATCATTAGAGTAATGATTATGATCAACGTATATAAGATATACGTCGATATCGACTTTCTGTGAGGGTGTCGATCGACACCAATGGTGGGTGTCGATCGACACTTGTTCGGTCACGACTTCTAGAAGTATTGACTTTTGGATGGTGTCGATCGACACCAATTAGGTTGGTGTCGATCGACACCCGTCGGCAGCTCCAGCCTATATATATGATATAGGGGCTGCTCGACAGAATATAACCAAAACATATCAGAAGTTGTTCAGAAGTTGTTTTGAGCTTCAGAAAAACACAGAAACGAAGATAGAAACCCGAAGGCGAATCGTTCGCTCCGGCACTAGCATCCCGTCGTCCAGTTTGTGTGCGTGTGGACTTCTGTAGAGGCGCAGCACTTGAGGCGCTTGAGATCTCGATTACCTGTTCTTATTCCGCTTCAAAACCTTCAGGTATGTTCGAGATTTCATATATATATTCAAACATAGATTCAATTGGCACGATCCGTGGATTTAGGATTGTTGTTAGGGCTGTTTTAATATGATTAAAACCTGAATGAAATCCATCACAGGCTTCTTAAACCGCCAAGCGAAAATATCTTCGCCCCAATAGGCTTTAGCCTCACCAGGAGAGCGACATTCGGACTTCACGTCCGGATGCACGAAGATAGGCACCTCCGGGTGATCCGATCTGATTTCTTCCCCGGACATGGCCGAGTCATTACCTATCTCTGGCCAAACACGATGACTCTCGGAAGGGACCAGAGATCAGGACGGCCATGCGCGCCACCCACCGTTGTCCTCGACATGTTGAGGAGGAGTCCAAACGCCACGTGCTATACTCGTCCTCGGTGAAACGCCATCAATTCCGACGTGAGGAGCAGCGGACGTCCTCTCTAAGGCACCTCCAGAGCCAAGCGCCCATCTTGATACGGCTACTGTGCCAGCCGCCCTCCTGGAAGCGTTCTTAGAGCCAGCCGCCCTCCTCGAACCAGACGTCCTACTCGTAGAACTCCCGGCCGCCGGCTCGGTCCTGACCTCATTCCCGGCCGCCGGCTCGGGCCTGACCTCATTCCCGGCCGCCGGCTCGGGTCTAATTACATTCCCGGCCGCCGGCTCGGGTCTGATATCACTCCCGGCCGCCGGCTCGGGCTCCCATTGAGGAACATTCGCAAAACCGAGCGCTCCTTGAGCATAGCTAGGACCGGCCTCCCACTGAGGAACGCCTTCGGGACCGTGCGCTGCTCGTGGAATGGCATCTTCTCCATCGGCCAGCAGGTCTTCCACAAGTATCATATCCTGATCCCCGGACATAAAATCAAACTCGAACTGATTGTTCATTATTGCATCAAAGTTGAGACCGAAAGGAGAACCTCCTTCACCAGCCATTGCTAAAGAAAAAGATTTTCAAAGAAAAGACTTGAAGAAAAAACTTGAGAAGGGGATGTGAAGAATGAATGAAGCCACTCCTTTGATATATCAAACGTGGCACGAACTTCTATGATGAACAATACTCTGACAAGACATCAAAGAGAAGCGGATGAACGGACGTACGGAAAAACCCATTGCCTTCCCGTTTCAATCAATCCCGATAAAACCTCAGCTTAAAGCTCATCGTCCTGGACTACGAGAACGAAGAGCTGGGGGGCTAACTGTTGGGGTCGAAATCCCCTCCTCGAAGATTGACGGAACGAGAAGTCAAGGTCGAGATCAAATCACGAACATGGAACGGGCAAGCTAAGGCAAACTGCCCACGACCCGTCCAAGGCACGAACCGGCGGCTGGGATGAGTGCCAGCCGCCGGGTCTTCTCCACCCAAGGCCGGCGGCTGGGATGAGTGCCAGCCGCCGGTCTTCTTCATCCGAACATGGGACGGACAAGACCAAATGAAACCTATCCCGAACATGGAACGAACGAGCTAAGGCAAACTGCCCACGATCCGTCCAAGGAAGCCAACCGGCGGCTGGGACATGGCCGGCCGCCGGGTCCTCTTTCACCAACGGCCGGCGGCTGGGACAAGTGCCAGCCGCCGGATCTCCCTTCGTCCGTGGCCGGCGGCTGGGATGAGGCCAGCCGCCGGATCTCCCTTCGTCCGTGGCCGGCGGCTGGGATGAGGCCAGCCGCCGGATCTCCCTTCGTCCGTGGCCGGCGGCTGGGATGAAGCCAGCCGCCGGATCTCCCCTCGTCCGTGGCCGGCGGCTGGGATGAAGCCAGCCGCCGGATCTCCCCTCGTCCGTGGCGGCGGCTGGGATGAAGCCAGCCGCCGGATCTCCCCTCGTCCGTGGCCGGCGGCTGGCACTTGTCCCAGCCGCCGGGTCTTTATCACATGTCCACGATCATTTCTCGAGTCGAGACTCCTCATCCGAACATCGTCCAGTCGACCGACCGTCAAACGTAACTCAATGCCCGGACCGACCCGGAGATCATCCGTTTGCATGTTCTGACCCCAAAGACGTCCATAAACGTTCCCCGAAAGACCGAGACGAACGTCCAGCCAGCCGTGGACCAGTCGCCGAGCATACAAGCCAAAGGAACCGGCGGCTGGCCATCAATACTGAAACCGGCGGCTGGAAGTTCAAATAAAAAACGGGCGGTTCAAATCTCGGAAGTCATAAAACGCTCGGAACACTATTCACGCGGGAAAAACCGTTAAAAACACTATTCATCCCGAGACAAAGTTAACCGAAAAATCGAATTAAGCATAAACCGAGATTCGGATTACTATTCACCGGTTTACTATTCACGGATCACTATTCACCGACGGGCCAGATTTGGGTCAGAATGCGCAGATGGATCACGGAAGACTCTCGGGCCGGAAATCGGGCCCAAAAAGCTTAAGTCGGCGGCTGGGAGCGAAGGACAAGGTCCCACATCGGAAATCTGAAGTCTTAGCCTCCTAGGATTGTCAGTATATATATGTACGCTCATGTAAAGGTTACAACCATCCCAGATCCGAGTATTAGGAGTTTTAGCAATTTAAGACTATTCAGCTCTTGCTAATTTCCCTTGTACTTTCGGAAAATATCAATAAAAATCTCTCTTTTGCAATTTTGGTCCTTTAGTTCTTTTTAAATAGAATTTTCGAGCCCCCACTAAATATAAGTTTTGACAGTGTGAGTTTCGGCTCTCACACGTTTTGGGTTAGGTTTCGTGGGAGCTTGTTCCCTGAGCCTATTTATACCCCTTGCTGTTGTTTCAGCCGAACCATCTTTTTTTATATCAAAAACCTTTTTGAAAGAAGATCATCTCTCTTTGTGTGTAATATCAAAGGGAAACCCTTAATCGATTTGTTGTGTGTCATATCAACTAATCGATTGAGTCTCTTGTTCAAGCCAGCCATAGCTTGTACGAGATCCATCTCTATCTTCCTCCATCAATCTCCACTTCTATCCCATCACAATCCATCTCAAAACCCTTCATCTTCCCCATCGATTCCATCTCAATCCATCCAATCGATCATCTATCACTTCCACATCGTTCACCTACTGTATCAAGGCTCTAGATCCGGTTGGGATCACATTAGGTGGTATCAGAGCAAAGCCGTGAGCCAAGTTAAGTGTTCGATCTCAGTTGTTTCATCATTTTTTGTTTTGTGACTGTTCGTTTGCTTAGGATTCACGATTAAGGTTTGTTTCATAAGTTGTTGTGTTCAATTTGTGTGTTGTTGTGTGTGTGGTTGTTTGTGTGGAGTTTCGATCTGTTTATGTTCTGTTGTTTGTCTGTTCATCTTCACAATCTGTTGTTAGGGTTAGATCTGTGTGTTCACGATTCAAAACCTAGCAGCCATATGTTCATTGTTTGCAACCTTTCTTTTAAGCTTATCTTTAGGAGCATTTCGCATAGGCAAATAGTGCGAGGTGTAAACCGCGAAATAAGCTCGTAAACACAGTAAGACGCCTGACATGGAAAGCTGGTATCGAACATCTCTGAACGCAGTATCAAACCGGCTCCGATACGAGATCCTAAACGCGTTCAGTCGAGAGAGGAATTTAAACGTGTAACTCCTCGACACCAAAACATAAGCCCAGGAAAACATTGCAACCTGGCCAAAAGTTCGAGTGTCCGGAAAAACACTCCAACTCAACGCAAACGCCTCTTGGCAAGCAACAAATAAAGCAAACGCCTCTTGGCAAGCTATACAGAACATCGCCTCTTGGGCCAATATCAACATCGCCTCTTGGGCCAATATCAACATCGCCTCTTGGGCCAATATCAACATCGCCTCTCGGGCCAATATCAGTATCGCCTCTAGGCAAACGGACCAGTCGCCTATCTCTTTCAGAGATTGGGCCTGGCATCCTTCCTCGAACAAGAAACACTAAGCAGGAAAAGAAAGAGCCTCAAGAACAGTCCAAAACCTTTTCATTAATCTCAAAAGCAAAAACTCATTCGGCCCACAAACGAGGCTAGACGATACAAGGATTCAAAAAAAAAAAAGAGAAAACGAAACGAAAGCAAACTCCAGAAAACAAAAAACGAAGATCAAGACTCCGGGCCAAATGCCTTAACCACGGCAAGGTCCGCGATCCTGGGAACGGCCTCGTTGGATCCGGCTGGGTCAAGAACTCCGATCGACGCGGCCTCCTTCTCAAGCGAGCTAGGTTCGAAAGTCAGAGCAGTCGGATCACCAGAAAGAGGAACCAACTGAGAGTCAATCTTCTCCCGAACCTGAGCAATTATGTCATCGAACCGGCTATCAGCACCATCAAAGCGAGTTTTCCATTTCAAGAGCTTGGGTTTCTCTCGGTTATTTTGGAGCAACGCAATCAACTCGAGGTTTCCCGCAATCTGGGCTAAATTCACCTCCTCGGCCCTGGCTTCGGACATAGAACCGAGAGTTCCTGTTAACTCTTTCAAGAAGACCGGAACCTCAGCGGAACAAGCCTTGCAACCGTGAGCATCACGCGAGGCCCTGGCAGTCACGAGCTGGCCCGCTAAATCCTTTAGTTCCTCGGACTGACGAGAAACCCTAGCCTCTAGGCGAACAGACATACACACGGCTCTGTCCTTTTCAGCTTGCAAATCCGAGACTTGTCTCTCGAGCAACTTGATCTGCCGCAAACTCGACGACTCAAGGACTTCAAGCTTCCTCTTCACCGAGCGAACACTCTCTTCGGCGCACTTGCAAACCCCGCGAATGGCGGAGTCGTACGAACCGATGCACTTGTTCACGGAGGATATGAACTACAAACAAAAGGAGCGCCAAGAAAAAGAAAATATGGAAGAAAAGGAAAGAAGGCAGAAAAAGGAAAATTCACCTTCGATCCGCATAAAGCCATCTCCACATATGTTTCGGATTCTTCAAGATCGCCATATGCAGGAAACCTGAAGCTCGAGTCTACCATCGCCGAAAAACCTTTGGCCGCCTGATGACGGTTCTTGCAAACCGACTCCGGGAAAGCAAGCCAGGAGTCCGATGGCATGCCAGGCGAAGAAGATTTCTTCACCGCGTCTTCCGCTGATTCGGTCTCTCGCTTTTGACGCAAGACGCTATCCGCTCCACTCAAGCTATAAACGACTCCCCGAGACTCTGGAACTCGCTTTGCCGCATTACGCGCCAAGATCGCATCCTTCTTAAACAGAGTAAGAATAGCCGGTGGCGAAACCAGCCCACCAGCCGGCTATTCCGGCGGAGGAACGGCTAGACAGCTCCCCGCCGGCTTAGAGACTGATAGATGGGCCGACGGTTTGGTCCCGGGCTTAGGAGCTGACTAGCCGTCCATCCCCTTCGTCTTCTTTCCATCCTTCTCCATCTTCTCACAGAGTGATAACCTAACCATGATAACAAGCTAAAAAAAAAAAAAAGAAGGAGGAGGAGAGCTTTTTGGTATCAAAATCGTGGAAGACAAGGAGAGGAGGAGGGCACATATATATACAACAAGGCTGCATGGAAGGATTGGAAATTTTCCTATTTCTAAAAAAGGAAAAAAAAAGAGGAGTTTTTCCAATTCCCAGCTTTTTAGAAAAAATGAACTTCTTCCAATTCCTTTTCAAGCAAGAAAAAATAAATTTTTCAGTTTCTGAAAAGAGGAGGATTTTTCCAATTCTCAAGCATAACAAGAAGAGGAAAATCCTCTACCAAATCGGTCGCCTATGAGTTTCGGGCCCGAAGAGGAAAAAATTCGCTGCAATCATTTTTCGGCGACCTGCCCTCAAGAAGACACACGCAGAGGTCTTTGGTCCATCAATCCCGATAAACATCTCATCAAACGCTCCTCACCCATGCAAGCAAAGGCCACGAGCTGGGGGGCTAACTGTTGGGGTCAAAATCCCCTCCTCGGAGATTGATGAGACGAAAGGCCGAATCAACGGTTGAACATTACATACTCTGGCAGCAAGCCCACGAAATGAAACCAAACGCCTGCCCAGGTCAAGCTCTTGGCTTAACCGGTCGCAGATGAACTAAATGGGTAGTGACCATTTGTACTCTTTCCTTATCCTTGGTTTTGTCCCAAAGGGTTTTTCGGGAAAGGTTTTAACGAGGCAAATTGGTTCGCTAATCTTAAACCCGTTCAGGAGCTGATCAAGTCGCTCCGACCAAATGCTCGTAGGACCAAGCTCTCGACATCCGGTCCGACGGATGAACTGAACTCTCTAACAACCTCTCAAGACGAATCTCAGCATATCTTCTCAGCCCGGAGCATTCACCGAGCCAAGACATGGGCTACGGCCGGCCCCCACCCTCTCGGACCGGTCTTAGAAGCTATTTCCTGATTATTGGGCCTCGGCCCAATAATTCCCGAAGAAACATCACGCCATTTGAAGACGGACTTCACGCTGTCCGGAACATGGAAAAACATGAAGGAGTTCACTTAAAATAAACCAGAAGAAGGCTTTTAACCAAAGAAAATCGGACCATAAGATTTAAAAGACAAGATGGGCCAAAACAAGATGGACGGGCCATGACGGAAGAGAGGCGACAGGTCGGCAGCCCATCAGGTCATTCGCGGCTAGGAAAGGGATTTTTACAACGTCCCACATTGCTTAGATTAGTCTTTGAGATCCCAGACTCTCTCATATAAATAGACACCCTTGTATTGACTTTCAGATCATCCCAACTGAAGTGCAAGAGCTTTCGAGATATAAGACAATAAGCCTTCTCGAATATTTTTGTACTTAGATAAATTATTAATAAAAGTATATTTCTCATATTTTACTTTTTTGCCCTTTGGTTCTTGTTTAATAGAATTTTCGGAGCCCCGCGAAATATAAATTTCGACAGTGTGAGTTTCGGCTCTCACACGACCCCAACCTGGATTGAAACAATCTGGGGACGGCAAAAAGACTCTCGAGCTTGCTTCCTAACGGAGCACAGATTAAGGAAGCCGGTAACCGATCGCCAGGCGAATTCCGATAAGGGCAAGGAAGAACGGCAGCTCGCGAAGCTTGAACAGAAGTTACAAATTGAAGAAGCCCTAAAGACGGAACGAGACCCCCCGTGCGAGCCGGTGATCTCGGTAATTAAACATAGACGAAACAAACCCGGAGCGATGCATGGAGATCGGAGCGAACTTGGAAGAACCGATCAAGACGGAGTTAATCACCTTGTTAAAGGAGAACGCCAAATCATTCGCATGGGCAGCAGAAGATATGCCCGGGATCGACGTTGGCACTACGAGCCATGAACTCAATGTGGATCCAACGTTCAAACCGGTGAAGCAAAAAAGACGAAAACTCGGACCAGAGCACCTCCAAACTGTAAACGACGAAGTAGAAAGATTGCTCAAAGTCGGATCTATCATGGAGGTGAAGTATCCCGACTGGCTGGCCAACCCGGTGGTAGTAAAAAAGAAGAATGGAAAATGGCGAGTCTGCGTCGACTTCACTGACCTGAACAAAGCATGCCCGAAGGACAGCTTCCCGCTGCCACACATCGATCGGCTGGTCGAAGCAACGGCCGGGAACAAGCTGCTATCGTTCATGGATGCGTTCTCTGGATATTATCAGATCATGATGAATCCCGAGGACCAAGACAAAACTGCATTCATCACAGATCGCGGGATTTATTGCTACAAAGAATGCTGGTGCGACTTACCAGAGGCTCGTCAACAAAATGTTCGCTGAACAACTAGGGAAGACGATGGAGGTCTACATCGACGATATGCTGGTCAAATCCCTAGAGGAGACGGATCATGTAAGGCATTTGCGGGAATGCTTTGAACAACTTAACCGACATAACATGAAGTTAAACCAGGCACAGTGCAGATTCGGAGTGGCATCCGGTGAGTTCCTCGGGTACCTAGTGACTCACCGAGGGATTGAAGCAAACCTCAAGCAAATCAATGCATTAATTAAGATGGCTTCTCCAAAAACTAAAATAGAAATCCAAAGACTAACCGGGCGGGTTGCGGCGCTGAACCGTTTCATTTCGAGGTCAACGGACAAATGTTTGCCTTTATACGACACACTCAGTGGAAACAAAAAGTTTGAGTGGACAGAGAAGTGCGAACAGGCGTTCCAAGAACTAAAGAAATACCTGGCGAGCCCGCCCGTGCTTTCAAAACCGGTCGAATGAGAGCAGTTATTCTTATACACAGCGGTATCATCCACGGCAGTAAGCGGAGTGCTGATCAGAGAAGATCGCGAGGAGCAGAAGCCGATCTTTTACGTAAGCCAAACCCTGGCGGATGCCGAAACCCGATACCCATTGATGGAGAAGGCAGCCTTGGCGGTAGTGATGTCCGCCCGAAAGTTACGGCCCTATTTCTAATCACACACGATCATTATACTCACCACCTTCCCGCTCAGAACGATCCTGCATAGTCCTCGTCAGTCTGGACGGTTGGCTAAATGGGCGGTGGAGTTAAGCGAGTACGATATCGAATACCTAAACAGAACATGCACCAAATCTCAAGTATTAGCGGATTTCTTGATCGAACTCCCGATCACAGGCGTCAGCGAGCCGGCCCTCGACTCAGTCTGGACTCTTCACGTAGATGGATCGTCTTCAAGGCAAGGCTCCGGAGTAGGAGTGCGTTTAACATCACCTACCTGGGAAATCCTGGAGCAGTCATTCTGATTACTCTTCAACGCCTCTAACAACGAAGCAGAATACGAAGCATTTATCGCTGGTCTGAGACTCGCCCTCGGGTTTAAAATCCAGAACCTCAACGCGTTTTGCGATTCCCAGTTGGTGGCAAGCCAATTCAGCGGAGATTACAAAGCAAGGGACGATCGGATGGAGGCCTACCTAAGGATCGTCCAGGACCTCGCGGAGCGATTGGAAAATTCGAGCTTACCAGAATTTCCCGAGGGGAAAACGCTCCAGCTGACGCATTGGCGGCCCTAGCATTGACATCCGCTCCAGGAGAAAGACGAGTCATCCCCGTCGAATTCATAAAACAGCCAAGCATCGACCCGCCACAAGTTGCCAACCTTATACAACAACCGGAAGGTGAAGAGGAGGAAGAACCGCCGGAAATAGAGTTAGCAACCGGCCCAACGGAGGAGTATGGCTGCGACCGTGAATGGATGGCTCCAATACGGGCGTACATCATGGACGGAGAAGTCCCGGCCGACAAGTGGGCGGCACGAAAGCTAAGGGCCCAAGCAGTCTGCTTCGTCCTTCTCGATGGTAATGTCCGTCATTAACCCCAAACTTCTGGGTGTATTAACGTCGGTTTACTTCTCGACTTTTTGATACTCTTTCGAGCAATTGTTTTCGAGTTATGGGTGAAGCTTCTCCATGAATTTCTTCACGATGTTGAGCAAGTTTCGCCCCTTAATGCTTTTATCCTTTGTTTCATTGTATTGCACTACTTTAATCGTTTCATCGTTGAGTATGCCTCCGGTTGTATCCATCCAAGTCTTTCTGATTTCTCGTTTTTAATATAAGAAATCAGTTTTCCAAAAAAAAAGGAGGCAGATGGATCTCAGGCGCGAGAATCTTGTTACTTTGATCTTGGAGGAACAAGAGAGATCTTTTCGACGCTTTTTTCTTTCCCTCCTTTCTTGTACCTGATACTTTGTAGTAACATTCTATTATTTCTTCCCTTTGGATTAAATCAATTTCTTCTTTTCTGTTGAAATTTCTTTTGATGATAGAAGTCCTAGTCACTACGATAGGATAGTTCATCATATTCGGGGTAAGTCTCTTCGACCTAATTTTCTTTATGACTGGAGATATATTGATCCACCTTTCCCTTCTTTTGATAAGAGTCGTTATTCTTTGCGAAGCTACAGCTCCATTTCGTATTCGTGGCATTGTTAATGAGGAAGATTATAATCCTAACTTTCTGCTGCTTAATAAGCCTCTTAAAATGGGAGAGTCATAGGCTTCCTCGTTTGAAGTTTCTCCTAGGCCTCTAGTTCCTCCACATGTTTTAGGGCCTGCCTTGGATCTTACTTTGGGGAACCCTCAAGAGGGTGCTATGCATAATTTCGTGAGGTTTGCGGCTCTTCTTTGTTGGGTGATTGTAGATAGATGTTAATATGGGGTTTTTAGGTGGGTTTTAAATTGGTATTTAAATCTGTATAAATTCTCATTTAGATTCATTTAGTTTCTATAGTTTAAATAGAAAAACTCGGATAAAACACATTTATTAAATGGAGACTCTTGAAACCCGTTTAAGTTTTTTCCAATTAAAAGTAACATTAAACGGATCTAAATGAGTTTTGAGGTTTTTGGTGGGTCTAAATGGGTACGCGGGTCTAAATGAGTAACTTTAGAACCTTAAACTTTAATGAGTCTAAATGAGTTTAGGATCTAAGTGGGATATGCTTTAATTGGAAGGGGTCTACATGGGACAGGTTTATCCCATTTTACATCCCTAGGTGATTGTATAGGCCAGCCTAGGCCTGGGCATTTGTAACTGAAACCCGAATCCAATGGAGAATATCCGAACCCGATCCAAATCAGATCTAGAAACTTTCTATATGGAACTTAGAACTAGGTATTTCGGGATTTGGGTAATGCCGGAACCGACCAAAACCCGAACGAATATCCCGAAAATCAGAAAGTAACCATTTTTACCTAGTCTGTATAATTTGATTACTTTCAAATAATTTGAAAATTCAGTTTTACAACTTATTTTTATTCATATGTTTAAAATGAATGAGTTCAGATATATTTTAATAATGTTTAAGAAGATGTTATTAGTTTTGTTGTTTAGTTTTATGTGTGTTTTAGTTAAAATATGTTATTTTCAAATAGGTATCCAGATCCGATATAATCCGCATCCGAATGGAGTTTGGATACAAAATGGGATTTAGATGATGTTACAAAATATAACTGAACCCAAAAAGTTACTTACGATACCCGACCCAAAAAATTATAGAACCCGAATGGATCCTATAAAGTTAAATCCGAAAATCCGAAAATCCGAAAAACCCAAACGGATACCCGAACTCCCAGGGCTAAGCCAGCCTTCAGTGACTTTGGCCTCTCATCATGAAAGAGCTCTTAATAGGTTCTTTGAACATAGAATAAGGCGTAGCGAAAATAAAAAGACGGATTGAGAGTCCAGAAAAGCCAATCAAAAGTCGAAGTCAAGTCGTGGATGTATACCATTACTGAATAGAGGAGAATTATGTCGTGGAAACTCTTTCACATTTTTTTTGTTAATATTATAAACAAAAGAATGCGATATAAATGTAACATTTTGTATTTTGATCAGTTTTTTTTTGTCGGCAGTCAACTAATGAGTTAACATTTTGAAACAACAAATGATCAATAAAATTATTCGTTTTCTTTTATTTTGACCGCAAATGGTCAATGATATAAATTGAAGTTTACTCAAGGTTCCAGTAATCAGAACTTGAATTTACAGCCATGTAAATTTACCAAACCAACGATCCAATAAAAAGAGAGAGACAAAAAAAAAAAAAAAAAACCAAAAGCGAGCTAAAAATTAAAGAAAGAACAAAGGATTGGAGAATTAATAAAGCCTTTTTCTCACACCTTACTAGCTTCTTGGTGAACTATGTTAAACATCAAAGCCTAACAATTTACTTGAACTCTAGGGCTTGGGATTCCCATGTAAGCTAAGCGTGGAGAGACCCTTACTCTAGGACTAGGCCTTGGTGAAGGTATTGGACCGTATGGTGAAGGGAAACGTGTAGAAGAAGGCGAGATCCGAGGAGACATGCTGACTTGTTCAAATGCTTGTGACTGAAGCTCCATTGGATAATCTCTGACACAACCAATTCTTGGACCAACTCCACTTGTCCATTTGCAAGACAGCCTCTTCGACAGCTCGAACACCGGTCTTTCTATCTCTTTCTCTTCTTCTTCGCCCTCAGGTTTGATCTCTGCTTCCTCTTCTTTTGACGCTTCTTCTTCGTATTTGAACGATGAATATTCCTCATTCACAGAGCACCTCTGCATTCAAATTAAGATTAGTGAGCACAGATCATTCTTTAAAATTAGCATTTATCCAACAAAAAGGTTGTTTCCTTACCTTAACATTGGTGAGATCAACATTGTTCTCTTCCAAGAAACTTATGAATTCCTTGAAGTTGTCTTCTGTTGGTAGGTAGTGTCCACTATATGGCCATATAGCCTGAGGAAAAGATTGTGTTAAAGATATTTATTAGCTCCTCCACATAAAGGGTCTATAAGAGATTAAGAGATTACCTCGAGGATGCCATCTCGGGCGACCAATCTTCCTGCAGCGGTTGTGGCACCTCCAGACAAGAAACTAGAGTGTTGGAAAAGACCTTTCTTCTTCTGCCCTACGTATAAGGTTCTAGTGGTGCTAAGTACGAATATCGACTTGAATTCCTCTGTTGAGTTGATCAGAGTCATGTTCTGTTTGTACATTAGTCTCCCATCTTCTACTATTACTTCGTATGCTTCTCTCTCCATCTGCAGATTCAAGAACACAAACGTTTATGACTTAGAAGGCAAGTAGATTTTTTCGCAGATGAAAAACTGTAAAAGTACTCACCGGTCCGAGATATTTGATGCACTGTTTTTGCAGAACACTTCTTGGATGGTGTTCAAGATTGACATCTTTTCCATCGCCAACGTCCAACCTTCAGTTTCAAATAGGTGGAAACAGAGTTTATAACAGATTCATAACAACAGAGAGAGAGAGAGATAAAAAGATGGATATGGGACTGACCAGTAGAAGAATGGTTGTGCGCTCATGCTTCCTGACCAGACATCGTAATAGAAGTGTAAGTTGTGGCCATAACGATGTCGTGGGTCAATCTGTAAATGCAGAAACAATCAAAACTTAGATTACAGTCCACAAAAGCAGGGAGCTTTGTTCCATGTCCAGAGCAAATTTATGGAGGAGACTTACAGCTTCAAGCCAATGCTGAAGAGCTAACTTTTGAGCTTTGTCATCTTTTGACAAGCCTTTTCCAACTTTAGCAGCTCGTGTTCTAGCTCGTGCCCATTTGGAAACAGCGGTTTCATGTTTCTCTTCTTCAAAGAAAGAAACCGAGCTCAGTTTCAGAGCTGCAGCATCCAGAGTCTTCCACCTATTGAAACATTTGAATAAGAGAGTGTCAACAGCTTGAACCACGTTACTAACAAACCAAAGAGAGAGATTGACTTACCAGAGCTCCTCAACCACGACGGCACAATCAGCTAGGTTCCTTCTTGTTCTGTAACTCTTGTACACCTTCTGTACCGTAGTTGCAGCTGCGTCAAGCTCGGTGACGGGTCTTGGGGAGAAGAACACAAAAGGCTTAGGTGGAGTAATCGTTGGTTTCGTTATTTGGATTCTCTCGCAGGTTCGTCCGTTCAAACTGTTACGACTAGGCTTCTTCACGTCGAGAATCTGTTCTGGTTCAGTCGGTTCGGTCTTGACTTCTTCCGGCATCTCCCAGCTGTTAAAGCTCAAAGACCTCTCCATACCGGTCTTAGGAGAGGGAGCGTCCTTCTTGAAACTGTTGGTTCTTGATGCCAAGCGTCCTTCTTTCCGCTTGAAGCTGAAGGATCTGATCTCAAGAAAGCTCTCAAGAGGGTTCTTGAAAATCAAGAACTGGTTCGTCAAGACTTCTTTCCAAGCCGAAAAGAGCAGTGAGAAAGAAAGCCCCATCTTCAGACAAAACAGCAATATATAAAAAAGACAGGATTCTTGAACTTTAGCTCCAACAGAACCCAATTTTTAACAAAGCCCCCCTGCACGCACACACACACACAAGGATCAAAACCAGATCAATATCAAACATTGACAAAAGAATCTTTCTCTAAAAAGTAATCAAAAACCAACAACTATTATTAATATATTAGTTTTTACTGAGTCATTGATATCATCACCAAACCAACCCAATTATTGTTGCCGACGATATAGAGTAAAATGGATAAAATCATCTCATTTGAAAACTATTTAAGAATTATCCAAAATCAAAGGGCTAATGCAAAATGTAAACTTTATGGAATTTTCAATCTTCATTGTTCAGATAATAATCTAATAATCAGAATATCTCACGTACCTCAAGAACTGCAGAGAATTAACACCAAGAACAAGAAAATATATTTATCCAAGACTAACAAAGTCAAGTCTTTTCTCTCTCTTTCTCTTCTTCTCAAGAGAAAGCCGAAGAATAATGACTTCCAAGTTGAAGAGTAAGAGCTTCTATATATACACACTTGCATATGCATACTAGTGTGTGTTGAGTAGTTGACGAGTATTAAATGGGGTAAAAAGACTTCAAAAGTCTTTGTTTTTACAGAATGTTGAATATGAGAAAAGGCTTATGGTGAAGATTCAACGATAAATAACAGTTTTTACTGAGTCATTGATATCATCACCAAACCAACCCAATTATTGTTGCCGACGATATAGAGTAAAATGGATAAAATCATCTCATTTGAAAACTATTTAAGAATTATCCAAAATCAAAGGGCTAATGCAAAATGTAAACTTTATGGAATTTTCAATCTTCATTGTTCAGATAATAATCTAATAATCAGAATATCTCACGTACCTCAAGAACTGCAGAGAATTAACACCAAGAACAAGAAAATATATTTATCCAAGACTAACAAAGTCAAGTCTTTTCTCTCTCTTTCTCTTCTTCTCAAGAGAAAGCCGAAGAATAATGACTTCCAAGTTGAAGAGTAAGAGCTTCTATATATACACACTTGCATATGCATACTAGTGTGTGTTGAGTAGTTGACGAGTATTAAATGGGGTAAAAAGACTTCAAAAGTCTTTGTTTTTACAGAATGTTGAATATGAGAAAAGGCTTATGGTGAAGATTCAACGATGGTGTGTCTGAAAAAGATATTGGTTTAAAATCATATACAAAAAGAAAGCTTTTGTTTTTGTTAGCCATTCGATTGTTACATTTTGTTAACAAAATGATAATAAATGATACAAAACAAACTACAGGCCACACAGGGGAACCCCACATGAGAGGCAGGGGGAACCCACAGGAGACGCACGGTAATTCAATGGCAGTTTCAGCGAACTTATTGTTCATAAAAGGACAATTTATTAGTCAGTTTACTTGTTTTTGGTCTTTACTTTTGTTTTTATTGAGTTTCGTGCAAATCTTATCCGAATTGGTATTCCTAAACATATACTCCATATGCAAATGTAAATAACTCCTACAGTAAGTGTTGAAGAAGCTTCCCGATAAGGCGAAATCACTACTGTAGTTGCTACAGTGCTACAAGTTCGCGTTTTTGCGATTTAATCTCCGATTTGATCGGTTTTTTCCTTGTCAATCTCTTTCCATAGTAAGATCTTACATCACTCAGTCTTGATGGATCGAGATCTTTGGAAGGATATGCAGCGATTGAGCTTGGGATCCCAAATCAAACCACTGCAACTTTCGGTTGATACGCGAAGAAGAAATGAAAGAGATAATCGGCTCAGCATAGAAGTTCGTGGTCTCAATCCGAACAATCAGAATCTCCATGGAATGAGAAACACTCTCCCAAAGGCATGGAGGCTTCACGACAGAGTTCAAGGGCAGATAACAGATGAAGGTACTCTTCGTTTCTTCTTTACTGAAGAACATCACATGCTTTCTGTAATTGAAAGAGGCCCATGGTCCTTTAAGGACTGGATGGTAGTTATGGATGTATGGAATAGAAGAAGATCTCCTAATTACCTCCAGTCAATTTCCTTTTGGATCCAAATCTTTGATCTCCCAGGAGAGTATAGAAACAGATTAGTTGTTGAGGAGATTGGAAGAGATTTAGGTCGAGTAGAAGGAGTGAGACTAGTGGAACCATCTCGAGATAACCAAGCTGAAGCCTGGATCAGGGTTCGGATTAATGCTTATCAGCCTTTGATCTTCAGTCGTTATGTGGATTTAGCTAACGATGGTCATCCAGTTTTGATAAGGTTTCAGTATGAGAGGCTCAAAAAATTCTGTACAAGATGTGGTAGATTAACTCATGAGGCAGATACTTGTGTTGAAGATATTGAAGTTGAGCAGCCTCAGATAGAGCAGAATGAACCTCTTCAGATAGCTCAGGTAGAGGAGAATGATCAACAGTTAGCAGAGGAGGTAGAGGAAGCTAATCCGGAAATCCCAATCAATGATCCGCAGCCAGAGCACCAGTGTGAAGAAATCCATACAGATCTTTATTTTCAAGACACAGTTGCTCCACTTTTAAATGAATACCAGAGTGAAGGTATAGTGATCAAGGAAATGGGTTCATCCTCCAAAGGAGAACGAGGCTTCAAAAGGAAGTTTGAGAATTACGAAGGAGATGATATGTCCTCCACTAGTAAGCAGAAGATAAGTGCGGAAGAAGAATCTAACAAAAATGGTACTGAAGAAAATCGGGAAGGCTCGGTGGTTGCCATAAAACCACCACAGGCGCCATGAGGATCATGCATTGGAATTGTCAGGGGCTTAGGGGGAATCCCTTGACAATTCCTTTTTTGAAGGACATCCGGAAGTCTTCTAAACCGGATGTCATATTCCTAGTAGAAACAAAAAACGGGTATGATTATGTTAATAACCTATGTAAGGACCTCGGATATGCTCATAGTTTCATTCTTCCAGCGAGTGGTCTGAGTGGAGGAATGGCTATTTTTTGGAGCAAGGATGTAGATATTTCTTTTGATAGTTCCCCCCATATGGATTATACAAATACCTACATAAAGGAGAAGGGAGAGCCAAAATTTTGCTTGACTTATGTTTATGGTAATCCGGATCACAGGCTAAGAAATATTCAATGGCAGAAGATTGTTTCTTTAGCTGAAGCAGGCATCTGTATGAATATTCCTCGAGTTCTACTTGGAGATCTCAATGATATAAAGTCCAATGATGAGAAGATTGGGGGTATGAGAAGATCTGAAGCTTCTTTTGCTTCTTTTCGTAGCATGCTTAATACCCTTGGAATGCATGACATCAAGATGATAGGTGGGAGATTCACTTGGAGTGGTAGAAGATACAAGTATCAGATAAAAAGTAAAATTGACAGAGCAACTGCTAATGTGGAATGGCATGACTTATTTCCAAGGGCAATGGTTCAATTGTTGCCATGGGTAGGATCAGATCATCGGCCTCTTATACTTCATACAAATGAGAGAAAATGGAAGGGGATGAAGCTGTTTAGATATGATAACAGATGGAGGCATAATCAAGAGCTTAAGGATGAGTTAAAGAAGATGTGGGAGACTCATTGCAAAGAGATACCGGGGTCAAGGTTTAATGAATGCCTTAAGAAGTGTAGAAGATGTCTTGCGAATTGGAAATCAAAGAAGAACCATAATTCCATGAAGAGGATCCAAGAGATTAAAGACCTGCTAAGTAAAGAGTATGATTCAAATCCAATCAATTATGATCTGGTAAATTTTCTTAAGGCTGAACTAACAAATGAATACAGGAGGGAGGAAGAATATTGGAGGACTAAGAGTAGAATCCAATGGCTTCAAGTAGGGGACAAAAACACTAGGTACTTTCATGCTAAAACAAAACAAAGGAGAGCGTTTAATCGAATTATAAGTATTGTTGATGATGAGGGCAAGATTTGGCTTCATGATGAAGACATCCAAAATATAATTGTTAAGTATTTTACTGATGTCTTTACTTCTACCTGTAGAGGAAGCTCAAATGAAGCCTTGGATCATATAAGTAGAAGAGTCACTCCAGCCATGAATGACACTCTTACTCAGCCGGTTACAAAAGAAGAGCTCCGTAAAGCACTAAATCAAATGAATCGAGATAAAGCTCCTGGGCCTGATGGACTGAGCGTGGGATTCTACAAAGATCATTGGCCCACTATCGAAGAAGGTGTGTATAAATTTGCTCTTTCCTTCTTTGAAAATAATATTTTGGACCCTGAGATAAACCATACTCATATCTGCCTTATTCCGAAAGTAGAGAATCCTGAAGGAGTCAAGGATTATAGACCTATTAGTCTGTCCAATGTGGCTTATAAACTTATTTCAAAAGTTCTTGCAGACAGATTAAAACCATTGCTTCATTCTATAATCTCTGAAAATCAATCCGCTTTTATCCCTGGAAGACTGATCACTGATAATGTCCTTATAGCTCATGAACTCATGCATTCATTGCATACTAGAAGGTTAAAGCAATCGCATGTGGCTATCAAGTTAGACATTAGTAAAGCTTTTGACAAGCTGGAGTGGAATTTTATTGAAACTGTTTTTAGAAAGCTGGGATTTGCGGATAAATTTTGTGGGTGGATTATGAAATGCATTACCACTGTTTCATACTCTGTTTTATTCAATGGCTCTCCTCTTCAAAGGATTATTCCCTCTCGTGGCATAAGGCAGGGTGACCCTATCTCTCCGTATGTCTATATCATCTGTACAGAAGTGCTTTCAGTTTTGTTTCAGCATAGAATCTGTAACAATAGAATTCATGGTCTGAAGGCTAGTAGAGGAGGACCGCCTATCTCTCACCTTTTATTTGCTGATGATTCTCTTGTTTTTTGTAAAGCAACAGAGGAAGAGTGTGTTCAGATTCTGGATATTTTGAAGGAATATGCTGAAGTTTCGGGGCAACAAGTAAATTTTTCCAAGTCGGCAATTTCTTTTGGTAAGGGTTTATCTCAGGATGAGTGTAGAAAATTTAAGAAGATTTTCGGAATTCAAAAATCAGGAGGATTTGGGCGTTACTTGGGTCTGCCAGAATTTATTGGCAGAAATAAAAACAATGCCTTCTCTTATATTCTTCAGAAAGTGAATCACAAAGCTGATGGATGGTATTCAAAACTTTTATCTCCTGCAGGAAAGGAGATTCTTATCAAAGCAGTCATGACAGCAATCCCTGCTTACAGTATGTCCTGTTTCTTGCTTCCAATGAAGATAATAAAGAAGATTACAATGGCTATTCGTAGATTATGGTGGTCGGCAAGCAAGGACAAAAAGAAAATTCCTTGGGTGGCGTGGCAGAAAATTACGAATACAAAGGACATGGGAGGTTTGGGTTTTAGAGATCTAAGGGATTTTAATATTGCGCTTATAGCAAAGCAAAGTTGGAGACTGCTTCAGCATCCTCATTCGCTTCTAAGTAAGGTCTATCGGGCAAAATACTATCCACATAAACATCTTCTGGAGGCGAAGACTAATAGCAACTCTAGCTTGGCCTGGAAAAGTATCATGCAAGGTAATGCTCTTATAGCTAGAGGAATTAAATGGATGGTTGGAAATGGGGAGTCAATAGATTGTTGGAAGGATACTTGGTTGCCCACTAATCCGCCTAGACCTCCTAGAAGTTGTAGAGATGACATTAATATGAATATGAAAGTGAAAGATCTCTTTACCCTGGGTCTAAATAATTGGGATGATAGAAAGCTCAATTTGTTTGTTGATCCGCAAGATATTCCTCTTATAAAGCAAGTTAGGCTTTCTCACTCTGGGCATAGAGATTCAATAATGTGGAGGTACACTAAGGATGGAAACTACTCGGTGAGATCGGGATACCATTTGCTGCGTAGTTTATCCTCTAATGCAAGCGTTAATACAGCTTTGCACCCTGTCAATGATGATTCAAAGAGAATGTATAAATCCATTTGGAAACTTGATGTTCCTCCGAAAATTAAGCATTTTTGGTGGAGGATAACTCATAAAGCACTTCCTGTTGCAGACAATCTCTACAGAAGGAAGTTTGGTGTTGATAACTGGTGCCAAAGATGTGGAATGGAACCGGAAACGGTTAGCCACATGCTTTTTCATTGCACTTTCAGCCAAGAAGTTTGGGAGCTCTCACCAGTAGCGTCTATTACAGGTGACTCTCTAATTCAAAACTCCTTGGATCAAAATATTATAGAAATGATGGGAAAGAATTTAAGCAAGAACCCAAATGGATCTCTCTTTGCATTTCTGGGATGGCAAATATGGAAGTCGAGGAATGATTTGATTTTCAAAAATAAGAAATGGTCAATCCCGGATATTATTAATAAGGCAATATCTGAGCATCAGGTGTGGTCTAAAGTGAATATGAGAGAAGACCAGAATGAAAGCAGAAAACCTGTGTTGGATGTAAAAGAAACACGTATGGAGGACCTTTTAAACGATTCATTTGATTACGTTTGCCTTGTTGATGGATCTTGGGTATCGCCGATAGACCGTGCAGGTATTGGTTGGATATTAATGGATAGACAAAAGCGTTCTGTTCTTCAAGGGAATGCTGTAGTGGAATCATTGTCGACTCCAGCTGAAGTGGAGGCTGAGGCCTTGAGAATGGCGGTTGCAGAGCTAAGTAAGTTGTCCTTCAATTCAGTTTTATTTTGTGGAGATGCAGTGCAAATTTATAAGAATCTGGAGGATTATAAGAAGAATGGAAATAAGAGCAGATGGGAGCATAATCCATTAGCAATTTATCTTAATGATGTCATTAGCATGGCTGCTCGAGATGGAGTAAATTCCTATGGTTTTAAAAAGATTCCAAGAAGTTTAAATGTCCAAGCAGATGCCTTAGCAAAATCAGCTAGAATCAATCAATGTAATTATAGGGTGCTATGGATTTTGTAATGTTTATTTTGTACTTCGTACTTTGTACTATCTTTTTTTAATGAAGGTCTATAGTTTGCCGAAAAAAAAAAAAAAAAAAAATACTCCATATTAGCGCAAAAAATGTGTAGTAATGATATTTGGATTACTTTTCGTGTTCACTAAACCTTTAGATCTTTAATAATTCTTTTACCAATATGTGACATATTTAAAAATTTTAATCAACCATTATAGGAAAATTACAAGTGTTAAGTTTTGTAAATAAAATAATTTGAGAACTGAAACACTCTATAAACACATCGAAATGTGATAGTTTTTTTTTTAAAGGAAAATACGAAAGAGTTTCAACTTAAGATTGAAGAAACTGAGTGAATTAAATAATGATTAGAAACTGAGAACAATTGGCATTTAATAATGATGATTTGTAGTTTTATAAATATGTTTTAGACATTGGTATAAATTCAAATTATTTAAAAAAATTATAAATATGTTTTAGATATTGAATATTTTTATAAAGTCTTTTACAATTGACATTTTGTTTAATTGATAACTAGACTCGGACTCGCGCGTGAGAGCGGTATCATATTTAATTTTGTATTTAAATAAATAAATTGATAATTTTATAAATATAGATATCACTTCTAAAAGTATTAGAAGATAACAATAGCATTGTACATAAAAATATAATCCAGTAACAGTATTTAGATATTAATATTTTGGTGCAAATTTTTATAGACCCTTTTATATATATGAAAGTAATTTCACATTTATAAGAAAATAAAATAGGCTAATCTATTAATTTATTAGTTATTTTAAATATTTTATAATCAGGACATGTTAATTAGTTATCTTAATCCATTTTCTGATTATTTAAATATTTTAGATATTTTAATGACAGAAACAATAAAAATCCGTAATTATATATAAAAAATCTAACATATCTCATTATATTATTCAATAATATATAATATAATTCTTTTTAATATTTTCATTTTATGAAGTTAAACATATATTGATCTAATTTTAAAAATATAATTTTTTCAAGTTAAATTTTTATATTTTCTAAATTATAAGTTTATTAATATTATAATTTACTTTCTACGTTTATATTTTCTAAATTTGCTTTCTAATTTTATATTTTCTCAATTTTAAATTTATTAGTGAAAAATTATCACAAGTATATTTTCTAAATTATAAGTTTATATTTTCTAAATTTAGTTTCTAATTTTTTTATATTATAAATTTATTAATGAAATATGTTCTCATGTTGTTTTATATGTATGTTTACTAAAAATTTATTTTATGATCTATTAAAGTAATTTATGTGCAATATTATTTACTTATATTTATCATTTGATTTAATAATTAAATATGTATGATTATATTTTTTATTTTCCTTTTTAAATAATTAGGAATGTGAGATCCATTATTTTTATGTTGTTTGGATACATGTTTAATAGTTGTATTGTTTGGAAACATATTTAGTAGAGAATGTTTTTTCCATAATTATCTTTAATGAATTGTGAGAAAATCATTAATATTCAATGGCATAACATCTAATATAACACATGTGTAAAAGTTTTTTCTATAAATGTTTCCTGTTTTAATATAGTAGATGTATAGGCAAAAACCAAAACCTAAATAAACTTCTAGTTTCTTACAAAACTAAAATTTACAGAAAAATCAAAAACCAAAAACCAAAATTGAAAAAGCAAAATCTAAAAATCAAATACCAAATGCCAAAAACCAAAATCTAAAATCTAAAATCTAGCTAAACATTCATGGCCTTAGATATGTTATCATTTATACAGATATGTTGTTCCCAATGCTAAAAATGAATGTAATAGAAATAGAGATGAATAATGAAGGACAAACACAAAGGGTTCAAAATGGCTAAAAAACGCCCAACCCTTGTTATATAAATTTGAAAGGGTTTAAAAGGAAGAGTGATTTTGGTCGAAATCCATGTAATGGGCCGAAATTTGCAAGTTGGGCATTGAAACTTAAGCGGGACCACTGTTAAGGATGAAAAGTCTACAATAACCCATTTTCAGTATTACGTGATAAACTTCATTCTATTTGGCTTCTATACGATGTAGGGTGATGTTATCTTAAGCCTAAAATTAATTATATTTCTAAGTTAATTTCAACCACACGATAACTTCTTGCAGGCGGCGTAATTTATATCGAAGATTTCCTTGTCGATTCAAATGATGACAATTTCATTATGTATAACTGTAAGTAAGATCTAGCCATCTTTAACTTTTGGGGTCAAAATCCCCTCCTCGGAGATTGATAAGACAAAAGGCCGGATCAACGGTTGAACATTTCATATTCTGGCAGCAAGCCCACGAAATGAGACCAAACGCCTGCCCGGGTCAAGCTCTTGGCTTAACCGGTCGCAGATGAACTGAACGGGTAGTGACCATTTGTACTCTTTCCTTATCCTTGGTTTTATCCCAAAGGGTTTTCCGGGAAAGGTTTTAACGAGGCAAATTGGCTCACTAATCCTAAACCCGTCCACGAGCTGATCAAATTGCTCCGACCAAATGCCCGTCGGGCCAAGCTCTTGGCGTCCGGTCCGACGGATGAACTGAACCCTCTAATAGCCTCTCAAGACGAATCTCTGCATATCTTCCCGGTACGGCGCATTCATCAAGCCGAGACATGGGCTACGACCGGACCTCACCCTCTCGGACCGGCCCCGGAAGCCATTTCCCGACTAATGGGCTGAGGCCCATTAGTTCCCGAAGAAACATCGCGCCATTTGAAGACGGACTTCAAGCTGTTTAGAACATGGAAAAACATCAAGGAGTTTACTTAAAATAAACGGGAGTCAAGACCTTAACCAAAGAAGATCGGACCAGAAGATTAAAAAGACAAGCTGGGCCAAAACAAGACGAATGGGCTGTGACGGAAGAGAGGCGACAGGTCGGTGGCCCATCATGCTATTGGCGGCTGGGAAAGGGATTTTTACAACGTCCCACATTGCTTAGATTAGTCTTTGAGACCCCAGACTCTCTCATATAAATAGACCCCCTTGTATTCACTTTCAGATCATCCCAACTCAAGTGCAAGAGCTTTCGAGATATAAGACAATAAGCTTTCTCGAATATTTTTGTACTTAGAGAATTATTAATAAAATCATTTTTCTCATCTTTTTACTTTTTTGCCCTTTGGTTCTTGTTTAATAGAATTTTCGGAGCCCCGCGAAATATAAATTTCGACAGTGTGAGTTTCGGCTCTCACAGTTTGGCGCCGTCTGTGGGGACATCGAAATATTCTTTATTCAAGAACAGCAGGAGACTATGACCACCGGAGGAAGAACCGACGATCTCAGCAATCAACCGACTGGAGGAGCGGCAAGAGCCGGCACGACCGCCGCAGGAACATCTGCGACTGGGGCAGCCGCACCCGGAGCCGTCATCGCTCCACAACCCCGGTTCGGGATGCCCACCGGAGGACCCATCATAACAGAAGCGGCCCGCTCCGGCCCAACCGACCTAGCCGGAGATATCACGGCGATCGGAGACCTGAGAAACATGATAGCGGGATTAGCAGAACGACAAGATATACAAGCAAGAACGACGGCACAAGAAATAACGGCCATCCGAGAACTGGCGCAAAGTTCTCAACCGAGAAGACGCCTCCGCTTTTCACCGCTAACAAGCATCCTCGAAGGACAGAATCCCGGAGAGCAAACTCCCGTCGGGACAAGAGCGGAACTATCGGCACCACCGCCGGTACAGCGGAAGAGCACGACAAGACAAAACAACCGAGCAACCCGTCTCGACGACGACCGACGAAGAAGTCGCACTCGGGGCTAGCGGCCGCGACGAAGAGGAAAAAGACGAAGAAGAAAGAAACCTCACTGAAGAAGAAGAAAATATCCTCTTGGTAAACCAGCGGATAAGAGCAGACGAGCAAGAGAGAACCGGCCGGAGGAATCGATCCGCTAGCCGGAAAAGCAAAATAGACGAGCTACGCGCCCAAATGGAGCTAACGGCGAGCCAAATAAGAGAAATGAGATCTCAAGTCCAAAAAGCGACCAGTGCGGCTCCCGAGATCGACCGAGTTTTGGAGGAAACTCAGAAGATTCCTTTCACATCAAAAATCACGAGCATGAGACTCTCCGACCCCGGCAAACTCAAAATCCCGTTCTACGAGGGAACGACGGATCCGAAAGCACACATGACGGCCTTCCACATCGCAACAAGTCGGACTAAATTCAAGCCCGAGGAAAAAGAGGCTGGCTTCTGCCTCTTGTTCGTCGAACACTTGAAAGGAGCAGCCTTATCGTGGTTCTCGAGGTTGGAGAGAGACTCGATCGACAATTTCGATCAGTTATCCGCG
Source organism: Isatis tinctoria (assembly GCA_010577795.1). Taxonomy (NCBI): domain Eukaryota; kingdom Viridiplantae; phylum Streptophyta; class Magnoliopsida; order Brassicales; family Brassicaceae; genus Isatis; species Isatis tinctoria. The sequence goes on along the minus strand of CM021247.1, from coordinate 22,400,085 downwards.
GCCTTCTTAAAGCATTATTCGCTTTTCATTAGCCGTTCAACATCTTACGCAGACCTTTACTCGTTGTCTCAAGGACCCGAAGAGAGCCTTAGAGAGTTTATCGAGAGGTTCAAAGTAATCGTGTCAAAGATCGATGGTCTAAGCGATAACGCCGCAATAAACGCCCTAAGGAAGTCTCTGTGGTACGCCTCCAGCTTCGGGAAGGAGATCACTATCAACCCACCGGTCACCATTCAAGACGCTCTCCACCGCGCCTCGAACATCGTAATTCAAGACGCTCCGAAGAATGAACGTGGATCTATCAGAAGTGAAGTCAAACCCCAGATCGCTCACTGGATTTTCCGGAGAAGTCACTATGACCGATGGGACGATCCAATTCCCAGTCCACGTCAGCGGAATTACGAAGGTCGTAAATTTCGCTGTGGCTAATCACCCCGCAATCTACAACGTCATCATGGGGACCCCGTGGATCAACTCGATGCGAACAATCCCGTCAACTTACCATCTTTGTCTGAAGTTTCCGACTCCCAACGGAATCAAGACTGTCTAGGGAAACCAAAAAGAAGCCCGGATTTGTTTCCTCGCAGAACACAAACTCCGAAACCCGACGGTCCCGCAAAGAGAAAACCCGAAATGGAAGAAAGAAGAATAAGACACGAAGGGCGGAAATAAAACGAGCAGAACGGATCAGTTCGAGAGAACGGAGCTCGAACCCACAAAAGACAAAGACGGGCAAGGACCGGCAACCGCCGAGAAGAAGACATCCAAGATCGCTTAGTACGAAACGGTCAATTCCGTATTCTATAAAGCAGAGGCGCACACCAAAAAAAAAAAAAACAAAAAAAAAAAACAGAACTACGGTTGACTTGATCCCTTCTCACAAAGGGTACGTAGGCAGCTCGCCTAAAAAACGAGTTCAGTTGTTCCCTCAAAAAAGAAAGAGGGGGAGTGGGTCCGTATATACATACTCCCAAAGAAATTCTCGCAAAAAAGGGGTAAAAAGGTCAAAACATGAAACCTTAAATCCCATATTCTCGGACGAGATCATCCGTTGCTGGCCACAACGAGACTTCTTTGTTCGAGAAATCGCCTCTCGGCACACATCGCCTCTTGGCATACGTATCAACCGCCCGTTGCTGATCACAACAGGGTGACTTAACCATGGTTCTTTAACATCCCGCAGTGGATAAACTTAGCGCGGTATATAAATTTCAGGACAACATCCGAACGACGTGACCTGACATCCCGCGATCCTGCAGGGAGGGACGCAGACGATGTTCTTTTAAGCTTATCTTCAGGAGCATTTCGCATAGGCAAATAGTGCGAGGTGTAAACCGCGAAATAAGCTCATAAACCCAGTAAAACGCCTGACATGGAAAGCTGGTCATGAACATCTCCGAACGCAGTATCAAACCGGCTCCGATACGAGATTCTAAACGCGTTCAGTCGAGAGAGGAATTTAAACGTGTAACTCCTTGACACCAAAACACAAGCCCAGAACATCGCAACCTGGCCAAAAGTTCGAGTGTCCGGAAAAATGCTCCAACTCAGCAACGCCTCTTGGCAAGCTATACAACGCAAAAGCCTCTTGGCAAGCGACAAACAACGCAAACGCCTCTTGGCAAGCGACAAACAAAGCAAACGCCTCTCGGCAAGCTAAGCAACATAAACGTCCCTCGGCAAACGCCTCTTGGCAAGCTATACAGAACATCGCCTCTTGGGCCAATATCAATATCGCCTCTGGGCAAGCGGACTAGTCGCCTATCTCGTTCGGAGGTTGAGCCTGGCATCCTTCGTCAAACAAGAAACGCTAAGCAGGAAAAGAAAAAGCCTCGTAAACGGTTCAAAACCTTTTCATTAATCTCAGAAGCAAAAAGGCTCATTCGGCCCACAAGCAAAGCCAGACGATACAAGGATTCAAAAAAAAAAAAGAAGACAAAAACAAAAGCAAAAGTCCAGAAAACGAAAAACGAAGATCAAGACTCTGGGCCAAACGCCTTAACCACGGCAAGGTCTGCGATCCGAGGAACGTCCTCGTTGGATCCGGCCGGATCAAGAACTCCGATCAATGCGGCCCCCTCCTCAAGCGAGCAAGGCTCTAGAAGCGGAACGGTCGGATCACTGGAAAGAGGAACCAACTGAGAGTCGATCTTCTCCCGAACCAGGGCAATCATGTCATCAAACCGGCTATCAGCGCCATCAAAGCGAGCTTTCCATTTCAAGAGCTTGGCCTTCTCTCGGTCTAAGTCAGGAAGTTCGCCACCTTGAATCAACGCAATCAACTCGAGATTTCCCACAATCTGAGACGAATTCACCTCTTCAACCCTGGCTTCGGACAGAGAATCGAGAGTTCCTGTTAACTCTCTCAAGAAGACCGGAAGCTCGGCAGAAAAGGCCTTGCAACCGTGAGTATCACGCGAGACCCTGGCAGTCACGAGCTGGCCCGCTAAATCCTTCAGTTCCTCGGACTGACGAGAAACCTTAACCTCCAGGCGAACAGACATACACACGGCTCTCTCCTTTTCAGCTTGCAAATCCGAGACTTGTCTCTCGAGCAACTTGATCTGCCGCGAGCTCGACCACTCAAGAACTTCAAGCTTCCTCCTCACCGAGCGAACATTCTCTTCGGTGCATTTGCGAACCCCGCGAATAGTGGCGTCATACGAACCAATGCACTTGTTCACGGAGGATATGAACTGCAAACAAAAAGAACATCAGGAAAAAGAAAAAGGAAATATCGAAGAAAAGGAAAGAAGGCAAAAAAGGAAAATTCACCTTCGATCCACATAAAGCCATCTCCTCATATATTTCGGATTATTCAAGATCACCGTATGGAGGAAACTTAAAGCTTGAGTCCACCATCGCCGAGAAACTTTTGGCTGCCTGACGACGGTTCTTACAAACCGACTCCGGGAAAGCAAGCCGGGCGTCCGACGGCACGCTGGGCGGAGTAGAATTCTTCACCACGTCTTCTGCCAGGACGGTCTCTCGCCTTTGACGCAAGACGCTATCCGCTCCACTCAAGCTATAAACAACTCCCCGAGACTCAACAACCCGCTTCGCCGCATTACGCGCCAAGATAGCATCCTTATTAAACGGAGTGGGCACAGCCGGTGGCGAAACCGGTCTACCAGCCGGCCATTCCGGCGGAGGAACGGCTAGAGAGCTCCCCGTCGGCTTAGAGACCAAAGGACGGGCCGACAGTTAGGTCCCGGGCTTAGGAGCTGACCGGCCGTCCGTCCCCTTTGTCTTCTTTCCATCCTTCTCCATCTTCTCACGAAGCGATAACCTAACCATGATAACAAGCTCAAAAAAAAAGAAGGAGGAAAGCTTTTTGGTGTCAAAATCGTGGAAGACAAGGAGAGGAGGAGGGCTCATATATATACAACATGGCTGCATGGAAGGATTGGGAATTTTCCTATTTCTAAAAAAGAAAAAAAAAAAAAGGAGTTTTTTCAATTCCAAATTTTTTAGAAAAAAAGTAACTTCTTCCAATTCCTTTTCAAGCTAGAAAAAGGAATTTTTCAGTTTCTGAAAAGAGAAGATTTTTCCAATTCTCAAACATGACAAGAAAAAGGAAAATCCTCCACCAAGTCGGCCGCCTATGATTTTCGGGCACGAGGAAGAAAAAAATTCGCTACAACCATTTTTCGGCGACCAGCCCACAAGAAGACGCACGCAAGGCCTTTCGTCCATCAATCCCGATAAACATTTCGTCAGACGCTCCTCGCCCATGCAAGCAAAGGCCACGAGCTGGGGGGCTAACTGTTGGGGTCAAAATCCCCTCCTCGGAGATTGATAAGACAAAAGGCCGGATCAACGGTTGAACATTTCATATTCTGGCAGCAAGCCCACGAAATGAGACCAAACGCCTGCCAGGTCAAGCTCTTGGCTTAACTGGTCGCAGATGAACTGAACGGGTAGTGACCATTTGTACTCTTTCCTTATCCTTGGTTTTATCCCAAAGGGTTTTCCGGGAAAGGTTTTAACGAGGCAAATTGGCTCATTAATCCTAAACCCGTCCACGAGCTGATCAAATTGCTCCGACCAAATGCCCGTCGGGCCAAGCTCTTGGCGTCCGGTCCGACGGATGAACTGAACCCTCTAATAGCCTCTCAAGACGAATCTCTGCATATCTTCCCGGTACGGCGCATTCATCAAGCCGATACATGGGCTACGACCGGACCTCACCCTCTCGGACCGGCCCCGGAAGCCATTTCCCGACTAATGGGCCTCAGCCCATTAGTTCCCGAAGAAACATCGCGCCATTTGAAGACGGACTTCACGCTGTTTAGAACATGGAAAAACATCAAGGATTTTACTTAAAATAAACGGGAGTCAAGACCTTAACCAAAGAAGATCAGACCAGAAGATTAAAAAGACAAGCTGGGCCAAAACAAGACGAACGGGCCGTGACGGAAGAGAGGCGACAGGTCGGTGGCCCATCATGCTATTGGCGGCTGGGAAATGGATTTTTACAACGTCCCACATTGCTTAGATTAGTCTTTGAGACCTCAGACTCTCTCATATAAATAGACCCCCTTGTATTCACTTTCAGATCATCCCAACTCAAGTGCAAGAGCTTTCGAGATATAAGACAATAAGCTTTCTCGAATATTTTTGTACTTAGAGAATTATTAATAAAATCATCTTTCACATCTTTTTACTTTTTTGCCCTTTGGTTCTTGTTTAATAGAATTTTCGGAGCCCCGCGAAATATAAATTTCGACAGTGTTAGTTTCGGCTCTCACATATAGTTATTAACATCTACCTCTGCTTTCTTATAACACCATAGCCTGTTCACCTTCTTTCTTACCAAATAAGGGTAAAATAAATTTTCATTCCTTTCCCACCAGGAAAGTTAAAAGTTAGGTGGGGTAAAGCATTGAATCTGGATCTCCTTTTATTTCGTAAGTTATTGCTAAGTTTTGTTAGCTGATTCTGAAATTAATTCCCTCCCACTTTTGCCGCCATTGTTATCCATCTAAGTCGCACCCTTTTCTAATCTGTACCAACATGAATTTTTTTTTCTTCCTAACACACTGATTCACTAAGTAGAAGGCACCACTTACACAACTCTAACTTTTAACATCTCAAATCTAACGATTTCTTCGATTTCTCAACTACCTAGCTAACCCTAACTAATTTTACAAATTTATGTCCACTTGAGTATAAGTTCGAGTATACTGTGGTTTCTGCTGTAACGGTTCTAATTATGGGCGACGTTTACGTATATCAATTTTTTCACGGCTAAACTAATGCAATGTACGTTCTTCCTTCTGAAGAAATTACTTTTTTCTTGTCATCGTTAATGTCAACATATCTCTGATTCAACTGTGTTCTTTTCATAAGAGCATAATTTGTTAATTTACGTGACCATAACTAGTGGTTCAGCTCTCGATGATAGTAGGTATTTCAAACTCAACTAAATTATTCCCTGCGCCGTTTATATAATGTTGTGGTTGATGCCGCTTGAAATCAAAATAACACTTGAATCGGTATTTTTATCTCGTATTAAACTAATTTTTGTTAATCATTTTCAGATGGGGCGCCTTGTACGCGTCTATCGTGGTGATTGGATTAAGTATGGGAATGGAGAGTGGGAGTTTATCGGTGATCAAACGAGCTTAGGTTACAGTATTATGGTGAACGAGGATGATACTTATGTGAAGTTCGTTTGGAATATTAGGGCTTCTTTTGATTTTCCTGGAACGACTGTTATCATGCTGACTTACCAGTATCCTGCCTGGATGCTTGTTCTGGAGGGGAAGAAGACACCGCCGCTATCTATTTGTAACACCGCTGATGTCAAACCTCTACTAACGGCACATACATGATCTCCAGACATGATCGTTTGTGTAACTGTTGGGACGGAGGCCGTAGCCAGATATCAATTCCAACTACGATCGAACTTCACCGTCGGTAGCTGCTCATATAATGTGCGGAACTACCCAACCGAACATGAGAAGGCGGCTCTATCTGGTAATAGAAATCTGTAAACATATTTCGTCATTTGAAAATAAATAACTTCGACAACTTTTAATTATCGTAAATGTTTGGATATACTTGCAGAACTCCTAACCGGTAGGGCGTTTCCAGCAAGTCAGAAGGTTCTCGAGGAGATATTTACGGATCAGGAAATGCTAATTATTCACCAAGTGCACATGGAGATGACTAGGTCGCAGCGTCTTCAGGGGACTAGCGGTACTGGAGGACATTTCCCGGTTACCGATTCTGTTGTCGTCAGAAAGAAAGAACAAACAATGGTGCATGAAGGTCTTGGTGAACAGAGAAGCAAATGAAGGTAAAGATTGGATTAATGGTTGTTAATCATAAATTTTTTATAAAGTATTCAAAATAAGTATTTTGTGAAATTATATTTCACTGTTTCTTAGTTGCTGCGATGTATTAATATTTGTAGGAAGTTCAGCTAATTTTGCCACCCAAACGCCTGCATGTAATGACAATGAGCCAACTATAAGAATGGTGACAATCGACAGTCCAACTGAAGTTGTAGGAAATTATCTCAATCCGACACCGGGTAATACATCACTATCTAATTTACTAACTAATATATATATATATATAATATTTACTGCCTATATATACTGGATAAGTGATGTCCTAACCAACTTGTACAGCTGTTGTTTATGATGCTGAAGTGCCCTCTACTATGGCTGTGCTAAACTTTCCATGCATTCGGGTTGGGAATGGTGAATCAGGTGCAGAACAAATTGTTGGAGATCAGTTCCACAATGAAAGTTAACAATTGTGTAGTTATAGCTAATGTTTTACTGTCCCTCCTTTACGTGGATATATATTGTCTTTCGGTAGTTACGATTACGTATTTCTAGTTACAAAATGTGAATAGGTTGGTTTAATATGGGCTGTTGTACTGGTTCTTCTGCAGACCCAATTCTCCCATTTGGCGAAGTTGACTTACCATTGGTACAAGGGGACATCATCTGTGCTCCACTTGGAAGTTGTGGCTGTGGAGACGACGTGATGGGTTTTTGGGATGGGATAGTCGATTTCAGAGAGATGATGAGCACATAATGACCTTAAACTCACTATTTCCACCCAATTTTCTTTTCCTCGGATCTGACGACATAAATGCCATAGGTGAGCGAAGTTATGCATCTTCAATTGGTTCGTCGGACGAGGCAGGTCCAAATATCTCTCCTAAGGTTTGCTCACCCACTCAACTTGGTAGTCATACTGATCCGCAACCTGCAATTGTTGAGGGAGAAATATGCACCCAACCATCTATGCCAATGGAAAATGTGAAGGGTACACATGGTTTTCAAGATATTCGTAAACTAAATTCATTGATTTTGGTTACTTACTAAAGATCTATATATTGTTTGGTTATTCTAATTATATAGTTGCCGAGAGTTCAGAAATTCCAAAACCAAGTAACACCAACACTGTGATCATGAATCTAGCCGGTATCAAGTCTGGGGAGCTGTCTGATCCTTCCCCTAGTGAACCGATTAACGACGCTACAGCAGGGGATAGTGACAATGGTGGTGGTTCTATATGACTAGTATTTAAAAGCAAGTTGTTTCATAGTAATATGTGTATATTTAACGTTCACGACGCCAACTAGTACTTTATAAAGGAGTTCTTAGAAGGGGCGAAGCATGTTTTTGGTACACCGGATGGACCTGTTTTTTGATGTGTTATGAAATTTTTTGCCCGGTTAACTATATATAACTGGATAATCTTCTTGAAAGAATTCTCGGCTAAAAAACATATAACTTGCGATTATGTGGTCACCAAAGTTAATTAAACTAAAACTTATTTATACTGTTTGGAGAGATGAACCACAAACCGAACGAAATTTACGAAGGGATGGTGTTCAAAAGGAGGGAGGAATTCAAACTTCATATGTCCCTCTTCGCGATTAACAGCAAATTTCAATATAAGAACGAGAGTTCTTCACCAAACCGAATAGTAGTGCGGTGTTCGGGGAAGCAATGTCTGTGGCGGATATATGCAACTTTAGTAGACGGCACCAACATGTTCGACGTTAGGAAAGTATATCTGATACACTGTTGCACCGTTGAGGAAAGGGCAAATTATCAAAGGCAGGCAACAAGTAATGTTATGGGAGAGATGCTACGTTCAAAGTTCTCATCAACTTCCACTGGTCCACGGCCCAATGATATTTTTGGAATAATGCTAGACAAGCACGATGTCAGCATTTCATATTGGAAAGCTTGGCAATCATGACAAAGAGCTATGGACAATTTGCAAGGGACTCGGGAATCTTCTTACGGGAGTCTGCCAATGTATCTTGAAAGTCTGCTTCCCGCTAACGCAGGGACGATAACAAAGTTACATACAGAGTTCAAAGATAACGTAGAACATCAGTTCAAATATCTGTTTCTGGCGCTTAGTGCATCCGTCAAAGGTTACGAGTATATGCGGAAAGTGGTAGTCATCGACGGGACTGACCTCAAAGGCAAATATGCTGGTTGTCTACTTACTGCTTCAGCACAAGATAGAAATTACCAGGTATTTCCATTGGCAGTTGTTATAGTTGACGGTGAAAACGACTTGTCCTGGACATGGTTTTTAAGGAAGTTGTCCTCCTTCGTTGCTGACGATGATGAACTAGTTGTCGTTTCCGGCCGCCATGCATCTATATATTATGGAATCAGCCAGGTAAGAAATATGTGTTAAGTTCAACTTCTTAATGTACCTACTTAATTACACTATAAATCTCATCAAGTATATTTTATTTCATTATCGAAGTTTTCAAGAAAAGTTAACTTTTAAAAAAGATTGGTAATATGATCGTTACACCGCTTATGATAGGTTTATCCACGGGCCAAACATTGCGCATGTGTAGTTCATCTAAAACGAAACATCAGGACCTACTTCAAAGACTGACTCCTTGGGAGCCTTGCCTCAAAAGCTGCGAGAACGTACAGGAAAAGTGAATTCAACGCCGTACTAAGCGAGATTAAGAATATCAACGATTGTTGTGCGGATTATCTGATAGGAATCGGTTTAGAGCACTGGGCACGTTCTCACTTTACAGGATGCCGATATAATATTATGACCAGCAACATTACTGAGTCTTGGAATGGTGTCTTGCATCAAGCGAGGGACTACCCAATAGTTCTTCTACTCGAGTTCATACGAAGCAAACTAATGGCTCGGTTTACGTACCAATGGGACAAGGCTACTGAAGGAGTGGGTATGTTATCTGCCCGAGTTACAGAGGAAGTAGCGGCAAATTTCAACCTGTCCGGTGGATACGAAGTCAATAAGATTAATGAATGTTACTACGAAGTGAAGAACAAAATCAAACAATCTTTCAATGTCGATCTGCTAAGAAAGTCATGCAGCTGCTACGAGTTTCAAATGCTGCGCGTTCCATGCTCACATGCAGTTGTGGCTACGGTTCGTTCAAACACAAGAGTGGACAGTTTGGTAGCAAAGGAGTATAACAGAGAGTACTTGATTGCATCATATCTAGAGCCGATAATCCCCCACCCCCCCCCCCCCCACGGAGTTGAATCCGATTCCAGACCTTACCGCTACACTGTCAGAGCTGACGTTACTTCTGCCTGGTACACGCCGACCACTCGGTAGGCCGCGTAAAAACCGGTTATTGTCCCGGAGTGAAATACGCGTAAGCCAAAATGTTATATCTCATTACTCCGATATATCAATAAGGACTGACAAATTACACTTACTTTCATAGATGAAATGCATAAGGAGGAGAACAATATGCAGTCGGTACAAGAGTGTGTGTCACAATCGCGCGACTTGTAAAACCGCCATATAAGTATCTAATTTTGCGGGTGGAAGGTAATGTGCAACGGAAAAGTGTCTGATTAGCCGGTGGTAGCTGAACTCGACCAGCCAAAACTTTATGTGTATATTGTTAGATATTAAACCTTATTCCAGAGGGGTGTGGTGGATTTCTAAGAAACGACACATTCTATGAATAAATAATTCTTTCTCGCAATCTACTTATTTCATACTTATTATTTTACACAAGTCAGACACCGATAGTTATGACGGCTGATGAATATGACCTCACAATTCAATTTTACTTCTCCTTAACAATTTTTGAACGGAAAATGATTTCCCACTATGTATATGAAGGGTAACTGTTGCCTTCTCTCAATTGGATGGATAACATTGCACTTCACAATTTCATTACTTTAATCTTTACGAAGCCGAACTGTTCTTGAAGTTAATGCCAAAATGAACAATAAAACAAGACTAGATGCTCGTCAGAATATTAAAGTTATATGCATTACATTGTTACCCTCTGGATAAGTCATCTTACTAATATTATTTGAGGAGCATTTTTAAAAGAATGCTTGAAAAAAACCTTTTAATTACTGATTGTGCCATTCATCTTAGTCTTAAAACATGTTTGGTAACAAGGATAACTTTGGGTAAAAGGGGATGTAAATTTCAATGACACTCAACAAGAATTAAAAAACCCGACCCATCATAAAAGGTAGACACACGGATCCCCTTTCACTTAAATCAAACCGGCAAATCTCGGATCAAATTTTTAGTCAAACAGATTTCTTAATTCTGAAAACTATTAGAAACATTCGCGGCGAAAGCATGGTAAGTTATATCGAATATACCATAGTAAATCTTCCTTATATTGAATGGAAACATTATTTCGAATGGAAACAGAGTACGGCAAATAATTAATTTTGTAAGGATCAGTTATTAATACAATAGTAAATCTTCCGCATATTGAATTTAAACAGATTATTTTCCAATATTTGGTATCTAATCAAATATACTCGAAGATTATTATTTCCTCGAATTGATATCTTATCAAATATATTAATATTAATAGCAATCCAATTTCGGCAACTACTTAACTATTTAAGTTCGAAATCTCTTACAAATATTTAACATATCCTAAAAAAATATACCATACGAAACTCAACTTATTTAATATACCATATCTAATCTAATTTACTTATATTTAATCAAAAAACCTATTCAACAACATGTTATTGAATTATTTTGAAAACAATATCTATTCAACAACATGTTATTGAATTAAAATTATTTTTTTGAATGGATTTTCTAGAACCTCACAATCTGTTTATACCCTAAAAAGAATATACCATACGAAACTCAACTTATTGGAAGTATCTATTCAATAATTATAATTATTTTCTCCAATGGATTTTCTACAAGATCACAATCTATAAATTTCTCTAAATTTTCGGAAAACATTAAAGATTACTTAACTAATATATTTCAACTACTTACTCAAATCAAATCGAATATATAGATCGTGATCTTCTTTTTGAATTAAACAAATTAGAGGAATCATAATTAATAGAAACTAACCAACAATCATCATCAAATATTCTTAATCAACAAGTACTTTGCCAAAAAATAGTCCCGGTTCATAGTATATCTATGCGAAATTGATAATATAATCTGTGCCAGTCTATATGAAATATCTTAACAATTTATTGACCTTCCTATTTCGTCTTTTTATATATTTTAAATACCACAAAATTGTTTAAACCCATTGAATTGTTTGACCTAGGATACTTTAACTTATATATATACTGGGAGAAATCACGTACCACATCATAATGTTTCTTCTCTTCAACCACCCTTTTGACTAAGATCAGCCAATTACTCTTTTGAGAAACGCCAGGCGTGGAAGATCGAAGTGAAGGTTTATCACACATGGAAGAAGTACAACACTTGAAATGGTGTTAGCTGATCAAGATTCAAGAGGTAAGATTCGTATACATATTTTCAAAAATGTGTCACCATCTGCAAATGTTTCTGACAACTTCTATTTTGTCACCTGCATAAGTTTCAGACGATACGGGATGGAGATCATAGTCAAACTATCAAACCAAGTGAAGACACGATTTGCAAAAGTCATTCTCTAAAGGTGACCGATTATAATTTTTTTGCATCAGACTTGCATCTTACCAATTTTTTATCATATCAGAATTCTAACAATTAATTGTGACGAGTTTTAATTGTTACTATTACAAAATAGATAAATGCAGGTTCAGCTTTAAAATTATACAATGAAGACAGGAATTGTATAGATTAACCAATCAACTAATGGTTAGTATAGTATAACTTTTTTGCCTGATTTGTATCGATCCCAATCTTTTTATCATTGCAATACTAACTATTTATTATGAGTTTAGGTGCCACTACAGCTGCCGTTTTCTTTTTTTAACAGGTTTTGTATTATAGAGATGTCAATTAGTATATTTCAGGCTTCCATCAAGAGATCATAGCTCTTCATACATCAACCTTGAAGATGAGTGTAGCAAACTAAAAGTCGAGTAAAGAGGAGAAGTACCAGTGGTGATCTACAACTATTTTGGATTTTAGAATGCTTCTTGGTCTAGATCACTGATTTTCATGTTGTTGGTGTAGTTCTGTACCATTTTCTGCATTAGTTTCAGGTCATTCACTATTTTGGTTGTGCTTTGAAATTATGTAATAAGAAATTTATGAAGTTTTTTTCCTAACTATAGTCTATAAGTACTTTCTCTTTCTTATATGTCTGCATTATATGTTGTTTTATCAATACTAACAAGCCTTCTAAGAACATTAAGATTCTAATTAAAAAAAAACATGAAGGTTCTATCTCATATTTAAAAACGACATATTAAGATAAACGATTTCCAATTCCCAAACCCGTATGTGGCATTGGCCTAAAACATATAAGACCAAGAGTCAAATGAAATCTACGTAGAGTACAATCACAAACAAAACGAGATCAGTTAGAAATGTTTAATGCTTACCTCAAGGAGTATTTCTTTATCGGCATTCCAATCAGAATAAACAAGCGGAAATGACAAATTGTCCTGTCACACAAAAGGGTAAATTCAGCATAAACCAGAAAACAACTATAAAAATATTTTCTTCTTCTAAACATGATAACTCTCTAATCACTATCCAGCTGATAGAGCGTTTTGGTAGAATTTAAATATACTGCTTGACGTTATAAACTAATCATAACCCAATACAGCTCACATATACATACTTGTGCCCAAAACAACAAATAAGTATAAAAACAAGAGACGGAAGTAATATGAAATCAAGAACACACAAATCTAGAACTCCGCTTCAGAAACTCAAACATGGAAATTAACTCAACTAAATTGTACTATCAGTTATTCCAGAAATGATTCCGCAAAGACAGAGAGAGCCCTAGCCTAAACAGATGAAGAGTGAAACTTTATACGAACCCTGGATTCGGACCTTCATCAGCAGGACCAGAAGCAAGCTTCGAACGACACATTGACACGAAGCTCGCACTTCTTCCCGGAAAGCTAAAAAATTTATGTACAACAACATAAACGAAAAAACAATATGAATCTCTTTAAAATAGAAGATCCACCATAAAAAAGTAGATTGACCCTAAATCAAAATTCCACTACAACATAAATCTCTTAAAACAAGTAGATCCACCTTACAAATCAAGGATTCCGCAACGGCCAAGCTCATTACAGACCTTCCGATTATCAATGTAAAATTCAAGTTTGATCCTTGACTTTCTTTGTTTGGGTCGCAGAAAATTCATGTACATCCACGAGAAAGAAGAAGCAAATCTGAAACGGGTTAAATGGAAGAAGAAGAAGGCAAGAATTGAAGAGAAAGATTTGGAATTGGAGATAAAACTGAAAGATCTGAAGAACTCAGAGCCTGTGATAAAGAAGAGAAGCAGAACTAGGTGTATATCATCACATGCAATGGAAAGAGAAAGAAATCGACCAAAACTAAGTAGGAAGAAGCTCAACCGCAATTAAGTTTCCTATTGTTTTTTTTTCTTTTGTTTTATAAGCCACTGATTTTATTTAAAAAGGCATTTGGGCTTTAGTTTTATATGTTTTTTTGGGTTTACAAAAGTATGGCTTTTTATTTTGCCATCTATATTACATTATGAAAAGTCAGAACATACTATCCTTAGTTTTAGTTTTGTTACATATGAAGAGAGTATCCAAAGAAATCTTAAATCCAGGGGTAATTCTAGCATCGTTGGAAGGGAAGTTGAGATTTACCGAAAAAAAGAGAGAAGATTATACATGCGTGATAATTGTGAATTGATCGGAGAAAGAATGAGAAGAAGAAGCAGAGACAGTTTGATGGAAAAAACAAGAAAATAACAAGAAAATGATTTATGTCGATTTATTGGATTTTCTCCATAAATCGTTAAAACCCCGACATATTATAATGAACTTATCTTTACAAAACCAATATAATGTACAGAAATATTTCGATAGTGCAAATAAAATTATGAACCTAATTTTTTATATTTTTTGGGTTAAAGTTAAACATATATCAAGTTAACTGGAAAAAATTAAAAATATGATTTTATATTTTTATATTTAAAAATAGTTATTCAACTATACATAATTTTTTATTATATTTTATACAAAAAATTCTAAAACTATTAAACTGAAAAAACATATAATCAACAAATATAAAAATATTTATAACTTTTAATCTACTAAACCAACATAAAATATAATTCTCACATAATATAATTCTTCAAACACCCATCAACACAACATATAATCTCACATAATACAATTCTTTTAATACCAACAAAATTTTAATTCATATAACTAACAACTACATATAGTATATCAGCCACACAAAAAATTGTCTACTATGATAACAATTTACATAATAATCAACTATATAACAAATAATTTTTTATTTATTTTTATTATCGAATATAGAAAAAAATTTACCCCGCACGTACGTGCGGGTAGAATCCTAGTTAATACATAACGCTGCTTAATAATACAATATACATTAATAACTTTACAGAGTTAGAAACTATTGATGAACAAGGCAAAACAAAGAAGAGGCTTACCTACGAAGAGAAGGGAAAAGCCAAAATGGTTAATGAAGAGAAGAAGCCCACTACGGTTTGTGAAACAAAGAAGCCCAACACAAGCCCAGAGACATTTGAAAGAACCGCGCAACGGTCTACTGCCCTCATTGAAGACAAAAGCAGAGTACGGATCAAGACTGCCTCTGCTGTCTCTGCAAAAAGTAAAGATGGTCCCAAACTAATGAATCGATTCTCAGCCCTCGATTCATTATATTCATCATGAGGTTGCCATCTGTTATCTGCTGCCCAATGTGTTAGGGTTTCATGCTTTTTTATATAAATACCTAAGCGTTGTAATCGAACAAGTTAAGAAGTTAAATGAATACATTTCAGTGATAAACTCTCTTCAATCCTCAATACTCTCTCAATTCTTTATGGTATCAGAGCTATGGACTCACAATCCATGGAACTTTTCTCACCGCCGACTCTAAAGCTTGTCGACTCAGTTACTGTCAAGCTCACTAGAAGAACTATCTCCTCTGGAAACGACAGTTTGAGGCTTTTCTAAGTGGCCAACGTCTTCTAGGGTTTGTGGATGGTTCCTTTCCTCAGCCGCCGTCTCATCTTGCCGCTCCGGGAATCAATGGCAGGACTACACCTCTTCTGAACCCAGACCACCAACTTTGGTTCCAAACGGACCAAGTCGTTCAATCTTGGCTTCTTGGCTCTGTCTCTGAAGAGATTCAGAGTGAAGTTGTCGACTGCAAAACATCTCACGCCATCTGGGTTGCTCTCGCCAGTCATTTCAACAGACCATCTTCCTCTCGTCTCTTTGAGCTCCAAAGGAAGCTCCAGACAACATCCAAAGGTACTCAAGATATGGCCGAATATTTGAGTAACATAAAAGCTATTTGTGATCAGTTAGCTTCGATTGGTAGCCCTGTTACAGAAAGGATGAAATTTTTTGCTGCTCTTGTGGGTCTTGGTAAAGAATATGAACCTATTAAGACTAGTGTTGAAGGGTTTATGGATGCAGAAACTGGTGGTACGTTTGATGATGTCGTACAACGTATTGTGGCTTTTGATAATCGCCTTCAAAGCTACACTGTTGATACCGGAGTCACGCCTCATCTAGCGTTTAACACGGTCCGTGGTCGTGGTTATCAAAGGAATAACGGACGAGGACGGGGTCGAGGATCTTTCTCCACCAGAGGTCGTGGCTTTCCACAGCACATCTCTTTGTCGTCAGCGTCACACTCTTCGGATGCAGAGCCTCGTCCTATCTGTCAGATCTGTGGAAAAGTGGGGCATGCTGCAATCCAATGTTGGCATCGGTTTGACAACAGCTACCAGTTGGACGAGGTCCATAATGCGATGGCAGCCATGCATGTTGCTGATTACTCTGAGTCTGGTGGGAGTGAGTGGTTTCCAGATACTGGTGCTTCTGCTCACATTACTAATACACCAAGACATCTGCAACAGGCTCATTCGTACAATGGTTCAGACACGGTTATGGTAGGCAATGGTGAATTCTTGCCTATCATCACACAGGTTCAGCAAGCATTGCTTCCTCATCAGGTAATCTTCCTCTCAATGACGTACTTGTTTGCCCTGACATTGCTAAACCTTTACTCTCTGTGTCAAAGTTCACCTCAGATTACCCTTGTGGCTTTGACTTTGATTGTAACAATGTCCGTGTCTATGATAAGGCAACCCGGAAGGTTCTGGTCCAGGGAAGAAACGCTAATGGTCTGTACTCCATTCACGGGTCTCCAGTCAAAGCTTTCTTCACTACTCGTCAGGTTGCTGCTAGTGATGAAGTTTAGCATTGTCGTCTTGGTCACCCCAATCCAGTTGTTCTGCAACAATTATCTGCATCAAAGTTAGTTTTCATAAATAAGAGGTCACTTTCTCTATGTGAAGCATGCCAGCTAGGGAAGAGTGCTCGTTTACCTTTCTCTGCATCTTCTTATCATGCATCAAGGCCTTTGGAGTGTGTTCATTGCGATCTGTGGGGACCAGCTCCTGTGCCTTCCGTTCAGGGATTTAATTATTATGTTGTCCTTATTGATAATTACTCTCGCTACTCTTGGTTGTATCCTCTAAAGAAGAAATCAGAGTTCTTTTCTGTCTTTGTCAAATTCCAAACGCTAGTTGAGAATCAATTCAGAACTAAAATTGGAACTTTTCAATGCGATGGAGGTGGAGAGTTCATAAGTACATCGTTCTTAACACATTTGCAAACGTGTGGGATTCGACAACTTATGTCTTGTCCCTATACCCCTCAACAGAACGGGTTAGCTGAACGGAAGCACCGTCATATTGTAGAGATCGGTCTCTCAATGCTTTTTCAAAGTCATGTTCCTAATCGCTATTGGGTGGAAGCGTTTTTCACTTCCAATTTCTTGAGCAATCTGTTACCACATATTGCTCTTATGCGTCCAGAGAGTCCGTATGAGTTGCTTCATGGGAAGACTCCCACTTACTCTGAGCTGCGTGTATTTGGAAGTGCTTGTTATCCTACTCTGAGGGATTATGCATCAAATAAATTTGATCCTCGAGTACTACAATGTGTGTTCCTGGGGTATAGTGAAAAGTTCAAAGGCTATAGATGTCTCATGCCAACTACGGGGCGAGTATATATCAGCAGACATGTTATCTTTGATGAATCTCGCTTCCCTTTTGCTGATGTATATCGGATTCAACCGCCTGTAACCACTCCGTTAATGACTGCTTGGTTACATAGTTCAGAGTCACCACCAGCCTCTGAGCCTTCGGTGAATATGAATTTGGCAACGACATCTGTTCAAGGATCAGTTTCTGTTTCAGTGCCTCGGTTCACACCTACACAGCAACGGTCTACTGCTCCTCTGAGTTTGAGCACCGCTCCTTCTCCAAGTCCTTTGCTGCTTCTTGATGGAAGCAACTCCAGTTCTAAGAAATCTACTTCAAGTGCAGTCTCAGAAAACTCAGAAACTACTTCGAGTGCTACTGTGACTTCTCACCCCATAGTTACTCGGTCAAAGGTTGGTATCACAAAAACAAATCCTAGATACGCTCTAATGACAGAACGAGTGGCACATCCTGAGCCACAAACTGTTACAGAAGCCTTGAAACATCCCGGCTGGAATAAAGCTATATGTGAAGAAAAAGGGAATTGTGATATCACACAGACGTGGTCTCTTGTTCCACCTAAACCTGACATGAATGTCCTTGGGAGTAAATGGGTTTTTCGAACTAAACTCAACTCTGATGGAAGCCTTGCTAAACTTAAGGCGCGTCTTGTTGCTCAGGGGTTTAATCAAGAGGAAGGAATTGATTATCTCGAGACTTATAGTCCGGTCGTAAGAACAGCTACTGTCAGACTAGTTCTTCACATTGCAATAGTTATGAACTGGGACATCAAGCAAATGGACGTTCAAAACGCCTTTTTACATGGGGATTTGACTGAGACTGTGTACATGTGACAGCCAGCAGGGTTCATTGATAAAGAAAAACCAGATCATGTCTGTCTCTTACACAAATCGTTATACTGTCTCAAGCAATCTCCCAGGGCCTGGTTTGATAAGTTCAGTATCTATCTGTTGGAATTTGGTTTCAAGTGCAGTGTTAAAGACCCGTTTCTATTCATCTACCAGAAGAACAAAGACCTTATTCTCCTGTTACTTTACGTAGACGATATGCTTCTTACAGGGAATAGTTATGAGGTCATGTGTAAACTTCTAAACGATCTAAATGAACACTTTCGAATGAAGGATCTTGGTCAAATGCAGTACTTTCTCGGAATTCAGGCAACATTTTCTTCGACGGGTCTGTTTCTAAGCCAAGAACGGTATGCATTGGATCTTCTTGCAGTGGCAGGTATGACAGACTGCTCTCCCATTGATACTCCTCTGCCGACAAAGCGTAACAAGGAGCAGAATGATGAGAAACTGTTTGCTGATGCTTCATACTTCCGAAGTTTAGCTGGAAAACTTCAATATCTCACATTGACTCGACCAGATCTGCAATTTGCAGTAAACTTTGTGTGTCAGAAGATGCATGCTCCAACAAATTCAGACTACACACTCCTAAAACGGGTCTTACGCTATGTCAAAGGAACGGTGTCAATGGGAATCAACTTTGAAAAGAACACAGATTTCACACTACGAGCTTACAGTGATAGCAATTGGGGAGGCTGTCCTCATACACGTCGGTCAACAGGAGGTTATTGCACTTTTCTTGGAAGTAATATCATATCATGGTCCTCCAAGAAACAACCAACAGTGTCTCGCAGCTCTACTGAAGCAGAGTACAGGTCTTTGTCAGAAACAGCTTCAGAGCTATCTTGGTTGTGTATCATCCTAGGCGAGATCGGTGTTCCTCTTCCAGTGACGCCAGAGCTCTATGGTGATAATCTGTCTTCAATACACTTGACAGCAAATCCAGCCTATCACAAACGCTCCAAACACTTTGAGATTGATTACCATTATGTGCGAGAAAGAGTTGCACTTGGTTCTCTCTTGGTGAAACATGTTCCAGCTAGGTACCAACTTGCTGACATCTTTACTAAGCCTTTGTCTTATGATTCTTTTAGCATGCTTCGATTCAAACTTGGTGTAGATAATCCACCCACACCAAGTTTGAGGGGGAATATTGATGAACAAGGCAAAACAAAGAAGAGGCTTAACTACGAAGAGAAGGGAAAAGCCAAAATGGTTAGTGAAGAGAAGAAGCCCACTACGGTTTGTGAAACAAAGAAGCCCAACACAAGCCCAGAGACATTTGAAAGAACCGCGCAACGGTCTAGTGCCCTCATTGAAGACAAAAGCAGAGTACGGATCAAGACTGCCTCTGCTGTCTCTGCAAAAAGTAAAGATGGTCCCAAACTAATGAATCGATTCTCAGCCATCGATTCATTAGATTCATCCTGAGGTTGCCATCTGTTATCTGCTGCCTAATGTGTTAGGGTTTCATGCTTTTTTATATAAATACCTAAGCGTTGCAATCGAACAAGTTAAGAAGTTAAATGAATACATTTCAGTGATAAACTCTCTTCAATCCTCAATACTCTCTCGATTCTTTAGAAACCTCAATCATCACCGATACAAAACATTCTTAATATCGTTCTTCTCCATCCGAGTACAACACCATGACGGGTATTCACACAATTGGCAGTTTCATCCTCAGCACGTATAGCGGCTTCATTGCCCATATTCTTCTCTACCCTCGTCTGAAATCCCGTGATTGTATTTGTTACTTCATTTATAACTTCATTCTTCTGTCGGATTTCATCCCTAGCTTCAATCAAAGCTCGTTTTGGCCAGCCTTTGAGCTCTTCTTCATCAAGCCAGCGAAAGTAGTTGCAGTGGAAAAATCCAGTCTTCTAATGAAACACAAATTGCATGCTATAATCACATCAATATTGTACTGCAATCATCACGTCATATATGTATGTACCTTATACAGTTGACATCCATTGAATTTGCGCCCCAGATTTTTATCCGTCCAAGAAGTGTAAACCTTCGTGCGCAATTGACAATGACAAGACGTCCGACTCGAGCTTGCCTCCATGATTCGAGACGGAGGGTAAGAAAATGAAATGATAGTAAGACAGTAAGACAAGGAGAGAAAATGTTTATAACTGTTGCAATTTAGCGGGATGCGGACAGCCATATAACAATGGGAAGAAGATAAGACGACTTTTAAATAATTCTTATGGTGAAAAATAGGTTTTCATTGCCTTAGGCTCGCCACCAAAGTTTGTGTCCTACAATAATTATTGGGTTACCGTAGCTGGAGATTAAATATTCTGTCAAACCATAAACACTTAATACTAAACCCAAAACATTTTAACATAAATCCCAATATGTAATACTTAAACCCTAAACACAAAACAGTGAACCGAAAAACCAAAACATTAAAACGTGAATCCTAAGCCCAAAAAAAGAAACCCTAAACCCAAAAAACGAAACCCTAAACCTAATACATTAACCAGTAAATCAAAAGCACTAAACCAGAAATATTAAATCATAAACCCATAACATATTAACCAAAATCTCAAACTATGAAACTTAAACCCTAAACCAGACACAGTGAACCTTGAACCAAATATACTAAACCGTAATTATAAATCTTATATCTTTCAGAGTACTTTTTAGGTTGAATAAACAACATTAATATTTCGCTTTTCATTTATATTATGATTACCAACTATATTACCAATTTAAGTCGCCAGATGGATAAACAGTTACTTATTCGTACAATATAGAAATATATTTTCCATATGACTCCTACAATATGTTCACCTCAACAAAATGGTCATTATTAAGTTGGTGATTAAACGGAAATGATATTCAGTTAGTGTTTAAAATGTTATGATCACACCACATAATGTTTAGAAACTAAGAGCTAAGAGTTACCTCATTTAGGACAGAGTTCTCAAATTCAAACGTGGACTCAGTTTCACTTACGGTTACAGTTACCCCGAAAGCCTCACAACAAATATTACAAATGCAGAAAATTTGGACACCTTAACTATATTAGAGTACTGCTCGAAGCAATAGATATAACCGATAGAAAGTATGACAAGTAGTCACCCATAAGCAAGTATGTGCGTTATTAAACATCTTCCCCGTTTTCTTCATATAACAACACAGCTAGTCTCTAACACTCAGCTTCCAAACCTTCTCCAGTTATGGAATTACACATCCTCAAGCCTCCTAATGCATGGGCTCCAATTAGTATAACAGTAGTGATGGACGAGTCGGTCATTTTCTTATTTTGCGGGATTCCGGATGGTCTAGAGATAGAAAAGGGCCGCATGTCCTTCAATGTAAGGTACCGTCCTACTTGCTTCATGAGGTAGGGATGCATTTCAGCCAAGGGGCGGAATATCTCTGACATCTGATTATAAGTACGAAATGAACTGTTGCAGTCGAGAATCAGAAGGCTCCACGATCTGCAATTGATATTATGTGTTTTTAACGTATTTTGATTAGTTTTTAGTATTCGGTTTGAGTTTTGATTTGCATCTTTCGTTAGTTTTTCGAGTCTTTTCTATTGTTTTGAGTGTTTTTACAGATTTCATGGAGTTCCGAAGGAGTTTGGCGTTTACGGACATGTTCGAGTCAAGTTAAGACGGAAAAACGAGAAAAGGACCAAACACAAGAGAGCCAAGCAAAGGAACGACCGTTCCTTTCAATGGAACGACCATGGAGAACGATCGTTCCCTCCAAGGAACGGTCGTTCCCTCATCCACCAACCCTGCCGACAAAAACCGAAGATCGATCGTTCCATCCCATGCAGCCCGTTCCCTCATTCACCAACCATGCCGACAAAAACACTGAGGAACGACCGTTCTCCACATCAGAACGATCGTTCCCCGCAAAAACACTAAGGAACGACCGTTCTACGAAGGGAACGATCGTTCCCAAGTCCACCTACTTCACCTACTTCGATCGACCATTGGGAACGATCGTTCTACACCAAGAACGACCGTTCCCCGCTTCACCTACTCCCCTTCACCTTGGCCTATATAATGGACTCACAACATCACTCTCAAAACACACCTTCTTCTTCCTCCTCTCTTCTCTAGCTTCAAAGCATAGCTTCTTCTTCAGTTTTAAGTTTTATGTTTATGCTTTTATTAAGTTTTATTAGTTTCTTTTAAGCTTTATACATTTATGCTTTAATTAAGTTTTACTTTCAGTTCTTATATTTATGCTTTACTTTCAGTCTTTATATTTATGCTTTACTTTCAGTCTTTATATTTATGCTTTAATTAAGTTCTTATAAGTTTATATTCAGCTTTCATTATCTATTCAAGCTTTTATGATGAACTTTATAATCTCTTTGTTTTCTTCTTTAATCATGTCTGAGTGGACCTCTTAGTTAGGTTAAGGTTTGTCAAAGGAATTCATGAGCTTTAGGGTTAAACACAAATAGGCTATTCAAATCAATATCTTCACCCTTGTTGTTCTTAATGCTTAGATCGAATTGATCACTTGATCTTATGAAATTTGGTTTAACTTAGACAGCGAGAGTTTCTAGGTTGCTAGAAAGAACATTGGTGAGCAATTTAACCATTACCTGCGAGAGTAGATGTATTGAGAATTGTGAACATATTAAACCTATCATTAATGCTTGTCTACGATTTCTAGTACCAGCGAGAGTTAGGATTTCTAGGTTAATAGACAAAGATATTGGTACCACGAGAGTGGATTGATATTATCTTAGTGTTTAAGTTCTAGATTTATGCTTAATCATTGCCTGAATAGTTGTTTGATCCGTTGCTCTGAATCTCATGCGATATTCCTTAACCTAACGCTTGTTTAATATTATCTTACAACCGATTTCGCTTTCATTACTTGTTACTTACAAAAACCAAAAACATATTGAATTGTCTTAGCTCTTAATTTAGCTCATTAGATCAAAGTGTGAAAACTGGTCTTCGTGGGATCAACCCTGATACACGAGTTTTAAACCCTTATTTCCTACTGCAAGTGCACAGCATACGAAGTAGTATTTAGGGGTCGATCCCACGAAGACCAGTTTTCACACTTTGATATATTGAGCTAAATCAAAAGCTAAGACAATTCAATATGTTTTTGGTTTTTGTAAGTAACAAGTAATGAAAGCGAAATCGGTTGTAAGATAATATTAAACAAGCGTTAGGTCAAGGAATATCGCAGGAGATTCAGAGCAACGGATCAAACAACTATTCAGGCAATGATTAAGCATAAATCTAGAACTTAAACACTAAGATAATATCAATCCACTCTCGTGGTACCAATATCTTTGTCTATCAACCTAGAAATCCTAACTCTCGCTGGTACTAGAAATCGTAGACAAGCATTAAGGGTAGTTTTAATATGTTCACATTTCTCAATACATCTACTCTCGCAGGTAATGGTTAAATTGCTCACCAATGTTCTTTCTAGCAACCTAGCAACTCTCGCTGTCTAAGTTAAACCAAATTTCATAAGATCAAGTGATCAATTCGATCTAAGCATTAAGAACAACAAGGGTGAAGATATTGAATTGAATAGCCTATTTGTGTTTAACCCTAAAGCTCATGAATTCCTTTGACAAACCTTAACCTAACTAAGAGGTCTACTCAGACATGATTAAAGAAGAAAACAAAGAGATTATAAAGTTCATCATAAAAGCTTGAATAGATAATGAAAGCTGAATATAAACTTATAAGAACTTAATTAAAGCATAAACATAAAGACTGAAAGTAAAACATAAATATAAAGACTGAAAGTAAAGCATAAATATAAAGACTGAAAGTAAAGCATAAATATAAGAACTGAAAGTAAAACTTAATTAAAGCATAAATGTATAAAGCTTAAAAGAAACTAAATAAAACTTAATAAAAGCATAAACATAAAACTTAAAACTGAAGAAGAAGCTATGCTTTGAAGCTAGAGAAGAGAGGAGGAAGAAGAAGGTGTGTTTTGAGAGTGATGTTGTGAGTCCATTATATAGGCCAAGGTGAGGGGGAGTAGGTGAAGCGGGGAACGGTCGTTCTTGGTGTAGAACGATCGTTCCCAATGGTCGATCGAAGTAGGTGAAGTAGGTGAGCTCGGGAACGATCGTTCTAGGAGGAGAACGGTTGTTCCGTGCATGATTGTTGGTGAAGTAGGTGAGACCGGGAACGGTCGTTCCACGAAGAGAACGGTCGTTCAATGGCTTTTGTCGGCATGGTTGGTGAAGAGGGGAACGATCGTTCCTTGGAGGGAACGATCGTTCTGGTTGGTCGTTCTGCTCCAAGAACGGTCGTTCTTCACTTGGTCCTTTTCTCGTGTTTTCCGACTCGAACATGTCCGTAAACGCCAAACTCCTTCGGAACTCCATGAAATCTGTAAAAAGACTCAAAACAATAGAAAAGACTCGAAAAACCAACGAAAGATGCAAATCAAAACTCAAACCGAATACTAAAAACGAATCAAAATACGTTAAAAACACATAATATCAGACCCCTAAATACTACTTCGTATGCTGTGCACTTGCAGTAGGAAAAAAGGGTTTAAAACTCGTGTATCAAGTTTTTGGCGCCGTTGCCGGGGACCAAATATTCACCTTTGGTTTACGGCTGAATTATCAGACTAAGAACTTTACTAAACTCGTTTTCTTTTCTTCTTTGTTTTTGTGTTTCGGGTGCATGTCCCCAAGGAGCACAAGGAGCAGAAACAACGAGGATCTTGTTAGCTTATCAAACGAGGAGTTAGCAAGAGCAGAACGAGGGAACAGGCAGAGACGTAACATACCTGTTCCGGAACCAGAAACAACTGACACCGCCAACTCAGATATGGGCGGACAAGCAGACATCGCAGCTCAGCTGCTACAACTTCAGACAGCCATGGAGCAGCTTCGCATGCAACAGGAGAGGCAACTCATTGCACAACCTGCCTTCGGAGACAAAGATGCGGCTCACACATATTATCAGGATCGATCTGCGATCGTTACCCCGACCATCCAGAGGCAGGATTACGAAATCAAACCTCAAATGATCGGCCTCGTGAAGCAACACCTGTTCCACGGTCTGCCTGCTGAGATTCCGATGGATCACATCGAGAACTTTGAAGAGATCTGTAGCACAACCGGCTCCAATGGTGTGCATCCAGATTTCCTGAAGTGCAAGCTTTTCCCTTTCTCTCTTACGGGAAAAGCATCACGGTGGTTAAAATCTTTACCACCAGGCTCTCTACCGACTTGGGATAGTGCACGAGCAGCCTTCTTGGATAAGTTCTACACGAAATCCAAGACCGCAGCCTTGAGGAACAAGATCTCTCATTCGAGCAACAGTCCGGCGAGTCCTTTAATGAAGCATGGGAGCGGTTTAAGGAGTACAAGCGCGAGTGCCCTCACCATGGGTTTAGTGATGAGCAGCTGCTCAGCACCTTCTATGACGGAGTAGATTGGGACTACAGAAATGCCCTGAACGCAGCTAGTAACGGTGACTTCTACACTAAGTCAAAAGAAGGAGCTCTGGAGCTGATCGATAACCTAGCCGCAAGTTCCAGCAACAAAAGCCCGGAGTACGACAGGAAGAAGGTCAACAGTGTGGACTCCAGGAAGATTGATGAACTCTCGGCCATGGTTAACCTTTTGCTAAAAAAGAACCAGAAGTCAGTCCACTTTGTGGACGAGAATGGGGAAGCACCTATCGCTCAAGCCTATGAGGAAGAAACCGGGAATGATCAGATGGAGGTGAATTATGTGACGGGACAAAGTTTCGGGCAGAACCGCGGTTTCAACAACCAAGGCTTCAACACTCACCCGAACCTGTCCTATAGGAGCACCAATGTGGAGAATCCGCAGGATCAAGTTTATCCTAAGCAAGGAAATCAGCCACAGATGGTTTTTCAGAAGAACCACTCCAACAACTACTCCAACAACTACCAGAACCGGCCATTCGTTCCAAATCAGAACCGTTTCCAAGGAGGGAATCAGCCAAGGCAGCCTTTCACAAACTCGCAGCCTTCATCTTCAGCAACCGGCTCCCAAGACGAGCTGAAGAACATGATGCAGCAGATGATGGCGAGTCAACAAAAGGCGGCAACAGAGATCAACTCCAAAGTTGGCACTATGTATGTTGATCTTAATGGGAAGTATGAGGCTGTACGGACTCACTTGAAGCAGCTTGACACTCAGATTGCACAAACCGCTGAATCAGTTAAGAAGACACAAGGTACTAACGCAGAGGTTAACTATGTGAATGAAGACTATGTGGAGAATCAGAGCTTTCAAGCTCATGCGTCTAACGACCAAGACGAGCTGAAGAACATGATGCAACAACTACTGGCGAGTCAGCAAAAGGCAGCATCTGAGATCAATGCTAAGGTTGATACAATGTACGTGGACCTCAATGAAAAATATGAAGCTGTATGGATTCATATGAAGCAGCTCGACGTTCAGATTGCACAGACGGCTGAGGCTATCAAGAGGACACCAGGAACTCTGCCTGGAAAGGCTGAAACACCAAGGAGGGATTTCGTCACGCCATTGAATTGAGAAGCGGAAAGACGCTCCACCATACCGCGACCTCAACTTCAAAATCGGCAAAAGGAAAAGGAGTGGCGATAGAGCACCTGCTCGTTACCCCAGAGCACATGCTCCCCCGAGATGCTCCCACCAAACCCGCAGAAAATCTTCCAGCAAGGGTTTATATTCCTAAGGTGCCCTACCCAGTTCCACCTAGAGATCAGAAGGAGATTAAGGCAGCCTTTGTAGAAGCAAGGAGTACACCACCAGCATTGAGGGTATTGCCTAAAGTTGAAGATCCGGGAAAATTCTTGGTCCCATGCTCGATTGCTGGAATGGAATTCAAGGACGCTCTTTGTGATTCCGGGTCTACTGTTAATCTCATGTCAAAGGCGATTGCAGAAAAGCTGAAAACTTATGAGGTAAAACCTAGCCATATGACTCTTCAATTTGCAAACACCTCCTCAACAACATCGTCTGGCAGCATTCACGATCTACCTGTCCGAATAGGGGATTGCCTAGTTCCAACTGATTTTCAGGTTTTGGAGATGAGAGGAGGTTATGGCACGCCCTTACTTCTTGGAAGACCATTCATGGCTACAGTGGGTGCAATCATCGATATGCCGAATAGGCAAGTCTGCTTTTCCAAGATTGACAAGAATGTCTTATACGAAGCCGTTCCCATAGGAACAACCACACGCTCCTCTTGCATCTCAGCAGTGGATAAAGAGGAAGCACCCGCTCCAATTCCGCAAGCACCTGCTCCACCACCCGGGAAATTTAGGGAGGAGGCAAAAACGCAAGAAAATGTGCCGTACAAAAAGATTACGGGAGGTCCTCAAATGACTTTGATCCCTCAAGGATATGATGGAAACTCGGTTGACTACAAGGTCAAGTGCAAAGGTCGTCCTAAACCTTTCTCTACAGTTAGAGCTATTCTTCCATCAGAGTTGAAAGAGAAGGGTATTGGTGTTGTGAATGGAATGCTGAGTAGAGTTCTGAACATAAGGATGTCCGATTGTGGAGCCTGTTTCGGAGCAAGCTCTCAAACCGAACCTGACTGATACATGGCACCAACGTCAAGCTCAGCGACGTAAAACAAGCGCTTTTGTGGGAGGCAACCCACCAGGTAACATGTAAATAGCGTGAAATTTCTTTCGTTTTTTGTTCTATTTACGTTTCTTGTTTTGTTTGAGATTGTTTTTGCAGTGTTCGAGAAACCGCTCTGCTGGGAGTGAAGAGATCGATCGTTCTTAAACAAGAACGGTCGTTCTACAAGGCAATCCGTCTTCTCCCATTTTACGACGGAACGACCGTTCTCTCCCTAGAACGGTCGTTCGCCTCATTTTTCCACACCAGAACGATCGATCCCAAAGGAAGAACGGTCGTTCCACTCATTTTCCTCGACGGAACGATCGTTCCAGGGTAAGAACGATCGTTCCAAGGTTTGATTTCTCCCCCAATTTTGCGATTAAACCTGTTTTTACTTAAGTTAAACCGGAAAACACAAACTTTATCAAGGGGAACGATCGATTTTGTGTCATATTTTGCGTTCTTCATCGTTCCTCTTGTTCTTCTTTCTTAGAACAAAACCTAGAAAACATTTGATTTGCCATAACTCTTTCGATTTTTGAGGGTTTTTGTTGATTCTTGGTTCTAATCCACTCAATTTTTCGAGCTCTTTCTGATTCTGGCAACCGTTCTCAGTATTAACAAAAGGTATGAGTTCGAAATTCCTTGAAACCAAATCGCCATTGTTGAAGAAAATTGCTTGTCTCTTGTATCCATGTGTTTGATGGTGAAATATTGCTAGATTCTTGTCTAGGATGGATATAGGAACTTGATTTTAGGTTGAATTGATGGTTTCATGAGAAAAATCGAATTTGGGTTTAGGTTGTTCGAAAAAATCCGACCAAGTAGTAAAAAATGAGTTGTGCATTCGAATTCAATACTTGGAAGAAGATTGATTCTTGTTTCTAATGATATATGAACTCATGTTTGATGAATTTTCCATGAAAAGTAGCTCATGAAAATTTTTGTGAAAATTTGCTAAAATTGATCGAAATTTGTCGGTTTTGTAGGATGAGCGGAGTTCAACGAGAAGTAGGAAGCTCTAGCAACACGAGCAGGAAGCGTAAGACAACGCGTGACAAGAACCCGCTCAACAGACCCATCACCGGAAAGTGGGATGCACACGACACCAAGTATTTGGCGGACTTGCGACAAACGAAGCTTATGCCAAACCGGTTGGGCAGTGAGTCTACATTGGAGGCATTGGGTCTGAAAGAGGATGTCGAGACTGTGTTCGAGAACAGTGGGTTCGGACGGCTGTGGAAGATCAACGAGCCCATCTATCCTAAGTTGGTGAAGGAATTCCTCGCAACTTGCCGTCTCACCTACGCCAATCCCGAAAAACCGAAGGCGAGTGAGGGTACTCTCACATTCTTCCTCAACAAGAAGCACTACGAGTACAGCCTCTTCGAGATTTGCGATGTGTATGGCTTCCACAAAGGAGAAGACGTCAAGTTCTCCAAGTTCAGAAAAGAAGATGCGGATGAGTTCTGGGCGATCATTGCTAGTGGGCAGTATATTCCGCGAAACGCTAAGATAACCGCGATCAGGAATCCGGTTTTGAGAGTTGTGGTAAAGATCATCAGCAACACCTTCTTCTGCAAGAAGGAATCAGGAGCTGTACGAGATGATGAGTTATGGATGCTCTTCTATGGAGTGAGGCATCTCATCCCGTTGTACGCAGAGACGGATGGACCTACCGAGAACTACGCTGCGGTGTTGTGTGATATGTTGGTGAAGTTCAAGACGAGGCCTCCGAAGATACTATATGTAAGCAACATCCTCACACCTATCTTCCGACACACGCAGGTTGACCTGTCTGGGGAGGAAGTTCTGAACAAATGGGAGAGCGTTGACATCGACCATCTCATCCGTTGCACAGTCCTCAACAAGAAGGACGTCTACCAGTTCTATGGGCGCGACGGAGTGGCCCGTTTTTGTAGACTCCCAAACAGAGGTATCACTGCTCTCATTGATCAGGACAGTTTGGAGTTTGATGTTGGTCAGGAGTTTTTGATAGCAGATCCAGCGGGGCAAGTCGCACAAGTTTCGCGACCTCGCAAGATACATCGACCACTGCGCGCACGCCAGCCTGACGAAGAGAGTGATGATGAGATGGCGGAGGGCGGAGATGATATCGAAGAAGAAGAAGAATCACAGCCACGACAACTCCTCCCACACAGCGCTGACAGATACCGCTTACCACCGAGCCCTCCAGCAGATGACACCGCGCAACAACTCCAGTGGATCATCAAATCGCAAAAGAAGAACAACTCAATGATGAGGAAGATCTGGGGAGCGATCCAAAAGATTCGACCTTGTTCTTGTGCATCAGGTTCGCAGACACGAGGAGATGACACCGACGACTCCAGCGACAGCCACGAGAGGAGGACCAAGGCGAGACAAGATCGGTTGAGCGGATGACGGATAGAGAGCAGCACCGATAGCTCCACCAGCGACCACTGAGCTGTGGTTATTTCTATCACATTTGTTATATCCATTTTTATTTTAGGAACTTTTTATTTTTATTTATGACTTTGCGAATTTCTCTTTCAGTTATGTTTAAACCGGGACGGTTAAAAACAAGTCTGGGGGAGGGATTTATTTGTGTACTAACGTTGTGTTTATTTCTTATGTTTTATTTTCGTGTGATTAGATTTTCAAAAACAAAAAAAAAAAAATTATAAATTTTTATCGAGTCAAAACAGTGTGTGATTTTGTTAAAACTTTTTGGAATTGCAACATGTTCGATGTCATTGCCTTAGGACTGCTTAGCATTGTTTAAGGATAGTTTGGAAACGCAGAAAAATCCATAACTTGATCATTTAGTGAATTTCTCAAATCATCTGAACTTAATCGAATTATTGGAACTTAATATGGACTTAATTTATCTCACTTAGGGGGTTGATAATCATGTATTGGATTTTACATTTGGAGTTTTCTTTGCATCATTTCTACCAATCTTTGCTAACTCCAAATGGGTAGACTTATCCTTAGTCTAGTACCACACCCTTACCATTTCCATGTTGAAACCCACTTTTCTTCGTTTACTGTCATTGCATTCATGTGCAAAAACTATGGAGTATACGGACCGACACAACTTTTCTTTAGGATTGTGTCTAGATAGGTGGTCTCTTTCTGATTAAACTCATGGGATGTGTCTAGAAATGTGATCTCTCTCTTTGAATATATTCATTGAAAATTTTCGTTTCAAAAGAGGGTGAACTTTTAAAAGGGTAGAAGATTTTATTCACATTCAAGAAATAAGCTTACATTGTTGATGTTCTTTTGATGCAGATCTTAGAGACTAACCGGTTCCATTCTCCGATATAAAAAAAAAAAAAAGAAAAAAGAAGAATAAAAATTATTTGCATTACAAAAAAAAAAAAAAAAAAAAAAAAACGGAAGGAACCGGGAAAGTCTAGGTAATATCGTTAAATTTCATAAAATGTTAAAAGAAATCATGTTCTTGATTTGTGACTTTGTTAAATAAGGGTAGAAGGATTAGAGTTAAGGAGAGTTGTGTACCTCCTAATTGGTCTGTGTCTCACTGTGATTTTGCATAATGATTTGCATCCGTTTTTACTGCTAAAAGAAACCGAAACACTTGAGCCACCAAATACCAACCTTGATACCTAGACCATAACATGTTAGATATTCCCTTTGTGAGAGTACACGCATTTGATAATGAATGTTAAATATTAAGTTCTGCTTGATCATGAGATTTCACTTATTTACTACGGTTATGGAGAAGTACAATGAAGTACGGTTTGATCTGAACTTTGCGAATGCGGTTTACGGGCAATTGACTTAGAGTATGGTCCTACAAGTTTTACAAATTTCACACGTTTTTCTAACCTCTCCTCTTTGTAAGATATCTGGTTTTGCTTGAGGACAAGCAAAGGTTTTAGTTGGGGAGAATTGATATTATGTGTTTTTAACGTATTTTGATTCGTTTTTAGTATTCGGTTTGAGTTTTGATTTGCATCTTTCGTTAGTTTTTCGAGTCTTTTCTATTGTTTTGAGTGTTTTTACAGATTTCATGGAGTTCCGAAGGAGTTTGGCGTTTACGGACATGTTCGAGTCAAGTTAAGACGGAAAAACGAGAAAAGGACCAAACACAAGAGAGCCAAGCAAAGGAACGACCGTTCCTTTCAATGGAACGACCATGGAGAACGATCGTTCCCTCCAAGGAACGGTCGTTCCCTCATCCACCAACCCTGCCGACAAAAACCGAAGATCGATCGTTCCATCCCATGCAGCCCGTTCCCTCATTCACCAACCATGCCGACAAAAACACTGAGGAACGACCGTTCTCCACATCAGAACGATCGTTCCCCGGCAAAAACACTAAGGAACGACCGTTCTACGAAGGGAACGATCGTTCCCAAGTCCACCTACTTCACCTACTTCGATCGACCATTGGGAACGATCGTTCTACACCAAGAACGACCGTTCCCCGCTTCACCTACTGCCCTTCACCTTGGCCTATATAATGGACTCACAACATCACTCTCAAAACACACCTTCTTCTTCCTCCTCTCTTCTCTAGCTTCAAAGCATAGCTTCTTCTTCAGTTTTAAGTTTTATGTTTATGCTTTTATTAAGTTTTATTTAGTTTCTTTTAAGCTTTATACATTTATGCTTTAATTAAGTTTTACTTTCAGTTCTTATATTTATGCTTTACTTTCAGTCTTTATATTTATGCTTTACTTTCAGTCTTTATATTTATGCTTTAATTAAGTTCTTATAAGTTTATATTCAGCTTTCATTATCTATTCAAGCTTTTATGATGAACTTATAATCTCTTTGTTTTCTTCTTTAATCATGTCTGAGTAGACCTCTTAGTTAGGTTAAGGTTTGTCAAAGGAATTCATGAGCTTTAGGGTTAAACACAAATAGGCTATTCAAATCAATATCTTCACCCTTGTTGTTCTTAATGCTTAGATCGAATTGATCACTTGATCTTATGAAATTTGGTTTAACTTAGACAGCGAGAGTTGCTAGGTTGCTAGAAAGAACATTGGTGAGCAATTTAACCATTACCTGCGAGAGTAGATGTATTGAGAATTGTGAACATATTAAACCTATCTTTAATGCTTGTCTACGATTTCTAGTACCAGCGAGAGTTAGGATTTCTAGGTTGATAGACAAAGATATTGGTACCACGAGAGTGGATTGATATTATCTTAGTGTTTAAGTTCTAGATTTATGCTTAATCATTGCCTGAATAGTTGTTTGATCCGTTGCTCTGAATCTCCTGCGATATTCCTTGACCTAACGCTTGTTTAATATTATCTTACAACCGATTTCGCTTTCATTACTTGTTACTTACAAAAACCAAAAACATATTGAATTGTCTTAGCTCTTAATTTAGCTCATTAGATCAAAGTGTGAAAACTGGTCTTCGTGGGATCGACCCCTAAATACTACTTCGTATGCTGTGCACTTGCAGTAGGAAAAAAGGGTTTAAAACTCGTGTATCAGCAATCCATGCAAATTTATATCCAATGTTTCTTTTCAGTATTAAAGGGAAAATAAAATCTGTCTCCGAATGGCGGAGTTGTGTCTGCACCACCAAAGTAACGTAGGACCGTCCGTGGAAATTAAAAAAAAAAAACTCTTTACGAGGCTTTTTGAGGAATCTTGTAACATTCCGACTAAATTGTGGTAGAACGTGGTGTCCAAGAAAACAGTATTGCGCAATTGGTTTTCTGGGCATAGTTCGATATACTGTTGCGTTATTTGGTACGTCAAACGTCCACCATCTGCACGTAATGCAAATAATTTAGCTTCCTCATAAAAAATATCTTAACGTCCACACTCAAATAATATTGGTGGAACGTCAACCCTATAGACCTTCGTCGACAAGTGGGTTGACCGGTTCCAGAGTTCGCTTAACTCTTTTCCTATCACCTTCATACACCTACTGTAATGGTTGAACTAGCAAATTTACAACCATCAGTAAACTTTCGGAAAAGAATTATTAAAATTCAACCAAAGACATTGTAAGTTCTTTATCCAGGAAATAGAAACACTTGCTTCTTATGGTTAAGAAAACTTACAAATGGTGGGTAATTTTGTTTTTTCAGGTTTCTAAAATTCTTCACATACTCCTCCGCTACAGGTGAACCAGGAATAATCATTAAAGTTTGATTTATAAGACATTCCAATTCCATCGAACGCTTATTATGTCCAGAAGTACTGCTTGCAATATTCTTCTGTTTTTTGCATCGTTGGCCAACCTCCCCTTCGTCCACATCTCCACCCCCTTCACATTATATCTTCTGAAAACAATAGCGAAAAATTCGGCGTTGTTGAACGTACATTTTCCTCGAAACCGTCACCACTCAATTGTTGTTGTTGTTGTGTCAAACCAATGGAGAATGAAGGAAGGGTGGAGAAGTTTGCATCCTTCATGTAAGAAACAGGGGCGATGGTAGCCTCTAAGAAATTATGATGATTAAATTAGAAATAGTAATGTACGTCATATTTCTTTACCGTATGATCTCCAGTAATGTGATCTGTTTGGTCGGGTGCATTTGTACCTCCAGCGGAAGCTTTCACATTCTGTTTTACTCATGTGAGCAGCAAACAAACAAGTTAACAACAATAACAAATAAGTAATAGGTAACTATATTATTAACCATACCACTACCACCAACATAGTACGAAATCGCCATCAAAGTTGTTTCACATAAATGTCTCCTACTAACAAAACCAAAAAAAACCTTTATAGCTTTTAAAATAACAATCGCGTGCCCCACAGCAATTGCTATATGTTCCCCTTCTATTTTAATAACTGTTATATACGACTGAAACGAGCTGACAGTATTGACAAGTTAAATTATATTTGTTTCTGTAAAGTACTTACTTAATCCTTCTTTTCCTTTCTATGGAAAGCACCCTCTCCAGATTCTGCAGATACAATCCTGTCAGACTGCTTCCCAGTCGCCACTTCTGGTTGAGTTGTTGAATGGTTACGGAAAACCGATTGCTCCCCTAGTGTAGCAGCAACCGTCTATGGATAAATGTTGCAGAAAGGGTAATATAATACTGATTAAGTGATGCGCTATTAACTTAATCGGCGACTAAGCTAACAAATTTCCGGATAACTTCAGATGGCGACTCACTTCAACATATTTGGTTCCTGCCAGCCGTGACTGCTTATCATTGTTTTGGCCAGTATTGTCCTGTAATGTAGCCCCTTTTGTAGTACTAGGAGACACATGAGGGAAACCAACTGACGCAGAGCTTTTGTTCGCAGACCTTTTTTATGCCGGATCAGACTCCAAGCTAACGGACTGTATATTTGCATCTTTCATCGTTCGAATGACCGCCTGTTCCAGCTTCCTCATCTGCTATCCGATTTCGACCATTAAAACACTTTTGAAGGCTGTGAACTCCACATTGAGTTCATTAACCTGGGTGATGGTGCAGTTCACCTTTTCCTCCACCTTTCCGAAATCATTCCTCATCTTCGACACAACTAAATTGGCAACTCTGTCGATGTCCACAAACGGACCACATGCCGTTGCTTTTCTCTCCTTCTTATTCGCAGATTTCTTTTTCGCGGCACGTGTCTTGGCATCCGCACGTATTCAGGAAACATCAGCGGTTGGACATCCACCTTTGAACATATCCGCAGTGAACATGTGGCCCAAGTTAACAAGATTTACCAAATTATTCACTTTCTCATCATCTTCTTCGTCCGACCATAGAAGTTCATCCTCATCCATGCTAGTCCCATCTGGAGGGGAGATGATGTAGCTGACAGCACACTGAAATATACATCATACTATGTTAGGAATTATGTGCCTTGGGCCTATCAATGTTGTTACGTGTTTGCAATTACGTAGTAATGACTATTACAACATATCAACTGTTATTTAGCTTAATATATGGCTCATATTACATAGCCATAATATGTTACCTAAACGCAAAACTTAATTCATAAACTTCCTTCATTCACCGAAAACAGACTACTGAACTTGTTTACGTAATAGCTAAGGGTTGACTATGACTATGACAGAAAAAACCAAATTACTTTGTTTTTAATTTAGCCACAACTAATACTAACCGCTAATTACCTTCCCCTCTTCATGTAATTCCCTTGCATGACCAGGACTTAGGTTTAGCTTAGGGGTATGGGGCGGGTTATCATCTTCTTCTTCTCCCACATCCTCCTTCGAGTCCGTACCATCTTCAGAAGCTGATGAACAGCGCTCTTCCACAACACATGTTAGCTCTGGAACCGCCTCAACCAATAATAATTGTATAGCTTGAACAATTAGAGCAAGTGTATCCTGTGACAAGGAAACTTCGTCTCTCTTTTTCAAACTACACATCAGAAGATCGTACCCCACTCTTCTCCAAGGGTATTTAAAATAGTCTTCCAGATCCTTAATTAGCTCAGCATAGTCTCTCGAGATCCTGATGTGTAGTAGGTAAGAGAACTGAGGCTAGTATTGCCAAACAAGCGTACTTTATCCTGATAATGCGTTCCTTAACTGTTTTCTTCTTCAACATTCTGAGCACATATTTCACATAAACTGTCTCCAGTTTCCCAAATAGTGTAGGCCAATAAGGTTTCTCGGTAATATTTTTCCTAACCGTTTTCTTAGACTATTTTGGAAATTTACCACAAGGTAAACCGGGAACAATAGCAAACTCTCTAAGTGAGAAACACACTGGATGTGAGGCGAAGAGAAACCACGCCTCATGCTTCTTTTTCACCTGCAGTTGTCTAGGCAGTAGAAAACCCTCGAATCTCCCTGAAAACGATGGTTTCTCGGCCGTCGCTATAAACTTGCCGAAAGGTGATTCTCTCATAAACTGAATTTCTTCCACATCGAGTACACTAAGCACGGACCAAATTGCATCGTAAGTGTGTACACCGAAACCTGTATCCCAACCGGCTCGTGTTTGTGAGCGAACATACGGTTTGGTATTTCCAGTGTTGAGGTGGGTTCCGACTGAGTTTCGACATCTTCGCCAATTATGGTGCATAATACCATCTGCACAAAATCATTTTGAAGTCAGGCGAAACCCTAATTTATGTAACTACCCATTTGAAAATTGTATTGTATTCTCATAAAAAGACAACATATAGTAGACAAATAATTTCTATCCTGCATGACGACTGATTTACCATGAAAGGAAAAGTAGGGGAAAGCTGAAAGTTACCTTCCTCCCACAGTACGAAGTTTTTCTACACCTACATAAACGGAAGAAGATCCACCGGCAGTAAACGAATCTGTCACCGAATCACTTTGCTTCAGTAATTATCCTCTCGATCAAGTTAATTTTAAAACATCGTGTGTGAGATTTGGGGGTGAAAAAGTGAAGAGCGTTTCATCCCTTTCATAACAGTTGGCTAAAGGAGCAAGCAATGTTACTCTTATCTCGGGAGTATAAAACATCAGATTAATTTTCTGCTTCTCAATGATTGTCCATATTGAATACACAGCTCAAACATAAACGTAATGAGTGCTATAAGGTAGGTGTAGGCTATATCTGTGTATCGATGTAGGTTTTCGAAACTATTAGTTGTAGGGGTAAGTTGGTATTAAATTTTTATGTACCGTATGTATGCCCATTATACTAAATATACATAGTTATAAAGCTATTCTCTCAATTGTTTCTAAAAAGAATTAAGGCTTATATGGGCCGGGTCAGAAAACTACGTTTAACATCTTTATTCACCTTATTCAAACACTACAACCTTTTACATGTTGATGTTTAGATCGACCAATGTCTTTCTTCTATCGACAAATTGTTCTTTCAAAACCTACAGCTGTCAATATTTATAAATAAGAATAGTTGTAGGACCATGTTCATATTGTTTGAAACAGAGAAAGAAACTGGTTTTAAGGTAAATGTGCAAGAGTTTACCTCAAGAGGAAGATGATGAACAACAAAATGAGCCAAAATGTAGAGAGAAACATGGCAAAATTGGTTTAATATTAACAACTTTGGTGCATTTTTATAAGAATGAAATTGAGAAAACAAGTAAAAATCTAGTATGTAATGAGTAGAATGTGTGTGTTCAGAAGTGGTTCTCCACGTTTTCTATTCACATATTCTCTTATTTTTATGGGAAAATAACTAAAATAGTGCAAAAAGTGCTGAAATGACTAGTTTGATGCTCATCTTTTGAAAATTACTAGAATAATGTTTTGTACCGATTTTATCCTTTTCGCATGTGTTGACAAAAACGGCAATAACAAAAATGTCATTAATGAATTTCACTCGCGTAACGAAAAGTCTACCGCTCACGTTATGACAGACTTAATAAATATACGTAGACTTTTTGGGCGCGTAGTAGACTTATATTCATAGACTTACTCGGCGCATCGTAGACTTTGTCTACGATACGGTAGACTTTTTTGAGTAGTAGATTTATGAGGTCTTCGATGTTAGACTTATTTTGTCGTGGTAGACTTATTTTTCGGACGGGTAGACTTATTGGCACGGTAGACTTAGTAATCGGACGGTAGATTTGTTGACCAGTATCTAAGTGACGGTAGATTTATTTTGGCATCTGTAGATTTATTGGCTGTGTTGGTAGATATATAGCGATGATAGATTTTCCATATTGATGGTAGATCGGTAGATTTATTCTCTTTGCCGGTAGGTTTTATGAGGATATGCTGTGACAGTAGATCTGTTCCTCGGTGCTAGTAGGCTTATTAAAACTTTGGTAGACTTGTGTTCTGCAACAGTAGATTTAATGTCATCTTTACTATATTCTATATTCAGTTCAAATTATGGCTGGTAGATTTATTGTCTTTAATGTGGTAGATTTATGGTAACTGAATGATAACTTAAACAATTTTGAACAACAAAAAAACAACTTTTATTTATTTTTGATGGACCAGCAATGATGCATCTAATTTATTGAACAAAAAAAATTATAATCACTACTTTTTGCACATTAATTATACATTCACTACTTTGTTAACATTAATTATACATATGATATTCTTAATTTTGAGAAAAAAAGCTAAGTAGAAGAGATTAAAATGTTCAATAGTGTAGTAATCATTCTTTGTTCAAAGTTTATGTTTTTCATTTCATTGTTTCTCGTTCTGTTCATTGTTTCTTCTTCTCTGAAATTCTGCAGTAATGCACTCATATGACTAATCAAGTGTTTAAGGTTATGTAAAATTAATCTGAACAAGATATAATGTAAATATAGATTTGAATTGACAAGAAACAAAATAGAATGAATTACTGCAGAGTTGTATATGCATCAAAGAACCAAGCTAATTTATTCTTATGACAATATCTTTAGAAGCTGAAACACATGTGACGCTGGTCTATGAAAGATTGAGGAAGCTCAAGTTTGAAAATTTGAGAATACCCACAGCCCCTTGGCTGGTTACGTTGCTTCCCCTATGTCAAGTTACTCTAACTTTGTCAGTACCCGAGGAGTCAAAAGAATTGGCCATCAGAGATACTTATAGTAATAATGACTGGACCCAGTTTTACAAACATGAATGTTTTGTAACCATCTAAATCCACTTTATTTTTGTTTCCGCAAGTTAAAAAAAATAACGTCTCTCATTGAGTTACTACCCACATAAGAGAGTAAAAGATTCAATAAGATGGATCTTAAAAGGTAACACAGTAGGAAAAAGAAATACCTTCAATGGATTTTTCAAATTGCTGCAGCTGAGAAATGAAATCAAAATTAGGCAACGCTTGGGGTCGTTGACTCTTGACAAGCTCCATAGCTTTAGAGAAGCTCATGCCATGCTTTCTCATCAGATAAGCCACACTATAGTCACACTTCAAAAAGAAGTAAAAGAAAAAACAATCAGATTGGTGTAAGCGTAGATAAGAGACAGCTCATTCTTGACGTAACATTCAACAATGGATAGCCCAGTTCAGATGACAACACAATCACCAAACCGAAAGAAGAAGAAGATACATTACCACATCTGCCAACCATCAGTTACTCCTCCCTTAAACTCAGTTACATGATTTTGAATCACTTTTTCGAATCAGGGTTATAGAGTCAGAGCATCTATCATCCAAACGAAGCACGAGTATACAAACCCATGTTTCTTTCCAAATAGAAACACCCAATGATAAAAAGAGATCAAAAGCTTCTCGCATCAGAAACAATGGAAGATCACAGAAGGAGCTAATGTTAATAAACAGATTCAGAGAATAAGCAAGAAATCTGCTTAACATCAGACCGTGAGTCCATATAACGCTGTGCTTTTACCATACTATTTTCAGAGCACCATTAAAGTTCTCCTTCTTATTCTGCCATAAAAACAATAAGCATGTCCACTGGTCAACAAAGAATCAAAGAGACATCAAATTCTTTACAAAGAGATAAGTAAAACACGTAAAACTTTGGAGATGCTTTAAGTTATTTACCGATGCTCTTTGTTTCTTGCCTTTATTTACATTGGTATTGCTCTTTGATATTTTTGGTTTGACTCAAAATGTACGAGTAAGTGTCAAATGTTAAATTAAACCATGGACTCTTTTTAATCATGTGTTTTAAAATGAAGGGAAGCAACAGAGGAACGGTAACTCAAAGTTCTGCTCTCGAGCCTTACTTAGTGATCGAAGTGCCATAGCTCCCAAAAAACTAGTCCACGCAAAATCGTATTCCTGCAACCAAATCCCACAATGCTAAATGATTAGACCACTTCCACTTACAAAAGACTGACAAAGAGAAAGAAAAAGAAGGTTCCAAAATAGTTTGAGATTCAAAGTGTTTTCTTGTTTTTTTTTGTTTCTGTAGCTGCAGAAATCGTGAAATTGAAGACGAAGCTACCAAATCAATTATGTGATTACACAGAAAACATTAATGCTTCACCGACTGATATGAAATATCACGTTGGGCTTCATATCAAAGTGGGCTTTCTATCTGGTTGGGCCGAGTGAGAGACGACAGAGAAAACACGTCATCAATACCTGAAGATCACGCGTTTTCCATCTTTTGAATAAAACAAACTTATCGTTGCTACTTTTCATTTATCATTTGGTTGTAAAGGTTTTTGTACAATTCTCTCTCTTCTCTTGGAGCTTTTCCAGAAAAGAGAACCGTCATCGATTCTTCATTGGAATCGAGTAACGGAAAGTAAGTAATCGTTGTTCTATCTGAATATTTGATTCTCGTTATCAATATATCGGAGTTCTTAATCTGTTTTTTTATCAAAGGTATCAGAACCTGTACGTTTCTCGGAATCCATGGCGGAAACACGAGCTCAAACGTTGTTGAAGGAGAAGGAAGCAATCGTCCATGAACTCGAAGAAAAAATCACTCAGCGTTTGTCTGATCAGATCGAGGCTCACCTAGTGAAGCTCGAAGACAAACTTGCCGTACAAAACAAGCAACACATCTTCGAGATCATCGATTCCCTTCCGATCCAACCGACAGCTCAGTCGGCGTCTACTAGCTCTGATCATCCGTTCAGACGCTTTTCGAACCCGATTACTAACCCGATGCAGCAAGATCAGGGTCGGCGACATGGTTCTGTTTATCGCTTGGCCAAAATCGATTTTCCTCGTTTTGATGGCACCAAACTCAAGGAATGGTTGACCAAAGCGGAACAAGTGTTCATTATGGATCATACTCCTGAAGATCTGAAGGCGGGTATGGTCTCCGTGCAGTTTGACGGTGACGCTTCGGCGTGTCATCAATCAGTGATGCAATCTGAGATCAGACCAGGTATTCTGTATGACTGGCGCTCATACAAAACCTTATTGTAAGAATGTTTTGAAGATGTCTTGGATGATCCAATTTTTGAGCTCAAACAACTTCACGAAACTAATGGTATCGCGGAATATCATAGTAAGTTTGAGCTGATCCGCAACAGAGTTAACCTCTCGGAAGCTTACCCGGTGGGCGCCTACTAGGCTGGGCTGCGTCTGGTTACGCAAATGCACATCCGGATGTTTCACCCTCAGTCTGTCCGTCAGTGCTTGTCCCTTGGTTGTCTGCACGAGCATGCACACCCGACTGGCCCTTCCACTGTTAGCACAGCCGTGGCTAAAACGTCCGCACAACCACTCGGCAACCCACACCCTAAGAAGGACGCAGAGTCCAAAAGTACGCCGCTGGCTATTAAGGATAAACCACGCGAACAACGACCTAAACATTTCCTATCTCAAGAGGAAATGAGTAGGCGAAGAGCTGATTTGTTGTGTTATTTTTGTGACGAGAAATACACTCCCAATCATTATCTGCAGCATAAGAAGACGCAGATTTTTATCATGGAGGTGGAGGAACCAGACCCAGAGGATTCATTGCACATCGCCGAGTATGTTGCCCCTACGACAACAACTGATCAGATGGTACACATCTCTGTCAACACAATGAATGGGTTGACTGGCTTCCAAACAATGCGAGTAAAGGTGTTTTGATCGACTCAGGTTCTACACACAACTTCATTGATGCGAAGGCTGCTGAGTTGGTTAAGTGCAAGCAAACATCTAAAAGTATTGCCAGAGTGGAGGTGGCGGATAGTCGTACAGTTCATGCAGTGGAAAGAGTTGAACAGTTCAGTTGGAAATTTCAGGGCACGAAACTTTATGGTTTTGCCATTGAGTAAATGCGACATGGTGTTGGGAGTGGAATGGCTAGCTCAGTGGGGACCCATTACGTGGGATTTTCGTGAGCTTACTATGAGGTTTAAACTCCACGACAACCGGAGCATCTTGCTTTGTGGGGTTCAAAAGGATTATATCCGGGCTATCAGAGCTCAACAACTGAACAAGAAATTGGATCAGGCCACGGAGCTTTCTCTAGTCAATTTACAGGACATTACAGAAGAGGCCCTTATTGAGTTCTTTTCACTCGAAACTACCATGACTCCGAAGTCTGAATCGGTAGGTATACAAGCTCTGCTCAATGACTATGCTGATATTTTTGCCGAGCCTACCTCTTTACCCCACTTTAGAGTTAATCATAATCATAAGATTCCTCTACTTTAGGGGGCTAACCCGGTGAATCAAAGACCTTACCGATATGCAGTCTAACAGAAGAATGGATTGACAAAATGGTACAAGAGTTACTCGCAGCTTGTACCATACAATCGAGTTCGAGTTCTTATGCATCACTTGTGGTCCTTGTTAAGAAAAAAGATGGCACTTGGAGACTTTGTGTTGACTACAGAGGCCTCAACGCTTTAACTGTTATGGACAGGTTCCCTATTCCACTCATTGAGGATCTAATGGATGAATTAGGGGGTTCTGCTGTCTACTCCAAGATTTATTTGCGAGCTGGTTACCATC
The DNA here is from genome assembly GCA_010577795.1 of Isatis tinctoria. Classification (NCBI taxonomy): domain Eukaryota; kingdom Viridiplantae; phylum Streptophyta; class Magnoliopsida; order Brassicales; family Brassicaceae; genus Isatis; species Isatis tinctoria. The sequence continues at coordinate 22,356,950 of CM021247.1, read as the reverse complement.
AGGTGCGTATGGAACCCGACGACATTCAAAAGACGACTTTTAAAACTCATAGTGGCCACTATGAGTATGTGGTGATGCCATTTGGCCTCATGAATGCACTAGCCACCTTTCAGAGTCTCATGAATGCGGTGTTCCATTCTTTGCTACGCAAGTGTGTCTTGATATTTTTCGATACATACTCATTTATAGCGCTAACTTGGATGCTTATGTGCAACACTTGCAAGCTGTTTTCGGGTTAATGAGACATAATCAGCTGTTATCTAAGAGGAGCAAATGCACTTTCGCTACTGACAGAGTTGAATACTTAGGCCATTATATTCAGGCCTCGGGTGTGTCTACTGATCCACTCAAGGTTCGTGCAGTGCAGGAGTGGCCAACTCCTAAATCTCTTAAGAAGCTCTGTGGCTTCCTTGGCCTAGTGGGGTACTATAGATGGTTTATGCGCAAATTTGGCTCGCTTGACCGACCTTTAACGGAACTCACGAAGAAGGATGGTTTCCACTGGTCAACGGAAGCTGAGTCCGCGTTTCTGATCCTCAAACAAGCCTTATGTGAGGCTCCGTTTTAGCTCTACCATGGTTTGATGTGCAATTATGGTAGAGACTGATGCAAGTGGCCAGGGCATTGGAGCATTCCTAATGCAAGAAGGACATCCCTTGGCTTACATCAGCCGTCATTTGAAGGGTAAGCAACTACTATTATCTATCTATGAGAAAGAGTTGCTTGCTGTGGTTTTTGCTGTGCAGAAGTGGCGACATTACCTCTTATCCAATCACTTCATTATCAAAAAGAATCAGAGGAGCCTCAAATATTTGTTGGAGCAACGTTTGAATACGCCGATTCAACAACAATGGCTTCCCAAATTGTTAGAATTCGACTATGAAATCCAATACCGTCAAGGTAAGGATAACATTGTCGCAGATGCTCTCTCTAGAGTGGAAGGGGCTGAGGTGCTGCATATGGCCCTATCTGTCTTGGATTGTGACTTGATGCAAGAGATCAAAGATGGTTATGAGAATGATGTTGCTATACAGGCGATCATTATGAACTTGCTGCAGAATCCTTCTGCTCAGAGTGTTTTTTCTTGGTCGCAAGGGGTATTACGATGGAAGAGTAAGCTGGTGGTTCCGAATGATGCTGCTATTCGTACTAAGCTTTTAGAATGGTTACACGGATCCAGTGGCGGTGGGCATTCTGGCCATGAAGTGACACGCCAACGCGTCAAGGGTATCTTTTACTGGAAAGGGATGTCCCAAGACATTCAAGTTTTTATTCGGGGATGCCATGTATGTCAGAGCTGTAAACATGAAATCGTTGCTTCTCCGGGTTTACTGCAGCCACTTCCCATTCCTGAAGCTTTATGGATTGATATATCCATGGATTTCATTACTGGGCTTCCTCTCTCTTGAGGCAAGTCAGTAATTTTGGTTGTGGTCAACCGTTTGAGCAAGTCAGCCCACTTCTTCGCTTTGAGCCATCCTTATACAGCGTCGACAGTGGCTCAAGCTTTCCTGGATAATATCTTCAAGCTCCACGGATTCCCTCGTTCGATTGTCAGTGACAGGGACACAGTTTTTCTAAGTGATTTCTGGACAGAGCTTTTCTCGTTGCAAGGTGTCGCCTTGAACCATTCATCGGCTTACCACCCTCAGAGTGATGGGCAAACAGAGGTGGTGAACAGAGGGTTGGAGACTTATCTACGGTGCATTTGTAGTGAGACACTGCATCTATTGAGTCGCTGGCTGCCGCTTTTCGAGTATTGGTATAACATATCCTTTCATTCGACTATTCAGATGACTCCATATGAGGCCTTGTATGGTCAAGCTCCTCCGGTTCACCTTCCTTATCTTCCCGGTGAAACGAAGGTAGCTGTGGTAGCTCGTTCAATGGAGGACAGAGAGAAGATGTTGCTCCTGCTCAAGTTCTATCTATTACGCGCTCAGCACCGCATGAAACAGTTTTTCGATCAACGTCGGACAGAGCGTAGCTTTGAAATTGGTGACTGGGTTTATGTCAAGTTGCAACCTTACCGTCAATAGTCAGTGGTGACCAGGGCTAACCAGAAGCTTGCTCCCAAGTATTGCGGTCCCTTTGAGATTGTTGATCGCTGTGGCTTTGTTGCTTATAAGCTCTGCCTTCCTGATTCTTCCCAGATCCACCCTATTTTCATGTCTCGCAGCTGAAAATTCGTGTGGGGAATGTTATCATATCTTCTTCCTTACCGGATATGACACAGGATACGGCTTTCAAGGAACCTGAATCAATCTTGGAGAGACAGATGGTTAAACGGCACGGAAGGGCTACTACCAAGGTTCTTGTCAAGTGGAAGGGACAGCCTGCTGATGAGGCTACCTGGGAAATTCTCTATGAGTTGCAGAAGCGGTTTCCAAGCTTTCAACCTTCAGGTCAAGGTTTCTTGGGCGGGAAGGATTTGATATGAAATATCACACTGGGCTTCATATCAAAGTGGGCTTTCTATCTGGTTGGGCCGAGTGAGAGACGACAGAGGAAACACGTCATCAACACCTGAAGATCACGCGTTTTCCATCTTTTGAATAAAAAAAAAACTTGTCGTTGCTACTTTTCATTTATCGCTTTGGTTGTAAAGGTTTTCGTACAATCCTCTCTCTTCTCTTGGAACTTTTCCAGAAAAGAGAACCGTCATCGATTCTTCATCGAAATCGAGTAACGGAAAGTGAGTAATCGTTGTTCAATCTGAACATTTGATTCTCGTTATCAATATATCCGAGTTCTTAATCTGTTTTTTATCACCGACTCACCGGAAAGAAAATCGAAACCCTAATCTGAAAATCTAACCTTAAAAAAACTAAGCTCGAAGAAGATGTGGCGTTCTGGAATCGAAAACTAAAGACGAATTAAGAGCAATAACAATGGAAATATAATTTAAGAAAAACCCAAATTTCATGACTCACAGCTCCGAGATCGAGTGTAGTGTAGCACATTGCACGTGTTGTTCTAGCAGGACATATCAGTGCTGGTACCAAAACTAAAGCTTCCTGAGAAAAACGGCCTCGTTGATGTCTCTTTCGACGACGAAGACTCTGATCTCCCGAAAACCCCTTGCTTCGCTCGTTTCAGCTTCAGATCATTATACTGATTGAAATTCTCGAGTCCCAGAACCCCGTTGCCGCGTCTTCATAGCGATGAATCGTGCCGACGAATCTGCGTCGCCTTTCAGAGACTTTAGCCGCCATAGATTAGGGTTTCTGTAAAAATTAAAAGTTACTGAAATAATTGTAAGATTATCAAAAGAAAATGAAAACGAACCTAAACAAATATTTATTTTTAAAATATTATAGTTTTTTTCTCAGTGGCATTTTCATAGTAAAAACGAAAATCCAGATTTTATAGGTCTTTTACTACATTTTTTCTGGTTTTTCGATACTAGTGAGGCACAAAACAGCACTATTTCAATAATTATCTCTATTTTTATAGCACATGAAATTGTGTATTTACTGCTTGATTCCGTCTTAAGCTTTTCACTTTGATAATGCTATTTGACTTTGTTTCTAGGCATTTTAATTTATATCTTAGATCATCCACAATTGAGGTATTGAATAATTGATTCAACAGTTGAATGTTTACAGTGAAGGTGTTGAAAGAAGTAAAAAGATGATGTGGATTGTTGAATACTTTCAACATGTTGAAAGAAGAAAAATGGGACCCACCAATGCTAAATGTTATATTTCTATTGGCTATTGAGATTTTTAATACTTTTTTTACATCCTAACTAGTTTATATCATTTATTTCAAACTATATTGTTATTTTTAATTATAATTTTTATACCAAAATTTACTATTTTTTTACACTCTATAAATAGAGACTTGCATTATTTGATTTGGACATAAATAGAAAATCATAATTTCAAAATACTGATTTTTACCCAAAAAACAATTTTGTAGAATATAAAAGTTGAATAGGTGTTGAATTATTAGGTGTAAGAAAGAGAAGATTATGTGCAGCGTTAAAATGTAAAAAGTAGAGTGATGAAATATTTAGTAAATTTTGAAATTATAGGGGGCACAATATAATAACCGAAAAATTGAAAGAAAAAGAAAAATAATTCGTTGTGATGCTCTTTTCCGTCACTTGTTCGTCTTCGCGAGATCGAATCGTTTGTCACTTTGTCCCCTTTTCTCTCTACCAAAAGGGCTCTTTCTATTGCCTTTAACCAATCAGGTTTGTTAATCACAAATTCTAATTCCCAACTGCTAAGTTCTACTCTTGAGCTACTTGTGAGTTATCTAATTTTACTCAAAACATGAAACTTTTTTTCTTTTTGGTTTTATGAAGATACGGCTGTGATAATGTCTTCTGGTACTAAAATCATAGAAGAGCAGCAAAACCAAATTGAAAAGCTTCAGATTTATCCAACATCTAAAGCTGGTGTTTCCACTTTTTGGCGAGGTTGTCAAAGTTTACATCTTTTTAGCTGATTTTGATGAATCATTAGATTAGCTTATATTGAACTGTTTCTTTATCTATCAGAGAAGTATGAAAGAGATGCTAAAAAGTATTGGGATATATTTTACAAGCATCATGGAGATAGAGTAAGCCCTTTTGTTTCTTTTTGGTTAGTTTCTTTCTCAATTCAACATGTAACTGAGCTAAATAACTGTTGTTGATCTGTGTAAGAGTAACATTGGTTTGTGATTTTGGTGGCTAAACCTGAAAAAGACCCTTCAGTTAAATGCTACATTAGCTAAATGAACTATGTTTTTGTGGTAGTCTGGGGGATGTGTAAAAATGTGATAAGAGTTCTCAAGTTAGTGATTATTGAGGACTGAAGTTAGTGATACAAAAGCTATTTAATCTGAGTTTAGTAATTCAGGACAGGGCTTTGTTTGTGTGGCGGTTCTGTAGTAGGAAAAGGTTTCTTGTGTAAAAATTCTGAAAAGAGGACTGGAGAGAGTTCATTTTCATATTGCAAAGTTGCCATTGTTGTTTCGTGAAAAGTGAGTATGACCTCATTGTACAAAATGATTCTTATGTACGTTATCTGACATTCTCTTATACTTCATCAGTTTTTCAAAGACCGGCATTATTTGGACAAGGAATGGAACAGCTATTTTTCCGTGAGTATTAAAACCAATTAATCTTGGTATGTACTGCATTTACATATATTAGTACTCAACGTGAGTTTGTATTATTCTCTTTTCCAGGCTAGTGAAGAAAAAGTCATTCTTGAGGTAATCACAAATGCTCAAGCTGTTCCTAATCTAAATTCTGAACATTTTGTTGTTTGCGAGATGAGTAGGTTTTTTAAAATATTATTCTGAGCAATTGGTTTTGATTTGCAGGTTGGCTGTGGAGCTGGAAACACCATCTTTCCGTTGATTGCTACATACCCACACATTTTCGTTTATGCTTGTGATTTTTCACCCCGCGCTGTTGACTTGGTCAAGGTCGGTCTTCATTCTTGTTTAATGTTTTCTTTTCTTTAATTGATTTTTCTTTGCTAGTGAAGTCAATTTTCAGCGCTCTAATGTAAGCTTTTATTAAAGGTATTACTGCATACTAAATGGCTAATTATAGTACTAGTCGTTGTGCCTCTGTAACATATCAAACAAGCCTACCTTAATTCATGCCTATGAGTGGTTAACTTGTTGTATCTACAAAGATACTTAGCTTTTTTGTTATTCGCATGGGATAGTGTACTATTTGACGTACGTGTGTTTCACAGTTGTTTCATTACTGCATCTGTTATAACTTGTTTTAAAATTCAGGCTCATGATGAATACACAGAGACTCGTGTGTCCGCATTTGCTTGCGACTTGACGGGGGATGACCTTGACAAGCATATTTCACCATCTTCAGTTGATATCGTCACCATGGTACTTTCCTAACAATAATATTTTATTGTGTCAACTAGTAGAAGTTATCTTAGTTGATTGACTATCTTCTGCTCTTGTGGCTTTTGATACTTTGAGTATATCATGGATAAGTCTTTTCTTTTCTCATCATGAGTTATTGCTTCTCATGTGTTGAGCAGATTTTTGTTTTATCTGCTGTATCCCCAGAGAAGATGCCGTTCGTATTGCAGAACATCAAGAAAGTACTCAAGGTATCAATCACATCTTTTCTGATGTACTTTTCAGCATCTATCTTACTCTGCAAGTCTGAATTTCTCATCTTATTGTTCTGTTTCAGCCAAATGGATGTATACTCTTCCGTGACTATGCTGTTGGCGATCTTGCTCAGGTTTGATTCCTTTTACGACTTCGAAAGTTGAGTTTTTGTTTCTTTTTCTGCCATGGTGGTGTAATTGAAATTCAGTAAAAACACAGACCAATACCTCAGAGATCATATGCATATTTTGACGGTCTCTTGAAAGTTTTCATATTCAAAATTTGTAGTCTCGCTTGGCTTTTCGGAAGAACAATCAGTTTTTATGAAGGCATGGTTATACATTTTGAGTTTCAGTTTTTTTTTTTTTTTTTTTTTTTTTTTTTTTTTTTTTTTACAGGAAAGGTTTTCTGGGAAGGATCAGAAGATCAGCGAGAATTTTTATGTCAGAGGTGATGGCACTGTAAGTTTTTATTTTTCTTCCACTTCTCCAAGTCTATGTCCTTGAAGGATGAAATTTCTATTTTTCGCAGAACTCTGATTCTACCTTATTATGCAGCGTGCATTCTACTTTTCTAATGAATTCCTAGAAACTTTATTTGCGGAACAAGGCTTTGAAGTTGAGGAGATTGGTGTTTGCTGCAAACAAGTTGAGAATCGTTCACGCGAACTAGTCATGAATCGTCGCTGGGTGCAAGCTACGTTCCGTCGATCAAACGGCACTAAATTAGACCAATCTGAACAACATAATCACTCTCAGCTTAAATCTGAGGAGCAAGGAAGGAAAGACATTGACAATAATACTGACATTGACATATCCGATGGTCTTGCGATGGAAATGTTTGGAGCCTCCCCATCAAGTCATGAGGTAAGAGTCTTAAAGTAATGTCATTGCTTTTACATAGTTTGTCCAAAACTTATAAAGTTCATCTCTTTTTCTTCTATGTGATTTGTTTTCATAGATGAGCGAGGTTAAGCTTAAGGATTCTTCCTTCAGAATCAAACTTCTGTCCAAAGAATATCAACACACTTGCAAATCTACGGGGTTGATGCTATGGGAGTCTGCTCGGCTTATGGCTTCTGTTCTCGACAGGAACCCAAACATTGTTTCTGGAAAACGAGTGTTGGAACTGGGTTGTGGCTGCACAGGTATATGCTCGATGGTAGCTGCAAGATCAGCTAACCTCGTGGTAGCTACTGATGCAGACACAAAGGCACTTGAGCTATTAACTGAGAACATCACAACGAATCTCCAACCTTCTCTACTCAGCAAACTTAAAACAGGTGTGCTTGAATGGGGGAACAAAGAGCATATAGAAGGTATTAAAGGTTTAGCTTGTGGAGGATTTGAAGTTATCATTGGGACAGATGTTACCTATGTGGCTGAAGCCATTGTACCTTTGTTTGAAACCGCGAAAGAGTTGATCTTGCGGAGAAAGGAAGACTCAGAGACTCAAGAAAAGGCGGCGTTGATTCTGTGTCATGTGTTTAGAAGAGTTGATGAACCTTCTCTCTTGTCAGCTGCTTCTAAGTTTGGGTTTAAGCTTGCAGACAGATGGGCTGTGAACTCAAGAGAGTCTTCTATTGGGAGTATCATTGAGAGTTGGTTCTCTGAAAAGGAATTGGTCGAGGAGATACCGAGCTCGGCGTTGCATATTCTCTACTTTCAGATGGAGTGACTTTTTTTTTTTTTTTTTGGGACAACTCAGATGGAGTGACTAATGGCAACATTTTTGTGATTTTTTGGTTGTCGCAGTTAATGAATGTTTTAATACATTTTTGTTAAATCAGTGGAATGTATTTTTCTAGGCATAACTCTTACAACTTTTTATTTATAAAACAAGAACGTTAGAACTTCATTGAAATGGAACGTGAGCAGCCTCGAGACAGATTCAAGGAAGTGAATTTGGTACATCGATAATCTGTAAATAAGAATAGTTCAAACTTCAAAGGCTAGGTTTATTTTATTTAAAACACAAAATTAAGCAGGTTTTTGTGTAAATAATTAGTTTAGCTCGAAATGAACTAGAATGCATAGAAAATGGGGTGGTTTTAGTATCAATAACTTTTGTATATTTTTACAAAAACCAGAATGTGAAAAACAAGTAGAAATCTAGTAATAAATAGTTCCTATTTACCTGGTTGATTTATAATTTAATAGCATTTAATAGTAAATTTAGCTGTTTTTTAAAATTTAAACGGCTCGTTGAGAAATAGCCTCAAATGGCACATTTTTATGTTTAAGTCACAAAATAGCACACCAAATTAAAAATGACAATAATAACACACTTTAATCATTTTCAAATGTATTACACTAATGAATTTGGGTTTACAAATCATTAAACCCTAGTTTAAATTTTAGGATTTAAGGTTATAGAATTGAGAAAAACGAATGAAAAATAAATGTATAATATGTTATGAACCGTTTGGTTGATGGACTCAATATAGACCGATCCATATAGAGGTTATTAACATAACCGGTCCTTAGTATAATTAGATGTTTTTCTTTATAGACAAGGAATAGGTTTATGGAATATTTCCTTTTCTTGTTATGAGTAGTAAAAGGATAATTACCTTTTCTCTACCTGGTGTAACCACTATATAAAGAGACCATTGGTCCTCATAATAATATATACATAGAACATTCAGTTCACAACACGTTATCAGCACGAAAGCTCCTAAACCCTAAAACCCTAGAGACCCTGAGTAGCCGCTGAAACTTTAAAGAGTCATATCTTTCAAACCGTGAGGAACCAGAAGGCGATCTAGATATCAAATCGAAGCCCTCGACGAGACGAATCTACCGGTGAAAACCGCTTGTCTATCCGACATAAGACGCGCTCTCACGCACGCATACAGTGCACGACGACCCACCAAATAAACCAAAGAGATCCGATTTCAGCTTGTGTTTTCCGAGGTCATTAGCTCCCGGTTCATTCCAATTCAAATCTAAAAGAAAGAAAAAGGTAAAACCCTAAACTAAGAACAAAGCAAAACCGAATTGGACATTAATGAACTTGAACCCTAAAATCGGTTGCTCCCATAAACTTGTTTGATCTTATATTCAAACCCACCTTGAAATCGGACTTAAGCTTATGAAACCCTAAAATCGGATTGTTTGAATATTGCCTTGCTTGTTTGCTGAATCGATTTGTGATCTTGATTGCATGTTTAAATTAGTTCATTAGCTTGTTTATTTACCAGCTTTAAAATCGCATGAGAACTTGCTTGCATCAATCACTTAAATCGATTTTGGACTAGCATAGAAATCGCATGTATCATTGATTGAAATCGGATTGTATGAGTTAGGTTGTTAGAATCGATTTGTGCATGCTTGTTTTGGCCATAGTTGAAATCGTGAAACCCTAGAGAAAAAGCTAGGTTGAAATCGATCATAAACCTAATCCTAATCCAAATAGGAAAACCTTAATCCCTTCCTTTTAGTAAAAAGGAAAGTGTTAAGTATATCCTTTTCCCCTTTTCTTTAATTTCCTTTATTGGTTTATCCCTTTAATGAATTGCCTTATGATTAATTTTGCAAAAAGGGAAATTGATTAATATTGCTAATAGCATAATAGAAAATCGGTTGCATGATTTAATTAATTGATTTGCATAATTGATTGAAACCATGAAGTATTAAAATCGGACATGCTATATGCATATATATATAAACCGGCCATTACCACTAAGGTCCGGATTTATTAAAAGCCCCTAACTGAAAATCATTAAAACGTTTTTCAGATGGCTGACGTCAACTTTGATGCATATGAAAGAATGGCCAAAGTTAACAACTTTGAATACCCGGTCCTAGATCTCTCAGGAGACGAGTTTATGGAATGGTCATTGAGCACGAGACTTGCTCTACAAGACAGAGGACTCGGAAGATGCATCTACAAAGATAATAATGAACTTGAAAGCCAAAAGCAAAGAGCCATAAACATTATGCGCCGTCATCTCACTGAGGATCTAAGAGATCAGTATGAAGATACTAAAGATCCAGTTGACCTCTGGACAAAGCTTGGTGAAAGATTCTCAATGAAATTATGGCTGACCTCCATGGATGGATGGAGTAGACTCAGCTTCCAGGACTATGAATCCGTGGATGAGTACAATTGTACTCTACTGAGAATCGTACATGGCTTTATGCTATGTGGCGAAGTGATAACACACAAAGATCTTTTAAATAAGACTATATCTACATTCCATCCGAGACAGATAGTGTTATCACGAAAGGCCGAAACTTTCACCAACTATAACGATCTACTATATTACCTCCTTGGTCCACAAAGGACAAAAGAAATTATCAGTAAAGCTGATGACTTCATAAAGAGGCGTAAAGAGATGACAGAACCTCAAACGCGCAATGAGGAAGAATGCTCAGACTGTGAGGGCAGTTCATACGTTGACTAGAAAAATAATTTAGTTTCCGATTTTATACTTTCATGTTGCTTTCTTGTTTTGATTTGCTTTGGATTCATGTCTTTGGATTTCTATCTATGATTTAATAAAATATTTAAGGCTTTAAGACATGATTCTTGTTTTATGAAGTATGGACGTATTCCTTGTGGATAGTGGTTCAAGTCATACGATCTTGAAAGATGAGAGATACTTCATAGACCTTAAACTAAGAAAGGCAATCGTAGAGACTATAGCAGGACAGGCCAGTCTTATAAAAGGCCACGGCCAGGCCGCCGTTCTAATGCCTAAAGGCACACATCTCGAAATTCCAGATGCATTGTTTCCCCAGACTAAAATCGTAACTTATTGAGCTTTAAAGACATTCGTTTGAATGGTTATCATGTGGAAACAATGGGCGAAGGGAAGAAAGAATTTCTCCAAATAACAAAAATCGCCAACGGCCATAAGAAGATCCACGAGACCATACCTGCTATAGCTACGGGCGTGTACTGTACTAAGTTCAGTATGATAGAGGCCAATGCCACCGTAAACAAAGCCCTTACGGATATGTTCACTCTATGGCACGACCGTCTGGGACATCCCGGGTCGGGAATGATGCGGAATTGATCCTCAACACGAATGGCCACGCCTTGAAAGAAAGGAAAGTGATCCCTATGAGTCTCACTTGTGCCTCGTGTTCGCAAGGAAAACTGATTGTAAGACCATCACCAGTAAAGGTGACTAAGGAAACGATAAACTTTCTGGAAAGGATTCAAGGAGACATATGCGGACCAATCCACCCACCTTGTGGGACATTCCGATATTTTATGGTCCTCATTGACGCATCTACACGATGGTCACATGTATGCTTATTGTCATCACGGAATATGGCATTTGCAAGACTCCTTGCCCAGATAATCCGCCTAAGAGCGCACTTTCCAGACTTTCCGTTAAAGTCCATCCGTATGGACAACGCGGGAGAGTTTACGTCCAGAGCGTTTGATGACTACTGTATGTCCATGGGGGTAAGTGTTGAGCACTCCGTGGCACATGTACATACACAGAACGGCTTAGCCGAGTCTCTCATCAAACGAATCCAGCTGATTGCTAGACCATTACTCATGAGGTCAAAGCTTCCAGTTTCAGCCTGGGGACACGCTGTCTTACACGCTGCAGACCTAATCCGTATCAGGCCATCTAGTGACCACAGGTTTTCCCCAATGCAATTACTAACGGGTCAAGAGCCAAACATATCCCATCTTAAGACATTTGGATGTTCAGTCTATGTGCCTATTGCTCCACCACAGAGAACTAAGATGGGACCTCAAAGGAGGATGGGGATATACGTTAGATATGATTCACCCACGATCATAAAGTATCTTGAGCCAACTACCGGTGATTTATTTAAGGCCAGATACGCGGATTATCATTTCGATGAGTCCGTTTATCCAACTATAGGTAGAGAAAACCGGCTGACAAAAGAACTCTCATGGAATCAAACATCCATAAATTGGCAAGATCCTCGAACCCAAGAAAGTGACTTGGAAGTTCAAAAGATTATACATATGCAAAAGCTAGCTATACAATTGCCAGATTCATTTGCTGACCCGCAGAGAGTTACTAAGTCGTATGTTCCAGCCGTGAACGCACCAATACGCATTGATGTCCAAAGTGGACCGCAAGTGGCTACAGAGTCTAAACCGCGAGTAAAGCGTGGAAGACCAATTGGTTCCAAAGATAAGACTCCTCGGAAATTAAGAAAAGGTGCTGATATTCAGGCCGAGGAGATAACTAATGGACTGGACACTTATGAGCCTAAGGAGCCACCAAATGATGCTTGGGACGCCGAGCCTCATGGTCCTGAAGTTCCAGATAACAATGAGATCTCAATAAATTATGTTATGTCCGGAATCCAATGGAACAGAAAAGATATCGACGTCGATGATATATTTGCATGCAACGTAGCACTTGAGATTATGAATGAGGATCTAGAACCCACGTCAATAGATGACTGCACTCAACGATCTGATTGGGCTAAATGGAAAGAAGCCATAAACGTGGAGTTAAACTCTTTAAAGAAGAGAGAGGTTTTTGGTCCCATTATTCGGACACCTCGTGATATAATACCAGTTGGACATAAATGGGTCTTTGTAAGAAAGAGAAACGAACAAGGAGAGATTGTTCGACACAAAGCACGGCTTGTGGCACAAGGATTCTCTCAAAGACCTGGAATCGATTATGAGGAGACATACTCCCCTGTGGTGGATGCAACGACATTCCGATTCCTTATAAGTTTGGCCATAAGAGAAAAGTTAGATCTGCGGTTAATGGATGTTGTCACCGCATACTTATATGGTCCACTGGATAATGAAATCTATATGAGATTGCCAGAGGGTATTGAGCTCAAAGATAAGAAAAGTTCTCGAGAAGAACACTGCATTAGGCTAACCAAATCCCTATACGGACTGAAACAGAGTGGGCGCATGTGGTACAATCGTTTAAGCGATTACTGATTAAATCCGGATATAAAATGATCCCATCAGTCCGTGTATCTTTATAAAGAAGTTTGCAAACGGTGGATTTGTGATTATAGCAGTTTACGTGGATGATTTGAACATCCTCGGCACCTCTGGAGAAATCACCCAAACAGTTGATTGTTAAAGGCCGAATTTGAAATGAAAGACTTAGGAAAGACTAAGTTCTGTTTGGGAATACAGTGAGTACGTCAAAGACGGAATCCTTGTGCATCAAATGGCGTATACTGAAAAAGTACTCAAGAGATTTAATATGGACACAGCTCACCCATTGAGTAGCCCAATGGTCGTAAGGAGCATAAGCCCGGACACAGATCCGTTTGGTCCAATAAGAAAGGATGAAGAAGTCCTTGGTCCCGAAACGCCATATCTAAGTGCCATAGGAGCGTTACTATACTTGGCTAGTCACACTAGACCAGATATTTGTTTTGCCGTGAACCTCCTATCAAGATTTAGTTCTTGTCCAACCCAAAGGCACTGGAACGGGATTAAACATTTACTTCGTTACCTTCAAGGAACGAAAGATATGGGTTTATTTTACACTAACCATAACGACAAAGGTTTAGTTGGTTTTGCTGATGCAGGTTATCTATCGGATCCACACAATGGACGATCTCAGACAGGATATGTGTTCACTCACGGAGGAACCGCAATTTCATGGCGATCCATGAAGCAGACACTCACGGCACATCATCAAATCACGCAGAGATTTTGGCGATTCATGAAGCAGCCGTGAATAGTTTGGTTGAGATCGATGACTCAGCACATAAGACGAGATTGTGGGATGACAGATGGAAAGGACGAACGACCGTACTTCATGAGGACAATGCTGCGTGCATAGCTCAACTGAAGGATGGATACATCAAGGGAGACCGGACACGAAGCACATTCTGCCAAAATTCTTTTTCACTCACGATCTCCAGAAGGCTGGAGAAATACAAGTGCTTCAAGTCCGTTCAAGCGACAACTCAGCTGACTTGTTCACAAAGTCGCTCCCAACTTCCACGCTCAAGAAGCTGGTGTATCAGATCGGCATGCGCCGACTAAGGGACTTTAGTGATGTCTAAATCAGGGGGAGTAATACGTGCTGTACTCTTTCCTCACTAAGGTTTTGTCCCACTGGGTTTTTCTTTAGTGAGGGTTTAATGAGGCAGCATCCCCAAGCGTATTACAAAGATCCTTGGTTGCATCGGGTTCGGTCATTTCGTCCAAGGGGGAGTGTATGAACCGTTTGGTTAATGGACTCAATATAGACCGCCATATAGAGGTTATTAACATAACCGGTCCTTAGTATAATTAGATGTTTTCCTTTATAGACAAGGAATAGGTTTATGAAATATTTCCTTTTCTGTTATGAGTAGTAAAAGGATAATTACCTTTTCTCTACCTGGTGTAACCACTATATAAAGAGACCATGGTCCTCATAATAATACACACAGACATTCAGTTCACAACATAATAGTTTTTTTCCCTTCAATAAATGCTATTTGTGCATAGTTTGTAGAAACCGTGTTCGGAAACGCGGCCGCAGTGCACAGATTACGCGGTGGCTAAGCGGAATCGGAAAAAAAAACGGCAGGGATTTTGACCAAATCGAATTAAAATCAGACTTTTTTTAAAAAATGTTAATTTCGTATTTAAAGTTAGAAATTAAATAATATATGATGATCTTTCACATTGGTATAAAACCATGAAAAAATGAGTTCAATCTGAGTTTTTATATGTGAAAAATCAGTGGCTTGCCATGTTTAAGTATTTGAGACCATCATTATAAGTGATTCTTAACAAGTATCTTAGTCAATTAAATGATTAAAATTAAATATAAAATGGGTTAAAAACAAGAAGTGATTCTTATTTAAGATAAGAAGACAACACTTCTTAACTTACACCAAGCTTTTGTGCATTTGTGCATTTCTCTTTCCACCATTCCTTTCTCTTTCCTAAAATAATCAATTAAATAATAACTAAGAATTTTTAATCTGTTTCTCCTATAATGATTCTCCTATAATGATGCTAACAGTGATATCTTAGGTTAAGATGATGGCCAAATTACAGTTTTGTCTTTCATTTATTAAAACAGAAAAAATGACAAACATACAAAATTGGGAATCGCTCTCAGCACCTTGGACGATAGTAAAAGCTCATAACAAATGGGCCATCGAGAACATTAGTATATCAGCAACAGAAAACAAATATAATTAGTTATAACTATTAAATTATTAATTTAATAATATAATTAATAAAAAACCCTAAAAAATAACCCCGAATACCTAATTAGGCACTAGGCCCTACCCAATCTTACGCGTAGCGCCTAGCCAATCTCAAACCTGGTTACAAATGAGGCATTTGCCTCCTGGCCACCACATTAAACTAAATTTAAGGTCTTCATTTGCTAGATTTAATTAGTTTAAGGGCAATTCTCAAAAATACCACACTTTCATGTTTTGTGACAAAAAAACACACCAAGTGAAAATGACAAAATAACATTCTGGAGAGAAAAAAGACTATTATACATTTATTTTCATATGCTTCTTCTCAATTCCTTAAACCTAAACCCTAAAACCCAAAATCTAAACCTAATTAATGACTTTTGAACCCAAAATTATTAGTTTAATAATCTTAAACTATTAAATAAATGTTATTTTGTCATTTCACCTTGGTGTAGTATTTTGTCACAAAAACATGAAAGTGTGGTATTTGAGAGTATTCTCATAGTTTAACTAATCAGTTTTTTAGAATGTTTTGATTGACTTCAGAATTTCAAACTATATTAGTTAACTTTCTATAAATTATTTAGTATTCATTTATTTAATTTTTATCATATATTCAAACTCATATATTCAATTAAAGAATTCACATACACAGTCTGAATATTTAACTATTAATATTTTATTTATCTGATTAAGCAGTCTTTAAAAAGAGTTATATCAAATTTTCTATAACCTTCTATGGTCCTATGTTTTATAAAAAAATCAAATTTATAAATCAACATAATTAATTATATAAAATTTTTCATAGTTTTTAAATAGTTTTCAGTAATAACTCTAATAAATGGCTTTTTTCTTAAGTTTAGCATTAGCTCTCTGAAAATTTTGGCACGGCACTGATCATGTTGTGTAGTTTTTGTCACAAAAACATGAAAGTGTGTTATTATTGAGAGTTGTCCTTGTTTATTTTGAATAAATTTTTAGTACACCATAACAATTTTACATGAAATATAACTAACATAGGTCTGAAAATGTTATTCAGGATCTAAATTTGCTACTTAATTCCGGCCAATTTTTTTTTACTTGGATAATAAATATATTACAGCAAAAAAAGTTATTTACAGCTTAACAATAACAGTATAATTCAATATTGAGAAATACCCTCAAATACCACACTTTCATGTTTTGTGACAAAAATACCACACCAAGGTGAAAATGACAAAAATATCATTTATTTAATGACTTAAAGATAATTAAATTAATAAATTTGGGTTCAAAAGTCATTAATTAGAGTTTAGATTTTGGGTACATATGAAAATAAATGTATAATAGTCTTTTTTTTCTCTTCAAAAAATGTCATTTTTGTCATTTTCACATTGGTATGATATTTTTGTCACAAAAACATGAAAGTGTGGTATTTTTGAGAATTGCCCTTCAATATTTACGACCGATATATATTTGGCAAATGTTGAAAATACAGGGGGCAGAATATAATAACTAAAAAGTGGAAAGTGAGAAAAAATGGTTCGTTCGGTGTTTTCTCCTTTTTCATCACTTCTTCGTCTTCTCGAGATCGCAATATCGCATCATCTGTCTCTTCCTCTTCTCCAATTGCCGTTAATCAATCAGGTTTTGTTAATCACAAATTCGAATTCCCAATAGCTTTAAACTTGTTAATTTTTCTTTCTGCTTTTCAAATTTCCCACCTTTGTGAAATAATTAAGCTGAGAAAGTCAGTTTCGTCTCTCATATATTGGGGAATCGCATCGTTTTTGTGTTTATTCCTCTTAAAGTTCAAATTCAGAAAACACTTTGGATTGTGTATTCTTTGCCAATTTCCTTTTTTACTTTGGAATGGTTTAAAGCTAAGCTCTTAGTTTACTTCGACTTCAATTTAAAGAATTGAGTAGACTTTTTGTTCCTATTAATTTGTAGGATTTATTATTTTCATTGATTCTTAAGAACACTGTAAAAGAGGAATGGTGTGGGACTCATACACAAAAAAGTTTCTGTTAATTAGCATATAATCTGATGAACAAAGAATTCATCTTAACTTTTTTTTCTTTCTAAAATGTGGTTATGGAAGCTTTCTTCTTTGAAATTGTTTTGGTGCATGCTTTCGAGAGAAACGTGAGCTACAAAAATGAGCAATGATAAATTAAAAAATCGACAGAACAATAATCACTACATAAAGGTGAAATGAGAAATCTTCGTTAGTTTGTGTCCAATATGCACATGAATATGCGTCTCACGAATATATCTAACTTTTGTCTTCTTCTCATTCACACAGGCAAGAAACTCATCCGCATATGCACTCTTCCATAAAAGTAGATTCTTTAACAGAGGAAGTTTCGAGATTGGACATGGACGACGATATGGGCCATGGAGGCAGTGATTCATTGGATTGCAAGTGTGGTATGCCTCTTTGCATCTGTGTAGCTCCTTCTCAATCAACCAATACACGAAACCCACCGGTAAAATCTCGTTTCTTGAATTGTGTTCCTTACAACATACTCATAAGCCCAAGTTAGAAGAAAAAATGCGTTGTATTAAATAGAAAATACGTGTAAATGATTCTTGTTCTCTGTTCTTGATTGAATAACACTTAGAGTTTCTTGCTAAGTTAGAAGAATAGATGTATCAAGAAGTTTTAAGTAGAGGTTATGCGCTGTATTAAATAGAAGATACATGTAAAAGAGTCTTGTTCTCTGTTCTTGATTGAATATCGCTAGAGTTTCTTGTCACATACGTTCCTCTCTTCTTTTTTTTTTTTTTTTTAAAGAATTCTATTGGAACAGGCTACACGTGCTCCTGTGGCTCTCCCTCAGTCAGATCTCAAACCAAAGTCGGAAACTTCAGCAAAAAGTAAAGGTTCCACTTCCAGCAGCAATGCTAGGTACGTTCGCATTTAGGTATAGGTTCGGTGATAAAGCTTTACTCTCCATGAGCTTTAACCATGAGAGAGAGTTGTGTGTCTACGCATTTGTGCATTTAATTTCACTTCCTCTTATTAAAGAAGCATCAATATGCAACTGGGTCGTAATTGGTTCATCAGCTTGTCGTGTAATTGTGTGGAAAACTTGCTTCAAGTATTCTTTGTTGTAGCAACTGACATATCTGAAGTTGTTTCTAGCAGATCGGGACTGGACAACCCCCAAAGAGACTATCAAGTCAATGGAGAGGTAACTCTTTACATCTCATTAAATAGACAATCTAACATTTCATTCATATAACGGACTGTGTCTGTCAAAAGGGGTTAAGGGAAGCAATCAAGAATGGTGACACTGCTGGTGTTAAAAAGCTTCTGAAAGAGGTACTCCTTGTCCGATAACTTACTTAATGTCCGATCAAGTGTGGGTTGCCAAAAAGACTAAAACTGTTAAGAGTTGCAGGGCGTGGATGCAAATTACCTTGACAAGCAGGGAATGTCAGTGCTTCATTTGGTAATCTTACAACGTCTTCTCTCTTTCTCTCTCGCTCTCCCTTCATCACTTGTGTGATCAATTTGCTTGGCTAAGTCCAAATATACTAATACATAATCTGTTTCGCTTTCACAGACTGCGCTATTCAACCAAACTGATATTGCCTTGTTGTTAATGGAACATGGAGCAAGCCTTGCGCACAAAAATGCACAAGGTGATTCTCATGCTACTCAAATCTTGCACTCGTGATGTCTTCTAATCAGTGACCCTGCGGAATCAATTTTTGACGAGAATTAGTGTAGTTAGTGATTCACAATTGTGAATACTCTTGGAAGTGTTCTTGTTTTGCTCTAAGTATATAATTTTATACTCGTCACCAGGAGAAACACCTCTAGATTGTGCTCCTGCAACACTGCAATACAAGATGCGAGAAAAGATGGAGAAGATGAAGTCGACTTAACAGCAGCCACAGAACAGGCCGAGGTACAAATCTTTCCTCAAAGCCTTTTTCTTTCTTTTTTTTTTTCATACAGGAAAAAGTCTGTAAAGGACAAATCAAAGGGGTCATGACTTTGCTTGTAAGACATAATATTGAACTTTGATTGCACATTCTGCGTGCAATTTTTCATGTTATGTTAACTTTGAATCGTTCAGTCTTCTTCCAGTCTACATACAAACTTGCCATTGTTGCAGCTAAAAGTTATCGTCTGTATTAATATGCTTCTTTGGTCAAATAAACATCATGAGGTGCATTTACATTAGTTTTATTTTATTAAAGATCCGAAAGCAATATATACTTATGCCAAACAATACTTTGATCCATTGTGCCATTCTCCAGCAATGCCTCGTTAACATGAACTTGCCTTCAAAATTTAGGTTCTATACTCACTGTTTTTTACCTGGATGTGGACAAAATATCCTGGATGTGCTCAATCTGGAAGTCTCTAGTTTCCAAAATCCGAAAGAAACAAATCTCCATGCTTAGTTTTTCTTTAGGTTCAATTGGTAGTTCTTTGTTTATCAATCTGAACCGTTATATTTGGATATTGGAAGTCTATTTTCCAAATAATTCGAAAACAACCCAAAAAGCAAATTAAACTAAACCTAAAAACCAAATATTCATGCCTAACCATGAAGCTGCAAACGCATATCAATATTATTAAAACAGAAACATTCTTATATTTTAACTTTGACCCTCCATTTACAATTTATGTCATTGTAAATTAAAGAAATAACTACTCTGGTTCGTCTTAATGAGATCTTTTATATCTTTATATTTTAATAATATATATTTATAAATTTAGAAGTTTAAAGTGTTGTAAAAGTATTGTTTTTTGCATAAATGTAATATATAATTTTAGTATGTTATGAAAACGAATGATATTTTAGTTGATTTTTTATTTTTCTATTTTGTATGAAAAATATATTTGTGGAAATCATAATTTGAGATATGATAATAGTTTTCTTTTGAAATAGATGATAATATTATATAATTTCTATTAATTAGATACTTACAGTATGATTAATATAAAGTATGCTTAACCATTTGTGTGTATATATATATATATTCGTATTTATAGTTTTTAAATATTATATATTGTACCATTTTTTTCATAAAATAATTATTTTAGTTTGAAGAATGTAACTTTCACATTTACAAAATTAAAGTAGGCTAACATTTCAATTAATATGTCTGAATCAAATAAGTATGATTTGAATAATTTGACCAAGCAACCCATTAATTTTAATCTGTTATATATCAAATAATTTACATTTTATGAGATATTGAAAGATATTACAATTTAAAATAAATGAGATGCTGAATAATCTATATATATAAAGTTAACTTTTCTCTCTTCTCCTTGTGCCACCTCATCACCAAAAAACAACATACATTTTAATTGTCACACATTAAAACAACACACTATTCAACAATAATAAACAACAAAATGTTTCATATCAAAACATAATAACTACATGTAGTTTTCTTTAGTTTTCTCTTCCATTTACTATTGACATCAAAAAATTCACAAACATGACCAGATAAAAAACTTAAGAAAAGAAAAAAAATTATTCAAACGATAAACACACGATAGATGGTATATATGAGAAAAAGGCCAATATCGAAAACATCGATTGAAGGGTAATAAAATTCAAAACAAAAAAAACAAAAAAAATTAACATGGGCGAAAATAAAAGAAAAAACCCACATTTAGAAAAACTGCAAAAAATATAAAAAATCTATATATATATAAAGTTAACTTTTCTCTCTTCTCCTTGTGCCACCTCATCACCAAAAAACAACATACATTTTAATTGTCACACATTAAAACAACACACTATTCAACAATAATAAACAACAAAATGTTTCATATCAAAACATAATAACTACATGTAGTTTTCTTTAGTTTTCTCTTCCATTTACTATTGACATCAAAAAATTCACAAACATGACCAGATAAAAAACTTAAGAAAAGAAAAAAAATTATTCAAACGATAAACACACGATAGATGGTATATATGAGAAAAAGGCCAATATCGAAAACATCGATTGAAGGGTAATAAAATTCAAAACAAAAAAAAACAAAAAAAATTAACATGGGCGAAAATAAAAGAAAAAACCCACATTTAGAAAAACTGCAAAAAATATAAAAAACCAAAACTGTGTATTTACTATTTTAAGCCGACCAATAATATTCAATAAATAATGAAAAACACATCAAACAATCAGATGTTAAATAAAAAACATATATATAAAAAAAGTAAAGATAAAAAGAAGAACAAAGAGAAAGTAAGGACAAAAAAATTGTACAACACCTAAAGAAAATAATATAATTTAAAAATGCTTAAAAACTAAATAAAAATGATTATAAAATAAACAGACAAAAAAGAAAAAAAAAAGACAATAATATATTTTGTAACAAAGAATCCGTAAGAATTAGTCACATCCCCGCACGTAGCGTGGACTATTCCTAAACATTTTGACAATATATAATAGTAACAATATCTTTGAAACAATATTGTTTGATCTGGTCATGAGTAGTATACACATTTTGATTGTCAGACATTAAAACAATATCCGGTTAACAATACTAAACAAAAAAATGTTTCATATCAAAACATGATAACAACATGTAGTTTTTTTTAGTTTTCTCTTTTATCTTACTGTTCACATAGAAAAATTACAAACACGACCACATCAAAAAATTAAGAAAACAAGAAATTTAATCTTATGATAAACTCACAATAGATAGTATATTGGAGAAAATAAACAGAAGTCAATATCGACATCAGTGATTGAAAGATAATAAAATTAAAAAATCAAAACAAAAGGAAACAAATAAGATGGATCGAAAAACAAAGAAATCTACATTTAGAGAGATGAGAAAAATATAAAAAAACAAGACAGGGTATTTACTACTTTAACCCGACCAATAATATATAAGAGATAATGAAAAAGAACATATCAAATAATCAGATGCTAAATAAATAAAATTATATTAAGTGAATATAAAAATAAGAATAAAGAGAAAGCAAAGACAAAAAAATTGTATTACAATAATATAAAAATGATTAAAAAACCAAAGGAAAAATCATTATAAAATAAGAAAATAAAAAAGGAAAACGCAAACAAAAAACAACAAAATATAAGAGATTTAATAACAAATAATTAGTAAAAATTTAAGTGACATCCCCGCGCGTAGCGCGGACCATCCCTAGTCTTATATATAATTAACCAAGTTCTTTCCTCATTTTGCACCACATTATGCTACATGGCGTTTTAATTTTGAGTCTAAGACAAAAATGAAATGAGAAAATGGTGTCTGATGGACTCGAACTCGGATAAAGAGAGTATTAAGCATACACCTATAACCAGTGGACTATGTTGTTTCGCTGACAATTTTTACCCAAACAAATATATAAACAATACTCCCTCTATTTCTCAATGTAAGATCTTTTGAAGGTTTTTCTTTGTTTCAAAATATAACACATTTTGACATTTCAATGCAACTTTTACCTTTATTGGAGAGTGTTTAACCAATTATATTTTAAAACAGTTTTTATGATTGGTTAAGTTATGTTTATCTATATATTAAATGCTGCTTTTTGCATAAAAGTTATTTTTCTTAATATGTGTGTTTTTAGCCAAAAAATATTATATCGAGAAACAGAGGGAGTGATATAGTAAAATGTTTTCAAAATTTTCCTCGATTAATCCCCGAGTAATCTCCGATTTTTCGGTAACTCGCTAGGCCTAGACCCACCGTCCAACTAACGCCTAGCGAGTTCCCAAACCTGGGTTAACACTAACAAAAAATACATTAGTTAAACAAGTTGATGAGAAGTGAATAAAGAGTTTTCCAAAAAAAAAGAGAGAAATGAATAAAGAATTCGAGCAATAATACATTAAGATAACACAATTAAAAAACTATTCGATTACAAATCATGGTTTACTTTAATTTTAGATTTACCAACCTTTTTTATATATAAAATACAATAAGTGTGTAGTATTTAATAATGATCTTTAATCCGAATAAAAATATGGAATTTATCCATTTTAAACTGATTAAAATGTCATACAAGAGAAATTATAATATCCAGAGGTTTTCAATGGAGAAGTACATTCCATCAAGAGATAATTCATGAGTTTTTTATATAAAAAGAGACAATTCATGAGATCGTCTATGGTCACATAAACAGTTTCAATATTTGAATGTAAAGTATAGTTTTTATGAATAAATTTTGCAACAGAAAGTTTTATGAGATATAGTTCTAGCCATGAAGAAGTGAAAAACTATATCTTGAAATCCTCAGTATTTAATCTTATATTGACATAAAAACGTGAAAGAGTTAAAAAATGAAAAAAAATATCATTAGAAAAATTAATATTAATATATTGGTACAAATAAACACATAAAATAACAATAATTATTACCTAACTATATAAATTAGATTATATATTCAACAAAAACAAAAAAATAAGACAAACATATGCCTCGTGCAAAGAGGAAGAAAAGAGAAGTTTGTATGGTTAGAAATCATCTAAGTTCTGAAAGGTGTTCGAATACTAGATAAGGAACTATCACCTACATATTACAAATAAGATAATAAGGTATCAACACGAAAAAATGACGCGTAACCAATGGGTGCGAAAATGCAAAAGAAGGTAAAAAGAATATCAAGGATTAATTCGCCGGTTTGTCTGGAACAAATATTGTATTCTTAAAATACACATAAACAGACAAATAAATATTAAAATATTTTGGATTGCGTAGTTTTATTATAACTATATATAATACGAATGAAATAAATATATAACCAACGGAATACACTCCGCGCATGCGCGGAGTTAGCAGCTCTACTAGTATTATGAATTAAGTAGTTAAAATTTGATTTGTCGCTATTACTCTTTTTGAAAATTTAAACTTTCTTAAATTGTAATGGTATAAAACATAATATAACACGGCACAATAGTTTTTTTTTATAATATATCATGTTTTAATAGTATAGATTAAATGATAATTTAGTGAATATATGTGAGAGCCGAAACTCACACTGTCAAAACTTATATTTTATGGGGGCTCGAAAATTCTATTTATAAAGAACTAAAGGACCGAAAATGTAAAAAGAATATTTTATTGATATTTTTCCGAAAAGTACAAGAATAATAGCAAAAGCTTAAATAAGTCTTATAATGCTAAAGCTCTTAATACTCGGATTTGGGATGCCTTTGACCCTTACATGAGCGTACATATATATACTGACAATCCTAGGGTGCTAAGACTTCATATTTTCGATGTGGGACTTTGTGTTTTCCTCCAAGCCGCCGACCTAACCTTTTGGGTCCGTTATCCGGCCCGAGAGTCTTCTGTGATCCGTCTGCACGTTCTGACCTAAATCTGGCCCGCTTTTTATAACCGATGAATAGTAAACAGTGAATCCGATGAATAGTAAACCGATGAATAGTAATTCGGGTCTCGGTTTAGGCTTAAATCGATTTTACGGTTAACTTTGTCTCGAGATGAATAGTGTTTTTAACTGTTTTTCCCGTGTGAATAGTATTTCGAACGTCTTACGACTCTTGAGATTTGAGCCACCCGTTCTTTATTTGAACTTCCAGCCGCCGGTTTCGGTATTGATGGCCAGCCGCCAATTCTTTTGGCTCGTGTGCTTGGGCGACTGGTCCATGGACGGCTGAACGTTAGTCACGGTCTTTCGGAGAATGTCTATGGACGTTTTGGAGTCAGAACATGCAAATGCCTAATCTTCGAGTCGGTCCGGGCTTAAAGTTATGCTTGATGGTCGGACGTCTGAACAATGTTCGGATAACGAGTCTTGACTAAGAAATGATTGTGGGCAGCTGGCCTTATCCCAGCCGCCGGTCCGTGCTTGAAGGGGGTGTGGGTGGCTGGCGTTATCCCAGCCGTCGGACCGTGCGTGAAGGAGATCCGGGCGGCTAGCCTTATCCCAGCCGCCGGTCCATGCGTGAGGAAGATCCGGGCGGCTGGCCTTATCCCAGCCGCCGGTCCATGCGTGAGGAAGGTCCGGGCGGCTGGCCTTATCCCAGCCGCCGGTCCATGCGTGAGGAAGATCCGGGCGGCTGACCTTATCCCAGCCGCCGGTCCATGCGTGAGGAAGGTCCGGACGGCTGGCCTTATCCCAGCCGCTGGGTCATGTCCCGGACGGATCGTGGGCAGTTGGCCTTAGCTTGTCCGGTCCATGCCCGGGATACATTCCATTTGATCTTGACTTTGGCTTCTTGTTTCGTTAATCTTCGAGGAGGGGATTTCGACCCCAACAGTTAGCCCCCCAGCTCTTTCCTTCTGTAGTTTGGAGCAACGAGCTTCGAGCTGAGAGTTTGATCGGGATTGACTGAAACGGGAAGGCAAGGAGCTTTTCCGTTCGTCCGTTCATCCGCTTCTTTTTAGTGTCTTGTCAAAGTATAGTCCATCATGTTCATACGGAAGTTCGTGCCATGTTTGCTATATCAAAGGAGTGGCTTCATTTTCATTTTTTCACACTCCCTTTCTCTTTTCAAGTTTACTTCTTCAAGTTTTTCCTTTTGAAATTTTTCCTTTAGAAATGGCTGATGAAGTGGGCTCTCCTTTCGAACTCAACTTCGATGCAATACTGAGTAGCCAGTTTTAGTTCGATTTTATGTCCACGGAGCAGGACGCGGTACTTGTGGACGACCTGCTGGCGGCTGGAGAAGATGCCATTCCACGAGCGGCGTCCGGTCCCGAAGGTGTTCCTCAATGGGCGGCTGGCCCTAGCAATGCTCAGGAGGTGCTCAGTTTTGCCGACGTTCCTCAATGGGCGGCTGGTCGGGGAGAGATTCAGCAACGGGCGGCCGGGATTGAGAACATACCCGAGACGGCGGCCGAGATTGAGAACGTACCCGAGACGACGGCCGGGATTGAAAACGTACCCGAGACGGCGGCCGTGACTTGAGGTTCGAAGTGTAGGGCGTCCGGCTCGGAAAGCATTTCCAAGAGGGCGTCCGGCTCGAAGAGGGTGTCCGGCTCCGAGCGGGCAGTTGGCTCTAAGAACGCTTCCAAGAGGGCGGCCGGCGTAGTAGCAGTATCAAGGTGGGCGCCTGGCTCTGGAGGCGTCCTACAGAGGGCGTCCGGCTCTCTTCGAGATGGTGTTGACGGCGTCTCGCCGCGGGTTAGCGGAGTACGCGACGTTTGGACTCCTCCTCAGCATGTCGAGGATAACAGCGGATGGCGTGCATGGCCGTCCCGATCTCTGGTCCCTTCCGAACATCATCGTGCTTGGCCAGAGACAGGTGACGACTCGGCCATATCTGGAGAGGAAGTTAGGTCGGATCACCCGGAGGTGCCCGTCTTTGTGCATCCGTTGGTGAAGTCCGAGTGTCGTTCTCCCGGGGAAGCCAATGCCTATTGGGGCGAGGATATTTTCGCTTGGCGGTTTAAGAAGCCGGGACCGTCTACGGGATACAGGAAGATAGCTGCTGCGGGATTCAAGCTTGGACCCACTTTGAGCGATCGGGATTCTCTGGCTGAGCTTAGATATGATTTCCGGGTTGCGGAAGGGATTAAATTTCGCATCCCGAAGGATGGAGATAGAATAAATAAGGCGCCCAAAGGATACTTCGCGATGTACAAATCGATGTTCTACGAGGCTTTCCTTTGGCTCCCGATCCCAGATGCTATCTTCGAATTTCTAGAATTGTATGGGGTTGCGATCTCACAACTTGTTCCTTCTGCTATTTGGATTTTGATGGGACTTGTGGTCCGTTGTGCTGAATGCGGAATCAAGTTGGAGGGCGACCTTGTGCGGAATTTCTTTTCCTTGAGGAAGACTTCTACCTCTGATCTTTATTGCTCGGTTAACGTTCGGACGAACGTGAAGCGCTTCTACACCGGTCTTCGGAGTAACTGCAAAGCTTCGAGGAATCGGTTTTTCTACGTGAAGCGCAGTCCGCTCACGGTCAATCCCGATTACGGTGGCCCGGTTAGAACCGAGTGGAATGTGCCACGTAAGCGTTTCGTCTTTTGTGAATTTGTTTTCTATATATAGTCTTCATTCCTTTGTTTCATTCCTCACAATTTCATTTTTCACAACCTTGCATTTTCTTCTTTTCTTCTTTCTCTAGTTCGTGATCCCTTCGCTCCAAGAGTTTCCGAAGTTGAAGACATCTTTGAGGAAGTTGATAAAAAGAAGATCGATTGGGAGTGTCCTGATCGTTGGCGCCGCTATCTTGACACGAAAGATATTCTAGAAGGACGCGCTCCTCCAAAGGGTCCGGACTTCATTAATCCGATGGCGACATACCTCGGCATGGAGGGTGTTGTTGGGGTCGAAATCCCCTCCTCGAAGATTGACGGAACGAGAAGTCAAGGTCGAGATCAAATCACGAACATGGAATGGGCAAGCTAAGGCAAACTGCCCACGACCCGTCCAAGGCACGAACCGGCGGCTGGGATGAGTGCCAGCCGCCGGGTCTTCTCCATCCAAGGCCGGCGGCTGGGATGAGTGCCAGCCGCCGGGTCTTCTTCATCTGAAACCGGCGGCTGGGATGAGTGCCAGCCGCCGGGTTTTCTCCGTCCAAGGCCGGCGGCTGGGATGAGTGCCAGCCGCCGGGTCTTCTTCATCTGAAACCGGCGGCTGACACTTGTCCCAGCCGCCGGATCTTCTTCATCCGAACATGGGACGGACGAGCCAAGGCAAACTGCCCACGATCCATCCAAGATACGAACCGGCGGCTGGGATAAGTGCCAGCCGCCGGGTCTTCTTCATCCGAACATGGGACGGACGAGCTAAGGCAAACTGCCCACGATCCATCCAAGATACGAACCGGCGGCTGGGATAAGTGCCGGCCGCCGGGTCTTCCTCATCCGAAACCGGCGGCTGGGATGAGTGCCAGCCACCGGGTCCTCACACGACCATGGCCGGCGGCTGAGATGAGTGCCAGCCGCCGGATCTTCATGATACACCAACCGGCGGCTGGGATAAGTGCCAGCCGCCGGGTCTTCATCACATGCACACGATCATTTCCCGAGTCAAGACTCATCGTCCGATCAGCGTCCAGTCGACCGACCAAACATAACTCTATGCCCGGACCGACCCGAAGATCATCCATTTGCATGTTCTGACTCCACGACCCGTCCGTGAACATTCCCCGAAAGACCGTGACGAACGTCCAGCCGTCCATGGACCAGTCGCCGAGCACATGAGCCAAAGGGACCGGCGGCTGGCCATCAGTACCGAAACCGGCGGCTGGAAGTTCAAACGAAAGAACGGGTGGCTCAAATCTCAGAAGTCGTAAAACGTCCGGAACACTGTTCACGCGGAAAAAACCGTTGAAAAATACTATTCATCCCGAGACAAAGTTAACCGAAAAATCGAATTAAGCATAAACCGAGATTCGGATTACTATTCACCGGTTTACTATTCATCGGGTCACTATTCACCGGCGGGCCAGATTTGGGTCAGAATGCGCGGATGGATCACGGAAGACTCTCGGGCCGGGAATCGGGCCCAAAAAGCTTAGGTCGGCGGCTGGAAGGAAGGACAAAGTCCCACATCGGAAATCTGAAGTCTTAGCCTCCTAGGATTGTCAGTATATATATGTACGTTCATGTAAGGGTAAATCCCATCCCAGATCCGAGTATTAGGAGTTTTAACAATTTAAGACTATTCAGCTTTTGCTAATTCCCCTTGTACTTTCGGAAAATATCAATAAAATCTCCCTTTTCATCTTTTTGGCATTTTCGGTCATTTAGTTCTTTTTAAATAGAATTTTCGAGCCCCCATTAAATATAAGTTTTGACAGTGTGAGTTTCGGCTCTCACAGTTTGGCGCCGTCTGTGGGGACAAGAAATATTCTTAACCCTAAGAACGAAAAGGATACCGAACGAAGACAATGACCAGAAGAACTGACGACATCACCAACCAACCGGAGCAGCAACCGGAGTGGGACTTCCCGCCATTAGCACGTTGGCGGCCGGAACCGGAACAACCGCCGCCGGGACATCCACCGACGGAGCAGTCGGAAATCCCGGGACTTCCCCCAGGGCCCTCGCCAGATACGGAATGCCACTCGAAGATCCAGTCATCACGGAAACGCAGCAATCACCGAACTGCGGAACATGGTAGCCGAAATCGCGGAGCGGCAGAACAGGCAAGAAAGAGCGGCCGCACGAGAAAGAGCGGCTTCCCAAGAACCAGCACACGTCCCCCGGACGTTAGGAGTAAGACGCCTTGTCTTCACCCCGCGAGCAGACCCCACGGGCCGTCAGAATCCAGACGAACAAACCCCCGTCGGAACAAGGAAAGAGCTATCAGCACCACCCCCGCTGTACCGGAAGAGCACCACTGGGCGAACAGCCGAACGGCCAACTTCCACGGTGACCAACGCGAGAACTCGAGAGACGTCACGAACAGAGCCGAAAACGAAACTGACGACGAGGCTGGAGATCTGAACGCGGACGAAGAAGAGCTCCGCTGGATCGAAGAGCAGGAAAAGGAGGAACGAGAGGCCAGAGCTAATCAATCCGCTAGCCGAAGGGACGAGCTGGATGAGCTCCGTGCCCGCCTAGAACTCACGACAATCAGATGAAGGAGGTAAGGTCGCAAGTCCATAAAGCAACAAGCGCGGCCCCGGAAATCGACCGCGTCCTAGAGGAACGCAAAAGATCCCGTTCACTTCGAGGATCACTAGCGTCAGACTCTCTGACCCGGGAAAAATCCGAATTCCCTTCTACGACGGGACGACTGATCCGAAGGCCCACATGACAGCCTTCCGCATCGCTATGGGACGTGCTAGGTTCAAACCCAAAGAGAGGGACGCAGGATTCTGCCTCCTCTTCGTGGAGCATCTGAAAGGATCAGCCCTGTCGTGGTTCTCGAGGCTAGAGAGAGATTCAATTGATTGTTTCGAGCAGTTGTCGACGGCCTTCTTGAAACATTACTCGTTGTTCATAAGACAGTCGACATCCGACGCGGACCTTTACTCGCTGTCACAGGAACCCGAAGAAAGCCTCCGAGATTTCATCGAAAGGTTTCAATAAAATTGACGGACTAAGCAACAGTGCCGCGATCAACGCCCTGAAGAAGTCCTTGTTGAAAACTTCGAACTTCTGAAAGGAGATTACCGTAAACCCACCAGTAACCATCCAAGATGCCCTCCACCGTGCTTCCAGCTTCGTCATCTACGAGGAAGACATGAGGGTCCCAGCTGGAAAGCACCAATCCTCAAAATTGGTCGCCAAAGGCACGGTGCAACCTTCTAACTTTCCAAACGAGAGAAGAAGTAGGCGAACCAGCCGAGATGAAGAACCCAACCGGGCGGAGCGCATAACTACCAGATAACACGGAGAGACCGAATAATGAGCGCAACAAGGGACCATGGAATACATGGACTCGACCAGGATTCGACGAAAACGCCTTCTGTACCTTCCACAAGACGAAAGGCCACTCGACGAAACTGCAGAACCGTCGGAAGGAGGCTCGCGGCAAAGCTGTTAGCCGGGGAGCTCGGAAACGGAGTGACCCTCGAGAGTCTCGGAGCTATCGAAGAAGATGCTGGCGCCCCGGACGGACGACCCAACCAGGAACGTCCCGAAAGGCCCGACGAGGATACCCCCAAACGAGGGAGGAGACCAAACGGAGACGACTCCGCCGCCAACCGCAGAAGGATCCACATGATCATCGGAGGATCTCAGTACTGCCGGGACACAGTGGCCTCGATAAAAGCGTTCCTGAGAAGAGAGACAAGGAGTCAAAACCGCGGGAACCGCTCACCGAAAACGACGATCGGATCGCTTTTTACGAAAAAACGCCGAAGGCCTTGACCAACCTCCCGATGACCCATTGGTGGTAGGTTGGATATCAACGACCATGACGTCTCACGAGTCTTGATCGACACCGGAAGTTCGGTGGACGTCATTTTTCGAGAGACGCTTCAAAGGATGAATGTGGATCCGTCAAAAATAACTCCCAGTCCGAGATCACTGACCGATTCTCTGGCGAAGTCACAATGACGGATGGAACAATCCAGCTCCCGTTCATGCCGGCGGAATCACGAAAATCGTTAACTTCGCGGTGGCAAACCACCCCGCAATTTATAACGTGATAATGGGGACTCCCTGGATCAATTCAATGCGAGCTATCCCATCAACTTACCATCTCTGCCTGAAGTTCCCGACACCAAACGGAATCAAGACCATTTGGGGAAATCAGAAGGAGGCTCGGATGTTTGTTTTCTGGCAGAGCACAAGCGCGGATCCGACCATCCCGCAGAGAGGGAACCCGAAGAGGAAGAGTGAAGACAAAGTCCCCGAACTGGGAAAGAAAGTAAGCAGAACCGAACAGTTCGAGAAAACGAGGCTCCGCCCACTGAAACAAACCAAGAAGAGACGAAAACTGCCTCAGAAACCGTCGAAGCTACAACCGACGGTTCCATAACTAACACTTAACCGTCTTCCTACTAAAAAAAAAAAAAAAAAAAAAAAAAAAACGGAACTACGGGTGATTTGATCCCTTTTCACGAAGGGTACGTAGGCAGCTCGCTTAGAAAAACGAGTTCAGTTGCCCCTCTCCTTAAAATAGGGGGGGAGTGGGTCCGTATGTACATACGCCCAAATTTTCTCAAAAATTTCAAGAAGATGGACATTGGGACTTAGCATCTCATAACACATCCAATGCTTGAAAAAGTTTCCCGAAAACACCGTTCTGACAAACATCGAGACTTAGCATCTTGAAACCTGATCTAGAAAACGAATGGATCCAGAAAACCCCGAGGAAAATGAACATTGAGACTTAGTATCTCATAAAACATCTTCAACTTAAAATCAGATGAACATCGAGGCTTAGCATCTCATCCAAAGACCATCAACCAATCAAGACACTTCTCCCGAACACTTAAGTCCTCTCCAACAAATCCGTCTGTTGCTGGCCACAACAAGACTATCTTTTTAAACCATGGTTCTTTCAACATCCCGCAGAGGATAAAACTAGCGCGCTATACAAATTTCCGGATTAACATCCGAAGGGCGTAACCTGTATCCCGCGATCCTGCAGGAAGCGCCCGAGACGATGTTCTGATTAGTTTACTTTCACCAACACTTTGCATAGTACAGGACACAAAGTAAACTCTTTAAACCCAGTAAAGCGCCTGACATGGGGACGCTGGTCAAAGGCATCTCGAGAACGCAGTATCAAACCGGCTCTGATGCGAGATCTTAATGGCGTTCAGTCGAAGGAGGGATCTGAACAAGCTCGGTCCCCTACGACGACAAAAACTGCATTAACCCAGGAACATTCGCTAATACGAACTGGTCTAAAGTTCGAGTGTCCGGAATAACACTCCAACGCAATATCAATCAGCTCCAAAACGGGCCAGCCGCCCGTCCTCCGTAGAGAGACGGCCCAGCCGCCCTTCATTCCAACGCAATATCAATCAGCTCCAAAACGGGCCAGCCGCCCGTCCTCCGTAGAGAGACGGCCCAGCCGCCCTTCATTCCAACGCAATCAGCTCCAAAACGGGCCAGCCGCCCGTCCTCCGTAGAGAGACGGCCCAGCCGCCCTTCATTCCGCAAAGCTACAAATCAACTCCGAAACGGGCCAGCCGCCCCCTTTACTCTACAAAACGGGCCAGCCGCCCGTCCTCCGTAGAGGGACAGGCCAGCCGCCCATTACTCCACAAAACGGGCCAGCCGCCCTCTTGGAAGAGAGACATACCGGCCGCCCATCTCCTCCTTTATCAAGGCTATAAAAGCAAAGCAAGCAAGCAAAAAAGTCCGTAACATCTAAGGCAAAAGCTGATAGATAAAAATCTCCATGAAAGGAGATATAAGTTCGGTTAACAAAGCAAATACAATAAAAAGGGTCAAAAGACCCGAATACAACTAAGGCAGAAAAAGAAAACACAAGGCCAAAGCCTAGTCATATTCGACGAGAGGAGTAGGAGCTCCATAGTCCAAAGCCTCGGCGTCCGGAGACTGGTACGGAGAAACGGGAGAGTATACCAAGTGGCTCTCGAGAACGGCAGCAGCCCGATCATAGGAGCCGGCCCAACCTCCTCCTTTGAGCCGCTCCAATTCCGCCTCCAGCTCTCCCTCTTCCCCCTCAACCTTTGACTTCCCGGACTTGATGTCCCGGACTAGGTCAAGGTTAGAGCTGACCTCAGTCAAGGCAGTCTCGCCATATTTCGCCTGACGCATTGGCACGAGAGCAGCCTTGGCTCCCTCAATGCGAAGACGGTACTTCTCCACCAAGTCCCAGCGACATTTCTTGAGCGCCAGCTCCTTTTTCCGCTCGGCCTCCGCGAGCACTTTCTTGATCTTCTTCTGAGATCTCCTCTCCACGTTCCGAAGCTTTACTTCCAAGGCCTTGATCTTCTTGTCCTTCTTCCGGGACTCTTTCTCCGAAGCTTCCAAGGCAACCTGGGTTGCATGAGCTCGGGTGGCGACCTGAATCAAAGAAAAGCAAATATCAGCAAAGACCGAACTGCGTCCAAACAAATCTAAGGGAAAAAGAGTTACCATCATAAGGCCGGAGGACAGATCTCCGTAAGCCGCAGAACGATCAAACGGCGCAGCTGAGGTCGGAGCCAACGCTCCAAAGTAGTCCACAACCTTCACAGACTCAGCTAGATCGCCTCCCGCCGCTTTGCGGGCATCAAAGAGAAGACCATGATCAGACGCCTCAGCCGTCCGAGCCACTTTGTCCTTCCTCGGACGGTCAGGGCTGTTGGAAGCTCCCTTCCCTTTACCCACGGCAACGGCACAAGCTGAACCCTGAGGAGCAGTAATCTGTTCCTCGGGCACGCTATGGAAATCAGGCCCGGGCGGGAGAACAAACACGGACGCCGGATCAAACTCGGCCGCCTCTCCGGACGGCCCAGCTTCGCCGTACTTCTGCTTACGATAGTTCCAAACACCCTCCATTCCAGGATAGGTCGCCATTGGATCAACAAAGTCAGGACCTTTCGGAGGAGCACGCCCTTCTAAAATATCCTTCGCGTCCAGGAAGTGGCTCCAGAGATCAGGACACTCCCAATCGATCTTCTTCTTGTCAACTTCTACAACGATATCCTCAAACCCGGAAACTCTAGGAGCAAAGGGATCTCGAACTAGAGAAAGAAGAGGAGAAAATGAACAGTTGTAAGAAATGAAGTTGTGAAGTTATGAGGCAAAGGAGTAAGGACTTCTTATAGAAAAAATTCACAAAAAGACGAAACGCTTACGTGGCAAACTCCACTCGGTCCTAACCGAGCCGCCGAAGTCGGGACCGACCGAGAGCGGGCTGCGCTTCACGTAGAAAAACTCGTGCCGCGAAGCTTTGCAATGCTGCCGAAGCCCGGAGTAGAACCGCTTCACATTCTTCCGAACATTGACCGAGCAGAAGAACTCTGACGTGGAAACCTTCCTCAACGAAAAGAAATTCCGTATGAGATCACCCTCCAACTTGACCCCGCATTCGGCACAACGGACCACGAGTCCCATTAAAATCCTTATAGCGGATGGGGTAAGTTGAGAAATCGCTACCCCATACAACTCGAGAAACTCGAAGATGGCTCCGGGGATCGGGAACCAAAGGAAAGCTTCGTAGAACATCGACTCGTACAGGGTAAAATATCCTTCCGGCGCCTTGTTCATTCTATCCCCATCTTTTGGGAGACGGAACTTAATCTTGTCCGAAATCCGGAAGTCGTATTTAAGCTCGGCCAGCGAATCCCGATCGCTCAAAGTAGGACCATGCTTGAATACCTCGGCTATCGATCTATAACTCGTAGACGGTCCAGGTTTCTTAAACCGCCAAGCGAAAATATCTTCACCCCAATAGGCTTTAGCCTCACCAGGAGAGCGACATTCGGACTTCACGTCCGGATGCACGAAGATAGGCACCTCCGGGTGATCCGATCTGATTTCTTCCCCGGACATGGCCGAGTCGTTACCTATCTCTGGCCAAATACGATGACTCTCGGAAGGGACCAGAGATCGGGACGGCCATGCGCGCCACCCACCGTTGTCCTCGACATGTTGAGGAGGAGTCCAAACGCCACGTGCTATACTCGTCCTCGGCGAGACGCCATCAATTCCGACTTGAGGAGTAGCGGACGTCCTCTCTAAGGCACCTCCAGAGCCAAGCGCCCATCTTGATACAGCTACTGTGCCAGCCGCCCTCTTGGAAGCGTTCTTAGAGCCAGCCGCCCTCCTCGAACCAGACGTCCTACTCGTAGAACTCCCGGCCGCCGGCTCGGTCCTGACCCCATTCCCGGCCGCCGGCTCGGGCCTGACCTCATTCCCGGCCGCCGGCTCGGGTCTAATTACATTCCCGGCCGCCGGCTCGGGTCTGACATCACTCCCGGCCGCCGGCTCGGGTACGTCCTCATTCCCGACCGCCGTCTCGGCCTCCCATTGAGGAACATTCGCAAAACCGAGCGCTCCTTGAGCATAGCTAGGACCGGCCTCCCACTGAGGAACGCCTTCGGGACTGTGCGCTGCTCGTGGAATGGCATCTTCTCCATCGGCCAGCAG
This sequence comes from Isatis tinctoria, assembly GCA_010577795.1. Classification (NCBI taxonomy): domain Eukaryota; kingdom Viridiplantae; phylum Streptophyta; class Magnoliopsida; order Brassicales; family Brassicaceae; genus Isatis; species Isatis tinctoria. Next base: position 22,321,292 of record CM021247.1, on the reverse strand, counting down.
GTCTTCCACAAGTATCATATCCTGATCCCCGGACATAAAATCAAACTCGAACTGATTGTTCATTATTGCATCAAAGTTGAGACCGAAAGGGGAACCTCCTTCACCAGCCATTGCTAAAGAAAAAGATTTTCAAAGAAAAGACTCGAAGAAAAAAAAAACTTGAGAGGAGAAGGGGATGTGAAGAATGAATGAAGCCACTCCTTTGATATAGCGAACATGGCACAAACTTCCATGATGAACAATGCTCTGACAAGACATCGAAGAAAAGCGGATGAACGGACGAACGGAAAAACCCATTGCCTTCCCGTTTCAACCAATCCCGATAAAACTCCTAGCTCGAAGCTCTTTGCTCCAAACCACGAAAGCAAAGAGCTGGGGGGCTAACTGTTGGGGTCGAAATCCCCTCCTCGAAGATTGACGGAACGAGAAGTCAAGGTCGAGATCAAATCACGAACATGGAATGGGCAAGCTAAGGCAAACTGCCCACGACCCGTCCAAGGCACGAACCGGCGGCTGGGATGAGTGCCAGCCGCCGGGTCTTCTCAATCCAAGGCCGGCGGCTGGGATGAGTGCCAGCCGCCGGTCTTCTTCATCTGAAACGGCGGCTGGGATGAGTGCCAGCCGCCGGGTTTTCTCCGTCCAAGGCCGGCGGCTGGGATGAGTGCCAGCCGCCGGGTCTTCTTCATCTGAAACCGGCGGCTGGGATGAGTGCCAGCCGCCGGGTTTTCTCCGTCCAAGGCCGGCGGCTGGGATGAGTGCCAGCCGCCGGGTCTTCTTCGTCCGAAACGGCGGCTGGCACTTGTCCCAGCCGCCGGATCTTCTTCATCCGAACATGGGACGGACGAGCCAAGGCAAACTGCCCACGATCCATCCAAGATACGAACCGGCGGCTGGGATAAGTGCCAGCCGCCGGGTCTTCTTCATCCGAACATGGGACGGACGAGCTAAGGCAAACTGCCCACGATCCATCCAAGATACGAACCGGCGGCTGGGATAAGTGCCAGCCGCCGGGTCTTCTTCATCTGAAACGGCGGCTGGGATGAGTGCCAGCCACCGGGTCCTCACACGACCATGGCCGGCGGCTGAGATGAGTGCCAGCCGCCGGATCTTCATGATACACCAACCGGTGGCTGGGATAAGTGTCAGCCGCCGGGTCTTCATCACTTGCACACGATCATTTCCCGAGTCAAGACTCATCGTCCGATCAGTGTCCAGTCGACCGACCAAACATAACTCTATGCCCGGACCGACCCGAAGATCATCCATTTGCATGTTCTGACTCCACGACCCGTCCGTGAACATTCCCCGAAAGACCGTGACGAACGTCCAGCCGTCCATGGACCAGTCGCCGAGCACATGAGCCAAAGGGACCGGCGGCTGGCCATCAGTACCGAAACCGGCGGCTGGAAGTTCAAACGAAAGAACGGGTGGCTCAAATCTCAGAAGTCGTAAAACGTCCGGAACACTGTTCACGCGGAAAAAACCGTTGAAAAATACTATTCATCCCGATACAAAGTTAACCGAAAAATCGAATTAAGCATAAACCGAGATTCGGATTACTATTCACCGGTTTACTATTCATCGGGTCACTATTCACCGGCGGGCCAGATTTGGGTCAGAATGCGCGGATGGATCAAGGAAGACTCTCGGGCCGGGAATCGGGCCCAAAAAGCTTAGGTCGGCGGCTGGAAGGAAGGACAAAGTCCCACATCGGAAATCTGAAGTCTTAGCCTCCTAGGATTGTCAGTATATATATGTACGTTCATGTAAGGGTAAATCCCATCCCAGATCCGAGTATTAGGAGTTTTAGCAATTTAAGACTATTCAGCTTTTGCTAATTCCCCTTGTACTTTCGGAAAATATCAATAAAATCTCCCTTTTCATCTTTTTGACATTTTCGGTCCTTTATTCTTTTTAAATAGAATTTTCGAGCCCCCATTAAATATAAGTTTTGACAGTGTGAGTTTCGGCTCTCACAGGTGTTTGGATGTATCGGCAGCAGAAGTGATAGGACTATGGGAAGCAGCAAAGACATACGTTCATTGTTCGGATCATATCTTCTTAACCACAAGGCTAATATGCGTCAAACCACTTGGAAAATGTTCTCAGCTCAATTACAAAGCTCCTAGAAGAAGAATCAGATCAAACGGAGTTCATATGAAGGAGTTATGCCATTTACAAGTTGGGTATTTTCCAGCTTACGCGAATGGAGACCTCCGAGCATTCAATGAAGGATTCTGATCAGACCAGATGGAATTATGCCACGAACCGAATTGTTCTAGAATCTTGGTCCAACAGAGAAGCTAATTCAGAAGCCCAATTGCCAATTCCACAAGGCCCTATCGGATTTAATCAGATCAAGAGTCACTTAGAGTTGAAGAGTCATTCAAACTTCATTAAAGCTAGTCTAAGTCTTTGGTCTTTTTTCTAATTTCGTGTGGCCTTGTTTTCCACCATATTTATCCTACTTTTCAACACATTTGTAATCTATTTAAGCACCATTTCGTGCATAGGAATAAAATAAGCTTGTTTGTTATTTTTGGAACCCTTTTGAGTGGTTAACTCAGTTTCTCTGATCATGGTGCGTAATATCCTTGATCAAAACCTCTTTGTTTTCTAGGTGCGTCATATCCTAGGGCATTGAGTCGGGTATACCAAAGGTCTTCCGCAGCCTTTGAAGCCCCCTACGATCCATCGGGAATATCAAGAGCCTTTCGCAACTCTTGTGCGACCCTTCGATCCGTTTCGATCCGTCTTGGTGCGTCATATCCAAGGGATCAACCGGAATATCAGAAGTCTTCCGCAGCTTCTGTGCGACCATTCAATCCACCGCCTTGTTTAGCAAGGATTATACAATTCACCAACTTAGAGTGCCGAATCCTTGGGAGGATTTTCATCATTTGGTATCAGAGCACCACTCTAAGTTTGGTTTCTATCTTCTTCTCATTTTCTCATCTTTTCATTTTCTTTCATTCATCTTCTCTTCTTCCATCTTCTGTTTCTATTGTTATTTGTTTTCATAAAAAAAAAAAAAAGAAAAAAAAGAAATTGCATTGGGTATAGTTTTTATTTGACAAGAGCCAGATTTGAGGACAAATCGTTTTTCAAGAGGGAGGGAATGATAGGACTATGGGAAGCAGCAAAGACATACGTTCATTGTTCGGATCATATCTTCTTAATCACAAGGCTAATATGCGTCAAACCACTTGGAAAATGTTCTCAGCTCAATTACAAAGCTCCTAGAAGACGAATCAGGTCAAACGGACTTAATATGAAGGAGTTATGCCATTTACAAGTTGGGTATTTTCCAGCTTACGCGAATGGAGACCTCCGAGCATTCAATGAAGGATTCTGATCAGACCAGATGGAATTATGCCACGAACCGAATTGTTCTAGAATCTTGGTCCAACATAGAAGCTAATTCAGAAGCCCAATTGCCAATTCCACAAGGCCCTGTCGGATTTAATCAGATCAAGAGTCACTTAGAGTTGAAGAGTCATTCAAACTTCATTAAAGCTAGTCTAAGTCTTTGGTCTTTTTTCTAATTTCGTGTGGCCTTGTTTTCCACCATATTTATCCTAGTTTTCAACACATTTGTAATCTATTTAAGCACCATTTCTTGCATAGGAATAAAATTAGCTTGTTTGTTATTTTTGGAACCCTTTTGAGTGGTTAACTCAGTTTCTCTGATCATGGTGCGTAATATCCTTGATCAAAACCTCTTTGTTGTCTAGGTGCGTCATATCCTAGGGCATTGATTCGGGTATACCAAAGGTCTTCCGCAGCCTTTGAAGCTCCCTACGATCCATCGGGAATATCAAGAGCCTTTCGCAACTTTTGTGCGACCCTTCGATCCATTTCGATCCGTCTTGGTGCGTCATATCCAAGGGATCAACCGGAATATCAGAAGTCTTCCACAGCTTCTGTGCGACCATTCAATCCACCGCCTTGTTTAGCAAGGATTATACAATTCACCAACTTAGAGTGCCGAATCCTTGGGAGGATTTTTATCAAGAAGTATGGTGAAGCTGGACAGTCCGGAGAGGCGGCTGAGTTTGATCTGGCGTCCGGTTTTGTTCTACCGTCCGGGTCTGATTTTCATGGCGTGCCCGAAGAACAGATACCTGTTCCTCAGGGTTCGAACTACGCCGTGTAGGGACAAAGGGAAGGGAGTTTCCAACAGCCCGGATCGTCCGAGAAAGGGTAAGGTAGCTCGGACGATCGAGGCGTCTGATCCCGGCTTCCTTTTTGACGCTCGCAAGGTGGCGGGAGGAGGACGGGCGGCCGGCCCGTTTTGTAATTGATCGGTATTGCGTTGGGTGAAGGGCGGCTGGCTCGTCTCTCTACGGAGGATGGGCGGGCGGCCCGTTTTGTAATTGATCGGTATTGCGTTGGATGAAGGGCGGCTGGCTCATCTCTCTACGTAGGATGGGCGGCCGGCCCGTTTTGTAATTGATCGGTATTGCGTTGGAGTGTTGTTCCGGACACTCGAACTTCGGATCAGGTCATCTTTGCGAATATTCCCTGGGTTAAATGCGGTCTTTTGTTGCGGGGGACCAAGGTTGTTCGGATCCCTCTTTCAACCGAACGCTTTTAAGATCTCGCATCAGAGCGGTTTGATACCGCGTTCTTGAGATTTCCTTGACCAGTGTTCCATGTCAGGAGCTTTACTGGGTTTAGAGAGTTTACTTCGTTCCTTACGCTTCGCACTATTTGCCTATGCGAAGCGGTAGTGGAGGTGAACTGAACAGAACATCGTCTTGAGCGCTTCCTGCAGGATCGCGGGATGTCAGGTTACGCCCTTCGGATGTTAATCCGGAAATTTGTATAGCGCGCTAGTCTTATCCTCTGCGGGATGTTGAAAGAACCATGGTTTAAAAAGATAGTCTTGTTGTGGCCAGCCACAGACGGATTTGTTTGAAGAGGACTTAAGTATTTGGGAGAAATATCTTTATTGGTCGGTGGTCTTGGATAAGTTACGAGATACTAAGTCTCGATGTCCCTCCGTTTTTAAGTTCGAGTTAAAGATGTGCTATGAGATACTAAGTCTCAATGTTCATTTTCCTCGGGTGTTTCTGGGTCCATTCGCTTTCTGGATCAAGTTTCGAGATGCTAAGTCTCGATGTTTGTCGGAATGGCGTTTTTCGGGGAACTTTTTAAAGCTTTGGATGTGTTATGAGATGCTAAGTCCCAATGTCCATCCTCTTGATTTGTTCTCGAAAATTTGGGAGTATGTATATACGGACCCACTCCCCTCCTTTTTTGAGGAGAGGGGGCAACTAAACTCGTTTTTTTTGTTAAGCGAGCTGCCTACGTACACTTCGTGAAAAGGGATCAAGTCGCCGGTAGTTCCGTTTTTTTTTTTTTTTTGTAGCGAGAAGACGGCTAAGTCTTGGTAATGGAATTTTCCGTCACGGCTTTGGCGATTTCTGAGGTCTTTTTGGCATTTTCGTCTCTTCTTGGTTGGTTTCAATTTCCGTGGGCGGAACCTCCGTTTTCTCGGACTGTTCGGTTCTACTCACTTTCTTTCCCAATTCAGGGACTTCTTCTTCCTTCTTCCTTTTCAGGTTCTCTCTCTGCGGGATGGTTGGATTCCGGAGCTTGCGCTCCGCCAGAAAGCAGATTCAGGCCTCCTTATGATTTCCCCAGACGGTCTTGACTCCGTTCGGTGTCGGGAATTTCAGGCAGAGGTGGTAAGTCGACGGGATTGCTCGCATTGAGTTAATCCACGGGGTTCCCATTATCACGTTATAAATCGCGGGGTGGTTTGCCACCGCAAAGTTGAAGATTTTCGTGATTCCGCCGGCACGAGCTGGGAGCTGGATTGTCCCATCCGTCATTGTGACTTCGCCAGAGAATCCAGTCAGCGACCTCGGATTGGGCTCTATCATTGACGGATCTACTTTCATCCTCTGAAGTGTCTCTCGGAAAATGACGTCCACCGAACTTCTGGTGACGATCAAGACCCGAGAGACGTCATGGTCGTTGATGTCCAGCTCTACCACCAGTGGGTCGTCGTGAGGTTGGTCGAGGCCTTCGGCGTCTTTTTTGTGAAAGGTCATCTCAGGAACGCCTTTATCGAGGCCACGGTGTCTCGGCAGTTCTGAGACCCTTCGATGATCATGTGGATCCTCCTGCGGTTGGCGGCGGAGTCGTCTCCGTTCGGTCTCCTTCCCCGTTTGGGGGTATCCTCATCGGGCCTTTCGGGAAGTTCCTGATTGGGCACCAACATCTTCATCTGTTGCTCCGAGACTTTCGAGAGTCACTCCGTTTCCGAGTTCCCCGGCTAATAGCTTTGCCGCGAGCCTTCTTCCGACAGTCCTGCAGTTTTCAGTTGAGTGACCTTTTGTCTTGTGGAAGGTACAGAAAGCGTCCTCGTCGAATCCCGGTCGAGTCCACGTGTTCCACGGCCCTCTGTTGCGCCCATCAGATGGTCTCTCCGTGTTTATTTGGTAGTTATGCGCTCTGCCCGGGTTGGGTTTTTCGTCTCGGCCAATTCGCCTACTTCTTCTCTCACTAGGAATGTTAGAAGGTTGCACCGTGCCTTTGGCGACCAATTTCGAGGGTTGGTGCTTTCCGGCCGGGACCCTCATGTCTTCCTCGTAGATTACGAAGTTGGAAGCGCGGTGGAGAGCGTCCTGAATGGTTACTGGCGGATTCACGGTGTTTTCCTTTCGGATCGAAGCCTTCAGCAAGGACTTCTTTAAGGCGTTTATCGCGGCACTGTCGCTTAGGCCGTCAATCTTGGAGACAATCACCTTGAATCTTTCGATGAAATCTCGAAGAATTTCTTTGGGCCCTTGCGACAGCTAATAGAGATCTGCGTCGGACGTTGACTGTCTTATGAACAGTGAGTAATGCTTCAGAAAGGCTGCCGACAATTGATCGAAACCGTCGATCGAGTCTGTTTCTAGCCTCGAGAACCATGACAGGGCTGATCCTTTCAGATGTTCCACGAAGAGGAGGCAGAATCCGGCGTCCCTCTCTTCGGGTTTGAATCTAGCCCATCCCATTGAGATGTGAAAGGCTGTCATGTGGGCCTTTGGATCGGTCGTCCCGTCGTAAAAGGGGATTCAGATTTTTCCCGGGTCAGAAAGTCTAACGCTCGTGATCCTTGAAGTGAACGGGATCTTTTGCGTTTCCTCTAAGACGCGGTCAATCTCTGGGGCCGCACTTGTCGCTTTATGGACTTGCGACCTTACCTCCTTCATCTGACTCGTGGTAAGTTCCATGCGGGCGCGGAGTTCATCCAACTCGCCCCTTTGGCTAGCGGATCGATTAGCTCGAGTCCCTCGTTCCGCTTTTTCCTGCTCTTCGATCCAGCGGAGCTCCTCCTCGTCCGCGTTTAGGTCTCCAACTTCGTCGTCGGTTTCGCTTTCCCCTTCGGCTCCGTTCGCGGTGCCTCTCGGGTTTTCACCATTGGTCACAGTAGAAGTTTCGGCAGTTCACCTAGTGGCGCTTTTCCGGTGCAGCGGGGGTGGAGCCGATGGCGCCTTCCTCGTTCCGATGGGGGTTTGTGACAGCCTGGGGGATCCGCTCTCGGGGTGAAAACAAGGCGTCTTGCTTCGAAAGTCCGGAGGCCGCGTGTTAGTTCTTGGGAAGCTGCTCTTTCCTGCGCGGCCGTTCTCTCTTGCCTGTTTTGCCGCTCCGCGATTTCGGCTACCATGTTCCTCAGCTCGGTGATAGCCTCGATCTCTGGGGCGGCGTTGGCCGTTCCCATGATGACCGGGTCTTCGATCGACATTCTGAACCTAGTTAGCGCGTTGGCGGAGGTCCCGGTTGTCCCGATCGCTCCGTCGGCGGATATCCCGGCGGCAGCCGCTCCGTTTCCAACTGTCGATGTGCCGATGGCGGGAATTCCCATTCCGGCCGTTCCCGTGGCGGCTGCTCCGGCCGGTTGGTTGGTGATATCGTCGGTTCTTCTGGTCATTGTCTTCGTTCCGTATCCTTTTCGTTAGAACGGTTAAGAATATTTCTCGTCCCCACAGACGGCGCCAAACTATGAGAGCCGAAACTCACACTGTCAAAACTTATATTTTATGGGGGCTCGAAAGTTCTATTTATAAAGAACTAAAGGACTGAAAATGTAAAAAAGAATATTTTATTGATATTTTTTCGAAAAGTACAAGAATAATAGCAAAGGCTTAAATAAGTCTTATAATGCTAAAGCTCTTAATACTCGGATTTGGGATGCCTTTGACCCTTACATGAGCGTACATATATATACTGACAATCCTAGGGTGCTAAGACTTCATATTTTCTATGTGGGACTTTGTGTTTTCCCCAGCCGCCGACCTAACCTTTTGGGCCCGATATCCGGCCCGAGAGTCTTCTGTGATCCATCTACACGTTATGACCCAAATCTGGAACGCCTTTTATAACCGATAAATAGTAAACCGTGAATAGTAATCCGATGAATAGTAATCCGGGTCTCTGTTTAGGCTTAAATCGATTTTACGGTTAACTTTGTCTCGAGATGAATAGTATTTTTAACGATTTTTCCCGCGTGAATAGTATTCCGAACGTCTTACGACTCTTGAGATTTGAGCTGCCCGTTCTTTATTTGAACTTCCAGCCGTCGGTTTCGGTATTGATGGCCAGCTGCCGATTCTTTTGGCTCGTGTGCTTGGGCGACTGGTCCATGGACGGCTGAACGTTAGTCACGGTCTTTCGGAGAATGTCAATGGACGTTTTGGAGTCAGAACATGCAAATGCCTAATCTTCGAGTCGGTCCGAGCTTAAAGTTATGCTTGATGGTCGGTCGTCTGGACAATGTTCGGATAACGAGTCTTGACTAAGAAATGATCGTGGGCGGCTGGCCTTATCCCAGCCGCTGGTCCGTGCTTGAAGGGGTGTGGGTGGCTGGCCTTATCCCAGCCGCCGGACCGTGCGTGAAGGAGATCCGGGCGGCTGGCCTTATCCCAGCCGCCGGTCCATGCGTGAGGAAGATCCGGGCGTCTGGCCTTATCCCAGCCGCCAGTTCATGCGTGAGGAAGGTCCAGGCGGCTGGCCTTATCCTAGCCGCCGGTCCATGCGTGAGGAAGATCCGGGCGGCTGACCTTATCCCAGCCGCCGGTCCATGCGTGAGGAAGGTCCGGGCGGCTGGCCTTATCCCAGCCGCCGGGTCATGTCCCGGACGGATCGTGGGCAGTTGGCCTTAGCTTGTCCGATCTATGCCCGTGATACATTCCATTTGATCTTGACTTTGGCTTCTTGTTTCGTTAATCTTCGAGGAGGGGATTTCGACCCCAACAATATAGATTATCAGAAAAGCTGAGCATAATAAATTAAATACACTTTATCATATATGATCGTTCAGATTTTAGTTACCAATAATATTTCCAACTTGTTTCTCATTAATCATTTTTAATTATTATATATATATGTATATTTTTTTTTTGAACAAAATTATTATATTATTATACCATGTTGATGAAATCATAGTAGTGTCTTCAAATGTGCAAATGTCTACCACAGTAATAGCATCCAAGTCTCTTCTTACGTGTTGTGATTCCACTCTGTTTTCTTGTCTGAGTTCTATTCGTTGAACATGGTTCCGTGTGTTCAGTTTCTCAAGAAGATCAGAACCTTTGTCTTCCAAAGGTGTTAGATCCTCACAGTAGTGGATTTAGGAGAAATTTTAACCGAGAGCACTATCGTATATTTTGAATTAAGTGGGACATTACCATAAATTCTGAGCTAATTATTTTAAAGAAAAATCAAAATTATAGATTATTTACACAGAGAAAATCAAATTTTAGCCGGGGACACGTGACCCCGTCAGACGTAAGCTATGTCTGATCTTCAGTATCTTTGTGGAGTTGGCTTTTTTTATCTCTAGATGTTGATCTATGCTTCCAAAAGAGCTTTATTTTTCAGAAGTTTAAAGTTGCCATTGCTCCAAACCACCTAATTACCATAAAACTTACAATACTCTACCATAGGATCAAATTCTTCATCATCTGTTTCTCAGTCATACTCTGATTCCATTTCACCTTTTTCTCCAACCAAAGCAATCATGTTGAGCATCCTTTCTTCATCATTCTCTGCATTAGAATCTGTGTCAATGAGACTGATTAGCGATTTGTTATTCCTCTTCTCAAAGGTTTGGACACTCACTTTTAACATGGCCATGTCCTTTGCACTCTCCAGATCATGACACGGAAAATCCGGACGCTTTCCATTGTATTGATCACAGTTGTTTCTCGTATTTTTTTTCGTCCAAATCACTTTCATTAAGCCCAAAAGGCAAACTTTAACAAGATACAAATACAAATTAAAGTACATATGAAAGTTACACATAAATAATTAAGATATGCATGACGATGCCACGTGTAACTTCTTCAAATATCAAGAAGCTTCGAACAAAACCATCCTTCCATGGCAGATCTCTGCGTCGAAATCATTACCGGCGAAGAAATAGTTGAGGCGCCTCACTCTCGAAAACTTCAAGAACTTGATTGCTTCAATTGCATATGTACCAATTCCTTTTGCTTTTAAACTCGCCGGAATAAGTTTTCAAAACCCTAAAGCCATCTGAAGATGAAACCGCAGTCGACTAAAAGAGGAATACTCCTCAGAGACTACCTAACGCGGCACTGAACTCCGATTCTTAATATTCCTATGTCACCTAACTGCAAAATCTTGAAAAATCAAACTTATGAGAAACCATTGCTCATTTAAACATATGGAAAAGCAAGGATTTACTCTCAAAAGATGAAGATCCAAGCATCGATGGAGACAATCAAGGCTTAAAAACAAATTCTGGGATTTTGACTTCTTCCAAACTTTATTTGGAGGAGCCTATCAACACAGAACAAAAGGAAGATGAACGAAAAAAAACAAAAATAACGGCAGAGGCCGAACTTATTTTCCGATAAACCGGAAGCCAAGATCCGGACAAAGCCGGAAAGTATATTACAACAAAAACAAAAAACCGACCGTCGGGGTTACCGGCGGACGGTAGAAAAGCACGAAAGAACGACGGAGAGAAAACGCTAAACAGTAAAGAAGACTTTGACTGTTACAAGGGCCCCTCCTCCTCCCCTCCTTCTCTGCAAGTGACGACAATGTTGACAGACCTTTTCACAAAATATTTTTTTTTCCTTTTTTTTTAGGAAAAGCTTTTCACAGAATCATTAGTCATTACTGACTAACATAATCAGAAAGCATATCACTTGAGGTGAACTTAGGCAAGGAATTTCATTCTTAAAAATCTGGTTATACTAACTAGGTGGATAAATTTCATTCTTAAAATTTGTAAAATTAATAATGTTCATGATAATTTTTTTTTAAACTAATAATGTTCATGATAATTTTTTTTTCCGACATAATTATCTTAATTAAACTTGAAAGAAACTTGAAAGAAAGTTACATGGTCTTCAAGCAATGCTTGAGAGATACAAGGTGGAACAAACAAATGCGATTGAAAAATACAATTATGAGGCATATGTTTAACTAAAGAATCTGCAGCTTTATTATTGTAGCGGGATGTCCACATGCATTGGATTTCTTGAAATCGTTTCTGCCAAGCTTGAATATCACGGATCCAGTTATGAACGTCAAAGTTCAATGCTTTTCCTAGAACCAAATCATGTAGCTCTCTGTTATCACCTTCAAAGATTAGGCGAGTATAACCTTTTGACCAAGCATGTTGCATTGCCATTAGTAGTGTTTGAAGTTCAGCCTTTAAAACGTTTCGGCATGTACGGCCAGTACCTTGACCTGAAGTTAAAAAGAAGCCATCAGAGTCTCGTACTAGCCACGCTGCCGTGCTTTGTTGACCCATTTTAAAGCTGCAATCATAATTGCACTTTACAAATTGTTGTGGTGGTGGATTCCATTGTGAGTGAGTGATGCGTGCTGAATTATTCTGAGGATGAGACTCATTGTTAAATGTGTTCATCCACTCTTCTACATCTTCATTTGCAAGTCGCAGAATAGATATCCATGGAGTGTCTTTCTGTTGGAAAAGCAGAGTATTACGACTTTTCCAAATTCTTCATAATAAAGCAATGGGAAGTAGTTGTTCTGGTGAAGGGAGACCCTTGTTGTTGTTAACCATATACTATTATACTTGATGGAAAAGGTTGAAGTAGAATTGGAAAACGGGCTGGGTCTGCAATATGACATTTTATCATGGTGGAGAGACAATAGTGTGAAGTTTCATGTGTTGTCTGAAATAGCAAACGACATCCTTGCGATTTCTGTCTTTATTGTTTCATCTGAATCGGCTTTCAGAACTACTGGTCGAATCTTAGACCCGTACAGGAGTTCTCTGTCTCCTCATATGGTTGAAACATTGATCTTGACACAAAATTGGATTCAGACTACAGCTTTGTCAGATAAACAAAAGAGAATGGAACAAATGTTTGCAAGAACACGAATTCATGAATTATCTAGTAGAAGGTAATTCATATTTTAATTATTTCTGAGTATTGATTTTTCATATATAATTATATACAGTAAGTAAGTCAACGTAACTTCCATTTTTTTTTCATCTATAAATGAACAGAGTTTTGTGTTCAATCAGAGGAGACCATGATGGAAGGCAGACTTATTTTTTCGTTGATCTTTTTTGAAATTTAAGCATAAGTTCTACTCTGATTGTTTTATCTCTACAATATTAATTGAGAGGTCAATTTAAAAAAATGCTTGAAAAAACCTAACTATTTACAAGTTATGCCACTGTTTTAATGAATAAAACCTGTTTGGCAACAGGTTTTGTAAGGGTTAGAATTGAGAAAAATCACTGAGTTGACTCAGTAGCACGAGTTACCCGACCCATGCCCGTGAAATAAAACGCGGATCTATTCCTTACTTAATTTGAACCGGCTTTAATTAATAGATTAATTTACGATTTTGGTCAAAGCCAAAGAAAAAGTGCCTCAATGAAAAGCCCATTTAGATGAATTTCGAATTTTCTTCCAACAAAATCCATTACTTTTTATGGTCAAACGAAAACTATTTATTATACTCGATCTATTTTACTTATGTTTTAGGTTGGAAATGCTAAGATTTTGTGCACCATCACTGAAATTGATACTGATTGGGGTTGGTATTACTTTGGTTGCACTAAGAAGAACCACAAACAAGTGGTGAAGGTGATTCCTGGACCTAATGAGATTATTGATCTTGAAGCAAAATCTAAATGATGGTGTGAAATGTGTAGATCAAATGTGACAGAAGTCATAGCAAAGTAAAATTCCCTGATATTTTTCATCTGTTTTATCTTATATTATATGTAGATTTTTCACTGACTTTGATTTTAATTCATTTTGTCCAAGGTACAAACTCCATGTTAAGGTGAAAGACCAGACAAGTGAGACAAAGTGCATGTTGTTTGATAGCCTGGCTAACGAAATTTTCCAGAAAAGTGCATCTGAGCTACTAAACGGATCAATGGATGAGGTAGACCAAAGCTTTCATACGCTTTAATATTATTTACGATCGATTATTGGTTGAAATTTTGACTAAAACCTATGTTTTTTTAGATTGAAAATCCCGACGATTTGCCAGATCCTATCAAGACCTTGGTTGGGAAGAGTTACAAATTTGGTTTCTTTATTGGAAAAGAGAATCTAAACAGAGGACATGATACCTTCAAAGTTTCAAAGGTGTTGACAGCAAATGGGGTGATTGAATGGGAATCTAAAGAAGTGTCAGAACAAGAACCAACCCATCTGAATTGGTTTCTGGTGAGCAGGTATTAAGCTCTGAAATTCCTGAGTTTTTAAGATAAATTCGAATTGTTTTAAGCAAATATTTTATTGTTTTCCTTTTATGTCACCCTAATGCTCAGCCCTCGGACTCTGCCAATCAGCAAATGGTTACACCTTATTTTAAAAGGAATTTCAATGTGGATGATCAAACTTCTGTGACTAAGAAGCCATGCTTGAAACCGGTTAAGTTGGAGAAGGACTTGTGTTAGAAAGGGTATCACCAGATGAAGTTGAAGTTTTGGGAAACCGTTTTTGCTTTTCTTATCTATGTTGAGTTTTTTTACATTTTCCATCAGTTTGCTTCAGTTGAACTATTAAATTTATTTGTTAATTTCGTAGTTTTAATACAATTTCTTGGTTAAATTTGAATGTTTTATTTTTTTTACCTAAAACGATATGTTATAGACATCTCTACAATATTAAGCAAACGATATCTCTAGGACACTAACATAGTCTTAACATTTTAAGACGGTGTATATTTGTAGAACATATCGTTTAATGTACTATATAGCAGAAATGTACTAAAAGAATTTTTGATTTTAAAAACGTAGACCAAAAAGACGAATTAGAAAAAGAGATCGTATACGAGCAATTATAAAAGCATTTTTGCTCTATGAAAATCCTCTATAACACACGAATTATCAAACAGCAACAAAATCATATTAGGTTAAGCGTTTCGATTTAAGTTGCCTATTCATATTTTCTATGATAATTAAGCGTGGTCGTCTCGGTGTATTTTATACAGGTCATAGAAAGATAAAAAGGGTTCAACTGAAAGGTTACCTATTACAAAGTGGGTAAGATCGGAGATCTGAACTTTGTAAAGTAAATCGGAGGTCGAAACCGGAAGAGACGCCACTGAGATGTAACCGAGAACTCGTGTTCGAGGTGGATCAGGCAGCTCCGGTGAGGACTCTGGCTCGAGGTAACCGAGGACTCGTGTTCGAGGTGGATCAGGCATGCAAACAACAAAAAAGAAAGGTTAGACTTTGATACATGAAGAATCAAGGGGAAACTCTGTTTTTTTCCTTATCATCTGCAGGTGAAAGAAGAAAAGGAAGAGCTTACCGGAGGCGGTGAACGGATTGGCACAGCTGACATCGGAGCTATAGTTCGTCGTTTGAGCTACGAAGAGGAAAAATATCAGAGTTGAGAGCGGAGTTCTCGAAGCTGTGAGTCAAGCGAAGAGGTGGAGTCATTTGGTGCACCATCACATATACTAAGCTGGGCCAGATACAACATTAAGTTGTTGGGCCTATATCAAGTTAGGGAAGCCCAAGTAATTATGTTCTACTGGAGCATTACGCAAGTATCTTTGTAATAACTTTTTTTTTCTTTCTCAACCATCTTTGTAATGACTTAGACTTGATTTTAAAACTCAGTACGAACCGAATATAATCGAACTTCTTTAGGAAATAACCATCGATAGCTTCTATTCTAACCCGGTTGAGATCATCTACTTCTGTTTGTGGACAAACCGGATATGCAATTACGCGAGTATCTTTGTAAGGATCGATGGAAGCTTCAAAGGCTGCATAAGACCTTTGGTATACCCAACCCTTATCCAACCTTGGATATGACGCACCAAGAAGCTGGATTCAGGGGCATTGATTGGATGTTACGCAACAAACAACAGATTGCTCACGAAGAACAAAAGAGAGAAATGAATTCTCGAAATAGAAAAATTCTATTAAAAAAATGATCAAAGATATCTTACAAATGAAATCGCCAATGAATATAAAGAGATATCGAGTCAAAAGACTTGATTGTGGCACATTAATTATTCACCTAGAAAATAGAAGAGTTTAGAGTTTAATTTGGTCAATGTCTCCCTTCACGTCCCAGGCGCGCAACCCTTCAGCTACTTGGTCCGTCCGTGGTCAAAGTCGATGGTCCGAACCATAGTCACTAAGTCTGTCTCGGTCAAAGATTCCAACACGCAGGTGTGAACAAGGAGAAAATCGCCTAAGTTGGCTTTGAGCTGATTGGTAAGTACCAAGTTGAGCAGTCCATCCGGAATTGTAACCATTTGGTCAAGAAAATGAAACTCTGAACCATCTTCAAGGTTCGACTGAACCAGAGCAGTTCTGTTCCGATCAAGTTGCTCAGAATGTGTCCTTGGTCGAAGTCCTTCACGGCTTGGTTGAGGTGTTGGCACTGCGAATTGAGATTCTGGTCTTAGTTCGTTTCCCGGTGGAAACGGGTCGATACGATATACGGTACGATCGGCTGGTCCTGTCCTGCGGTCGATCCTCAAGACCCCATGTGCAACCTCTCTTACAGGTTCGCCATTACTTATTTGTGGCCCCTCCGTGGGTCCAAGCTGATTGGTGTTCATACCATGGTCAGATCCGGAACCAAGGTCCTGGTCCATGATTACATCACCTAGGTTAGATGTTGAATATTGTGTTTAGATCTGTGAATTGGTCTAAAAGAATTGTAAGATCGAATACAAGATTAGCTGAGTATATTTGTGTTCATATGTAGTGTGATATCTAGGTCAAACTATTGACGACTGCTGATGTGACCCCCGAGAAGAAAATCACGGAAGTGGTTGATGGTGGTTAGAAATAAGTAGATGGATGGATCGATGGTCGCCAAAAAGCTTTGTGAAGAAGGCAATGATAAGACAAGTTATTACAAAATCAGATTTTGACAAAACAAAAGATAAAAAGAGAATTCTCTTAAAATATGCTTGTTTGATTATTGATTGGTGAGAAAAATACAAGGCTGTGGGGAACTCCTTCTTTTTCGTCGTGGGTTACCGTTGAATCCGGCTGGTATGTCGTTTGTTTTACGGCACTTTTTCGCTTCAGCAGCAGTGGTACAGTTTGGTCAGCTCTTGTCCTGACCGGGGTCTGTTCGTTCTGGTTTTGGCCTCCTGGGGCATCCACCTGTGGTGTAAATCTGAGACGTCGTGCTTCGATAGTCCGGCGGTACCTCCTGGAGCTTCCTCCTGGTGGGATCCCTCCGGCCCGGTTCTCATCCCGGATTGCCGCTAGTTCCTCGTCCACTGTCTTGTCTCGCTGGGCTTGCTTTTCAATGACTGCGGCCAGCATGGTCTGGAGCTCGGCTATTGCCGCCGCGTCTCCTCCTGCTCCGGCCGTCCCGGTTGGTTGGGCGTTTCCGTCTTCAGTTACGTCGTCGGCTGACATCGTTCTCTATCTATTATATTTCAATTAATTAAACTCCTAATGGCGGTTGGCTTTCTCGGGATAAGACCAAGCACCATGTTCTGATGCTTAGGAATGGGCAGCTGGCTTTCTAGGGATAAGATCAGGCGCCGTGTTGATGCTAAGGAATCGGTGGCTGGCTTTCTCGTGATAAGACCAGGCGCCATGTTGATGCTAAGGAGCGGGCAGCTGGCTTTATCGGGATAAGAGCAGGCACCATGTTCTGATGCTAAGGAGCGGGCGGCTGACTTTCTCGAGATAAGACCAGGCGCCATGTCCTGATGTTTGATGCTTGTAAGGTGGTCAGTGGATTTTTCTCTGACTCCATGGAAGTGGCAGATATGATTGTCGGATCATCTCTGGCCGTTTTTTCTTGTTAAGTTCTTGTTTTTATTTTGCACCGAGATGTTCCCAACCAAGATAGTGAGATCCGGCGTTAAGCTGAGAAGGTTACGGCCTTGAAGGCTAAATCTTAAAAATTTGGTCGAGGAAGTCCGTTGATTGAGGCCCTTTCCGAGGTGAAGACTCTTAGAGAGGGCTTGAAGTAGGAGTCTGGCCTCGAGCTGAATATCTCCAAGGCTGTAAAGACTCCTGAGTGGGCAGTGGCGGATAAGTATTGTGTTTGCCTTAAGGAGGCTTAAGCTGCTCTTGGTGGCTAGTCCGACGGGAAGGTCACCGAGGCTACTTTGACGGTGCTCTTCCGGAACTCGCTTTTGATATATCAGCTCGAGAGCAATAGTGCTGTCGCTTTGTTCAAGGAAAGAAGTGGTAACGTGGAATTTTGTCAGCGGGCTGTGTCGCATCGCCTGGAGCTTGGTCTTCTCTCCTGTTTCTCGGTATGTTATCGGAGTGCGGATCCGGTGAGGACCCAGCTGATGTTGAGTAGTGACGGATGCTGCCGATACTAACTCTGATCCTCTCCATGGTTGTTATAGCGATTCCACTTAGGGAATTGTTTGCATTGTTGCATCTTTGATTTGGATCGTTTAGACATTTGTTTGTATTTTTTGAAGCTCTGTTCTTTTATGGATTCGTCTTTTGATTGTCTTTGTTTTTGATGACTTGTTGTCTCGCATGTTTTGTTGACTTGAGTCGTGATAGGGATGCTTTCCGGGTACTCCGATCTTAAGGAACCAGTGTATCGTTCCGTATACTTTCTGGGTTTAGCGCTTGTTCAGTGTTGGGATCGCTGAATCCTTTATTGACTTTGCTGGATTCTTGATATATTTCATGCTTCGTCTGTTTCTTGACTACTTCTGACTTCTTACTTGTTTTGTTTAGGTTTTTTGTTATACCCGGCTGGATTCCCGGCTTGGGCTGATTTTGTTTTGAGATTTTAGTAAGAGGATGTTTTTAAACTATCCTTTAGTTGAGTAACTGCTTTGCTTTTAAGCTCGAGCAAACGCTTGTCTTTGGGCCGAAGATCTTGATAGAGGAAAAGAGGGCGGCATAATCACCGTAAGGAGGATGAGCGACTGGCCCGTATCGTAGAGTGAAGGGCGGCTGGCCCATCTCTCTAAGGAGGATGGGCGGCTGGCCCGTTTCGTTTTGAGTGAATGGCGGCTGGCCCATCTCTAGAAGGAAGATGGGCGGCTGGCCCGTTTCATAGAGTGAAGGGCGGCTGGCCCATCTCTCCAAAGAAGATGGGCGGCTGGCCCGTTTCGTTTTGAGTGAAGGGCGGCTGGCCCATCACTCCAAAGAGGATGGGCGGCTGGCCCGTTTCGTAGTACAAAGGTTTGGCTCGTTTGGTTTTGAGTTAAGTTGATTAGTATTTCGTGTATTGCGTTGGAGTGTTTTTCCGGACACTCGAACTTCTGACCAGGATCCCGTTGTGGACATTTCCTGGGTTTAATGCATGTTTTTGTTGTCGGAGGGAACTGAGCTCATTTGAATCCCTCTTTCGACCGAACGCTTTTAGGATCTCGCACCAGAGCCGGTTTGATACGACATTCTCGAGATGTCATTGACCAGCTTTCCATGTCAGGCGTTTTACTGGATTTGGCGAGTTTATTTCGCGGTTTACGCTTCGCACTATTTGTCTATGCGAAATGCTCCTGAAGATAAACTAATCAGAACATTGTCTTTAACGCTTCCTGCATGATCGCGGGATGTCAGGTTACGCCTTTCGGATGTTAGTCCGGAAATTTGTATAGCGCGCTACTATTATCCGCTGCGGGATGTTGAAAGAACCATGGTTGAAGAATCGTCCCGTTGTGATCAGCAACAGATGGTGATAAGTATGCCGAGAGATGGATATTTAAAATATGCCAAGGGGCGAATTTCCGCAGCAAAGAAATCTCGTTGTGGCCAGCAACAGACGATTTTGCTTGAGAAGGCTTGAGTGGGAAAACTCGAAAGTTTCTTTTAATGTTTTGGTTCCAGGTGGATGGTTCCGGACGGGTTGCGAGATGCTAAGTCGTGGTGCTCATCCGGAGTCATCGATTTTCGTCGCCCCTTTGGAAGAAAACTTGAGTGGTTCACTAAGTCCCTGTTCTCATCCGGAGTTCTTGACTTTCTTTAAGAAGGGACTAGAGTGAGGTATTCCGGATGGGTTTCGAGAAACTAAGTCTCGATTTTCATCAAGAGTTTTTGACTCTGTCGCTTTTTAAGAAGAGACTCGAGTGAGTCACAGGTTCTTGCCCGGATTGATGATTGAGCAGATTTTTTGCGAGATGCCATGTCCCGGTGTTCATCTTTTCAAATTGTTTCGCGAAACTCTTCTCTGCTTGTCTATCCAGATGGATCGCGAGATACTAAGTTTCGATGTTTATTAAGATTTTCTTTTTGATCAATATTCTCGGGGAATCGTTTTAGTTCTGGATGGATTGTGAGATACTAAGTCCCAATGCTCATCCTCTCAGGTTTTTCCGGACCTTTCATTTGCTTGTCTATCCGGGTGGGTTGCGAGATGCTAAGTCTTAGATGTTCATCCAGATCGACATTCTCAGGAAATGCTTTGAGACTTAAATGGGTGTTGAGGTGCTAAGCCATGGTGCTTGTTCTTCGAATTATTCCTGAAACTTTTCTTCGTTTGCTTGGGAGGATTATTAGTATATCCGGATTTCAAGTCCTGGCCGACATCCTTGGGAAATCGTTCGAGCTTGGATGAGTTCTGAGATGTTAAGGTCCAGTGTTAATCCTTCAAACTTTTGCGAAAATTTGCTTAAATTTTCTCCGGGAGTATGTATATATTTAAATTTTCTCCGGGAGTATGTTCGGAAATACGCTAGGCGCTATTCGGGCGGCCAATCCAGGCCTAGCGAGTTAACGAAAAATCAGGGATTAATCGGGAAATACTCGGGGATTAATTTTTAATAATTTTATATTTTAAATATTTTGGTAACTAAATATAAAATTTTATATGCAAATAATAAATTGGATTCCTGTAAAATTTATGCAAATGTGTGTGATTGTATTTTGTGAATGATAAAATGTATTATAGAAAAGCTTTATTTCCCATTTTATACGAAATGCTTGCACGCTTATTAAAATCCTAGTAATTGTTGTGTTAAATTTGCTAGTATTTGCTAAATTTTAATTTCAGTATTTGTTATGTATTTTTAAATGTACTTTAATTTGTAATCTCTTAAAACAAAAGGTAGTATTTGATTATTTATAAATAATTTTCATGAACAAATTTTCAAATATAAATTTTATATAATTATGAAAAAATAATATTATCAAAAAATGAGGTGCTATTATTAATATAATAGTTTAAATAATATTTTAATATTATAATTAAAGTGATATATTATTAAAAGTTATTGTTATATAGAAAGTGATAAATTTAAATAAATTAGTATTCAAATGACCTTTCTATAAATAAAAAAATTCCACTCCAAAATGGACGAATGGAGTAATCCCATTTTTTGCACCATTTTGGAGTGGAAAATGGAGTACCATTGGAGGAGATTTTACTGCAAAATGGAGGAATGTGAAAAATGCAGTACCATTGGAGATGCCCTTAATGGGCCTATCAAATACCCATACTTTTATATATCAAAGTCACGTGAGTAAACCCGTGCTTCTTCTTCCTTGTTTAACTAAACTCCACCGCCATTCTGGTATTTGTTGAATACCACGAAGCTTTTCAGATATTCAGATCTTCAGCCATCAGAAATTATAGATCTATCATCTCTGCAAAACTTTTGACAATCAAAATCTCTAACATTCACCGAATTTACGCGGCCGATTAATCTATTTACACGACGATTTTTGCAAAACTACAATTTTAGCGGAGGAAAATCGGCTGGCCGCAGAATATCACCGATTAACCTCTATTCGCCACGGCCACCCTCCGAACAGCGATTTTTCCGGCCGTATAATCGGTGGTGCGGACGATTTTTAGAACATGGTGTATATACGGACCCACTCCCCCCTTTTTTATGGAGGGGGCAACTGAACTCGTTTTTAACCGAACTACCTACATACCCTTCGTGAAAAGGGATCAAGTCACCCGTAGTTACAGAGTCATCCTTACTCGTTTTTTTTGGCGCAAAAGGCGGCCACGGTTTGGCTACAGAGTCATCCATTTCGGGTTCAGCGGTCTCGGACGTCTTCTCTTTGGCAGTCATCGTTTCTTCTTGTTTGTCTTTAACTTCGTTTTTCTCGAACTGGTCGGTTCTGCTCGTCTTAAGTTGTGGCTCGACGCTTGTGTCCGTTTTCTTGCACTTCCTGTTTTCTTTTGTTGTTTCGCTTCCAAGCTCTCCTGCTAGGAACTTCGTTGCAAGTATTCCTGCAGTTGTCTTGCAATTTGCGGTTGAGTGACCTTTAAGTTTGTGGAATGTACAGTAAGCCTTTTCGTCGGAGCCTACGCTGTGAGTCCAGGTGTCCCGCGACCCTTTTCCGCGTCCAGCCTCCTCGGGCGACCGTTCTGCGATTATTCGATAGCTGTGCGTTTTCCCTGTGTTTGTTCCTTCGTTCATGCGGCTTCGTTCACTCCTTTTCTCGCTGGGAACATTTTAGGGTCGCAACGTGCTTTTTTCAACATCTTTGACGGCTGGTGCTTTTTTGGCAAGGCCTTGATCTCTTCTTCCAGGATCTTGAAACTTGAGGCACGGTGCAATGCTTCCTGGATCGTTGCAGGGGGTTCAGGGTGATTTCAACTCGGAAGCTCGATTCATACGGTAGTGCTCTTCTCAAAGCAGCGAGCGCAGCTTGATTGCTGAGCCCGACGATCTTTGACGAGACCGACATGAAATGTTTCGCGAAATTTCACAAACATTCGCTCGGGCCTTGGGATTGAGTCCAAATATCTTCATTGGGGGTTTCTTGCCTTGCATGGAGAGTTCTCCTTCGGTGCTCGACCCGTATCGGGTTTCTCTTGTCTGCGGTGGGGTCTCTCTTCTTGTTTCGGGTCCAAACTCTATCTCGGCAGGTTCCATTTCCATGTGCTCTAGTTTGACTTTCATTTTCTTCATTGACGATCCATGTTGGCTGCCCAGCCGTTTGCTCTGCGGCGCTCTTCCGTTCCAGCAGTGGAGGTCCGTACGATTCCACTCTTTTCCCAGTCGAGCTTCGTTTGATCGAGTCATGTTCTTCTGGCAGTACGAATCGGAGAGGTTTCGCTTTGATGATCCTGCAATTTCGTCTTAAGTCTCCTCTCGAAGGGGTGTTCTTGGTTCGGTTTTCGTCATGGATCAGCGTCAATTCTTGAGCCACCGATCCATTCGCCTTTGCTTGTCCGGTTCACCGTTCTAGGTCCGCATTCATCATCATCTTTGGTTTGGGAATTGATGCCGCGTTTTCTGCTTCACCATCCGTGTCGTTCATAAATTGGCTAGCTCCATATGCGGTGGTTCCTCCGTTTTTTCTTTGGTCAACGTCAAATCTGGCTGCTCGATTGTTTGCCTTGTGGCGTCCTGCGGTTGTCGCGGTGGCATCCCGGAATGAGCCATTCTTGTCCCAGTTGTGGTTTGTTCCCTCGTGTTTTGCTTTCCCAGAGTTGCCGCCTGAGGCTAGGATTTGAGACGTCTTGCACCGTTGGTCCGGGGTCCTTGCCTTAAGCTTCCTTCTGGTGAGACGTTCCTAGCTCGGCTATTGTCTCGGACAATTTGCAACTGTTGAGTCTCCGTTTCGTCTCGTTGGTCTTGTCGCTCCGGGACTGCGGCCAGCATGATCTTCATCTCGTCCGTTGTCATCACGTCTTCTTCTGTGTAGGTTGCTCCGGTCGTTCCGGTGATCGTTGTTCCGACAGTGATTGTATTGGCTGGCAGAGTGTTTTCGTCATTCGTCGGGTCGTAAATTTCCGGGTGGTCATCCACCGGGATCTATACGTCCTTCTTCGTTTTCCTTGTTATTACGAGGAGTTGGACTATTCCGGTTGTCATTGTCGTCTTTCCGGTGAAACCAATCAGCCGTTTTGGATGGGTTGTGAGATGCCAGGTCCAAATGTTCATCCTCCGAAGGGTTTCCCAGGATACGACGTTGACCGAACTTCGCGTGTCGACTAGAACTCTTTGCATCCCGTGGTCTTTGATTGAAAGGCCGCTGATGAGCGGGTCATCCTCAGAGTGGTTGATTCCGACGATCGTCGCTCTGGCATTAGTTTCTCCCGTCATGATTGCTCCTGCTGCGGTTGTCCCGGCTCCGGCTATTATGGCTCCAGTCAGCGCAGCGACGGCTGTCCCGACTCTAGTCGCTCCAGTGCTGATTGCTCCTCCGAGAGCTCCTCTGGCCGGCTGGATGCTTGTGTCGTCGGTTCTTCTGGTCATCATCTTCTTTCCGTATCCTCTCGTTCTAAGAGTTAAGAATATTTCTCGTCCCCACAGACGGCGCCAAACTGTTGAGAGCCGAAACTCACACTGTCAAAACTTATATTTTGTGGGGGCTCGAAAATTTTATTTTAAAGAACTAAAGGACCGAAAAATGCAAAAAGAGATATTTTATTGATATTTTCCGAAAGTACAAGAATAATTAGCAAAAGCTAAAAAGTCTTATATTGCTAAAACTCCTAATACTTGGATTTGGGATGCCCTTTAACCCTTACACAAGCATACATATATATACTAATGATCCCAGGGTGCTAAGACTACATATTTTCGATATG
Organism: Isatis tinctoria; assembly: GCA_010577795.1. Classification (NCBI taxonomy): domain Eukaryota; kingdom Viridiplantae; phylum Streptophyta; class Magnoliopsida; order Brassicales; family Brassicaceae; genus Isatis; species Isatis tinctoria. The sequence continues at coordinate 22,297,350 of CM021247.1, read as the reverse complement.
GGACCTTGTTGCTCCTTCCCAGCCGCCGTCCTTATATTTTGGGCACGAAGTCCGGCCCGAAATCTTCTGAGATCCACCTGCATGTTTTGACCCAAGTCTGGCCCGCCTTTTATTATTTTTATTTATTTTTAATGATCAGTAACCGACGAATAGTGAACCGATGAATAATAATCCGGATCTCGGTTAGGCTTAACTCGATCTTGCGGTTAACTTTGTCCCGAGACAAATAGTATTTTTGACGGTTTTTGCCGCGCGAATAGCGTTCCGAACGTTTTAAGACTTTTGAGATTGAGCTGCCCATTCTTCCCTCAAACTTCCAGCCGCCCGTTTTAGTGTTAATGGCCAGCCGCCGACTCTCTGGCTTGTGTGTATGGGCGACTGGTCCGTAGACGGCTTGACGTTGATCGTGGGCTTTCGGAAGGTATTCATGGACGTTTTGGAGTCAGAACGTGCAAATGCCTAATCTCGAATTGGTCTGAGCTCGGAGTTACGCTTGAAGGAGGGTCGGCTGTACATTGTCCAGATAACAAGTCTTGCCTGAGAGATGATCGTGGGCGGTTGGACTTTCTTAAGGACGAGTCCAGGCGCCGGGTTTGATTTAAAAGATCACGGATGGCTGTCGAAGATGGATCCCACGCGGCCGGTTCTAGCCCAGCCGTCGGACCACGCCGAACCGATCACGGGCGGCTGGCCGTGTTCCAGCCGCCGGATCACGCTGAACTGATCACGGGCGGCTGACCATGTCCCAGCCGCCGGATCACGGATGAACAAGCCACGGGCGGCTGGCTTTGTCCCAGCCACCGGGTCATGCTTGGACAGACCGTGGGCGGCTGGTCTTGTCCCAGCCGCCGGGCAATGCTCGGGCAGATCCTTGCCAGTCACTGGATCATGCTTAGTTGGATCCCGGGCGGCTGACCATAGCTCATTCGATCCGTGCTCGGGATTTGCTCCATTTGACCTTGAGCTCTCGTTCCGTCAATCTCCGAGGAGGGGATTTTGACCCCAACATCAAACATGTTCCTGCTTGGTATCAGCTTGCAGATATATTTACCAAGCCCTTATCTTACGATGCTTTCAGTTCTTTACGATTCAAATTTGGTGTAGATTATCCTCCCACACCAAGTTTGAGGGGGACTATTACAGAGATTGATACAAGTAATAGGCGATTGACATATGAAGAGAAGGGCAAGGCAAAAATGGTATGTGGAGAAGAGAAGCCCATCATGGTTAACTCAGCATCGAAGCCCAAAAAGAGCCCATCACAATTCAAACTAACAGCGCAATGGTTAGATGTTCAAGTTGCATCTAAAAACAAAGGATAGCTGACGCAAGCCTCTGATAAAGAAGACAATGGTCCCAAATTGTACAACCACTTCTCAACCCTTGATTGTGATCAATTTGTATGATTGAGCCATGTGTCCTGTGCTCACCCAAATGTGAGGGTTTTGCTCAATTTATATAAATTAGCTATCTATGTAACCGAGAACATGATTGAATGAAATGGAAAATATTCAGTAAAACTGTTCTTAATTCATTCAAACTACAAGTTCTTTGCTTTGATCTTTTATTTCTCCTAAGCTTTTGTTTCTAGATCTAGGAAATAATTAAGCCTGATTAGTTATTTTAAAACGCTTGGGTGTTCATAGCTTACAATATCTCCGTAAGTTTCTTTTGTGTAGACCTTAGGGGAAGACTATCCAGGGCAGCTGAACTAAGCAAAAGTAAAGACTTGATGCAGAATCAAGATCAACTGAGAAGAAATATAGAGGATAACTTGAACTACCATACAACAAAAGCAGCAGTCGAGGAGCTTACACGTGAGATTGAATCACCGGACAAGAGAATCTTGAATATTGGTGGGACTCCCGCAGTTGAAGCTGAACTTGTAAAGATATCGCGGGAAAGGGAAAGACTTCTTTCAGAGGTAAGTAGCATCTTATATAATTTTAGCAGTCATTCTGATATAACACGTAAATTGAATAAGGTTTTGGTGCGTATGGTTAGCTGGTTAGCTGGTTATATGTTGTCCCTGATACAAGTGTAAGATCTAGCATTTCTTTTAATAATAAATCCAATCAGGCCTTCAAGATAGGTTTTTGTAACATCCCGATTTCTGGTATATATTGAAACATATGTGGGAGAGATTAAAAGAATTGATTTGGCTACCTATGTCACCAAAGTGCACTTACCTTCTCGGTTAACCATCTAGAAAGAACTCCAGAGTTAAGCGTGCTTGAGCTGGAGTAGTGGAAGGATGGCTGACCTACCATGAAGTGATTCGCGGTATCGTGTGAGTTAGAAAAAAACACGGGGAACGGCCACGTGGTGATTGCAGGGTCAGTATATCATGACTTTTTGAGCCTCCAAAAAATAATGCACCGACCGTCAGACATGGGTGGGGCCCGCGAGCCCGATAGAAAGATGGGTGACTCACCAGTAGGGGCGGTTAGGGCGTTATAGTTTTTTTGCTAAGAGAGTGTCAAACTTCTCCTCAGGAGGATAGATGGGGCGATTCAGGTGAGATCCAATGTAGATCCAACTTTCTATTCACGCGTTATATTATTAAAATAGTTGTAAAGATACATAGCTGTGAGAGGGGACCTTCATAAAGGGATACAAACAGCTTTGTCCTTTTTGGGGAACTTGAAACTGACTAAAATATTTAAAACTAACATAAAAAGGAAACAAGAAATAAATGAGAAAAAATATAATAGACTAATGACCAATTGTAGCAAACCTTGAGGTCGAGGCTCGTAAAAGAAGAAGTCAATTTAGGTTTGGTAAATGCTGGATTGGACAGGAAGGGTTAATGGAAACAATTTCACGGGGTTTTGGTGGTAAACAGGTCATGGGAAATGTAAATTTTGTTGACAAAATTCGTAATTGTCTTCACGCTTTATCGCAATAGAGACACAATAATTTACCGTATGGAAAGGGTCAGATCAAGTTGCTTCAGAAGGAACTGGAGGACATTCAAAATGATGATAATAGAACAATGGAGGAGGTTCAGGATATTTCACGTAAACTGCAGGAAGCTTATAAAGATGAGGAATTGTTATGGCAACAGAAGAGTATATGTGGCATCGAGCAGGGATCAAAACACTAAATTCTACCATGCTTTAACCAAACAGCGGAGAGTGCGGTAGCAAATAGTGGGCCTGCACGATGGCCAGGGAGATTGGGTGGTAACGGATGAGGGGATTGAGAAAATTGCGGTGGATTATTTTAACGATATTTTCACCTCAACTGATCCGGCAGACTTTGAGGAATTCCTGCGGGTCGTTCCTTCTACAATTTCAGAACAGATGAACGACCGTTTGCTTGCTGTGGCTACGGAGGAGGAGGTTAGAGAGGCTTTATTTATGATGCATCCCGAGGAGGCGCCGGGACCGGATGGGATGACAGCTTTGTTTTTTCAGCAATCTTCGACTTTCATCAAAGCGGACATTTTGCAACTAGTAAATGATTTCTTAAGATCAGGGATTCTGGATGACTGTTTGAATTTGACAAATATATGTCTAATTCCTAAGACTGAACGACCTAATAGGATGACAGAGCTACAACCTATTAGTCTGTGTAATGCGGGGTACAAAATTATTTCAAAGGTTTTATGTCAGCGTTTGAAGACTTTACTTCCGGAGCTGATCTCCGAGACGCAGTCAGCATTTGTTTCGGGTCGCCTGATATCAGACAATATTTTGATCTCCGAGACGCAGTCGGCATTTGTTTCGGGTCGCCTGATATCAGACAATATTTTAATTGCGCAAGAGATGTTCCATGGGCTACGAACAAATCCTTCATGTAAGAGAAAATTTTTGGCAATCAAAACGGTTATGAGTAAGGCTGATGATCAGGTGGAATGGATGTTTATTGAAAAGGTTCTATCCAAGATGGGATTTGCGCAGCAATGAGTTACAAGGGTTATGCAATGTGTCACATCTGTTCAATATAGAGTCCTCCTTAATGGGCAACCAAGGGGTCTTATAAAGCCTAACAGGAGGCTACGACAAGGGGATCCTCTTTCCCCATATCTTTTCATTTTATGCACGGAAGCTTTAATTGCAAATATTAGGGAAGCAGAGAGGGTAAAGTTATTGACAGGGATGAAAGTAGCCAGAGATAGCCTCCAGTGTCACATCTTCTTCTTGCGTATGATAGTCTATTTTTCTGTCGGGCCAATACAGACGAATGTCAAGTCATTCTTCGCATTCTCACGAACTATGACAGGGTTTCCGGTCAAAAGATCAATTACGGAAAATCATCATTACAATTTGGTCATTTGGTGGATGTGGGAGTAAAAGAGGAGCTCAAATCGCTCCTGGGAATATCTACATTGGGCGGAATGGGCCCATATTTAGGAATTCCGGAGAGCTTGGGGGGAGAAAAAACTCAGGTGTTCAGTTCCCTCCATGACCGGATTTTATCGCGTGTTAATGGGTGGACACCGAAACTGTTGCCAAAAGGGGGCAAGGAAGTCATGATTAAGTTGGTGGCAACTGCTTTGCCCACACATATTATGTCCTGTTTTAGAGTACCCAAAAAGGTTATATCTAAACTCATAACTGCGGTAGCTCAGTTCTGGTGGGGTTCGGGTGGATCGAGGGGTATGCACTGGATGTCATGGGAAAAGCTTTGCCGACGTAAAGTCGATGGAGGTTTGGATTTCCGAATGTTGGAGGAGTTTAATACTGCTCTGCTTGCGAAACAACTGTGGCGGTTATTGGAGAAGACGACTTCTTTATTCTCAAGGGGTTTTAAGGGATGTTACTACAGAAAATCGGATCCTCTAGATCCTATTCGATCATACTCTCCATCCTATGGGTGGCGGAGTATGATCTCCGTTAGATCTCTGGTTAGAAAAGGACTAATCAAGAGGGTTGGAATAGGGAAATCTATTTCATTTTGGAATGATCCCTGGGTTCCGGCTCAACGCCCGAGACCTGCGCTACCAAAAGCATCTATTCACGACTCTCAACTTCTTGTTTCTCATCTGATTGATGAACGGACAATGACCTGGAAAGCCAATTTGGTTAAGGATATTATTTGCCCTGACGATGCTGCTCTTATTTTTGGCATTCCATCAGTAGGCTAAATCATATGAATACATATGGGTGGCATTTTACAAAATTTGGACTTTATACGGTTAAATCAGGATATAGTACGGAACAGGCCTGGAAGGAGGAGAACCGGGGATCTCTGGTGTTTGGACCGGACATTAAGCCTTTACAAGCATTTACTTGGTTGGTGAAGTGCTCTCCAAAACTTAGACATTTTATGTGGCAAGCTGTCTCGGGCTGTTTATCGGTTCTCGGCAACCTAAATTCTAGAGGAATTAAGTGTGATACACACTGTCCACGCTGTGGATTAGAGGTGGAGACAATTAACCATGATCTTTTTTAGTGTTCCCCGGCATTGCAAGTGTGGGCTTTGTCTTCAGTACCGTTGAACCCGTTGATTTTTCCGGAAACATCCCTATTCTCAAATAAGGATCACTTGTTCTGGCGGCTACCCAGAGATGATAGGATGCTGACATATCCTTGGTTATTATGGTACATCTGGAAGGTCCTAATGACAAATGCTTCAATAATGTTGATAGAGATGCTAGAGACATTGTTCGATTAGCGGAATCAGAAGCCCGAGTTTGAGCAGAGGCACAACTTCTAAAGGAGACGCCGTTAACTTCGGAAACCCCGGGAAACAGGGGCGCATTGCAGACAATCCAAGGCCGATATTGTCAAGTTGATGGTTCTTGGAAAGAAGGAACATTCTTCTCTGGACAAGGGTGGGTCATGGAGACGGTGGATTCGTGTCCTCTGTTAGGGGCTTGTAATATTTGGGCCAGCTTATCTTCGTTGCATGGCGAATTTGAGGCACTTATATGGCGATGGACTGTATGAGTATCTTAAAGTTTAGTGAGGTTACTTTTGCAACAGACTGTTTGGAGCTGGTGAAGTTGGTGTCCGAGCCAATGCTCTGGCCGGCTTTTTCTGTCCATTTGGACGAATTTCAACGGTGCAAGAATATGTTTGAAAAATGTGTGATTGTTCACATTCCCCAATCAACTAATTCAAGAGCGGATAAACTAGCAAGAAGGGCTAGGTCCTATCCGTCAAGCATAATTCATGTTGGTGTTGATTCTCCGGACTGGCTTCTCGAGTCGTTCTAGTTCTCTTGGTTTTATTGATATTGATGTTGTAAAAAAAAAATATTATAGACTAATGAGAGAACTTGACCTGCAAGATACAAGATATGATTATGTGAAAAAGGAAATAATGAATAACCGCTTACATTGGGGTCGGATGCAGAACTTGGTGCACATGCTTGGTCTTGTGGCTAGAAGGTGTCACGGCTGGGACTTAAGTGGGAAGATGGTGAAAATGGTCCAGGCCTGGTCCAACGGAATAAATGGCAATTCTTGGGTTAGTCCATTTAGCAATTGGGAAACCGGTTTGTTCTAGTCTGCTCGTCCGGTTCAGGATTAACCTCAATCTGGTCCGCGACTTGGATTTGATTAGTGGCTATAAGTTGTAAGTGGGCTGTGTGATCTTCATGGGCTTGTAAACTTAACAGATGATCCACAGCTTTGTTGAATTGTTCCTGCATCATCTTGGTTCTGGAACGAGTATGTGGACCTTGTCGGATGATTGACACTTGGGTCTCTCGGATCAGTTCTTGGGTTTGTTGACCACGCTCAGGAAGAGACATGCTAGCTGGTTAGAGTTTATGGAGATGTTCCCACACTTGATTAAGTATAAGAAAATGAAGGAGAACGTGGTCGCAGATGCACTTTCTTAGAGATATGCCCTTATTACGACGATGGAGGCCAAGGTCATGGGATTTGAACACATCAAAGAGTCTTGGGGTCAAAACCCACCCCTCGAAGATCTACGGACCTAGAAACCTGAACGCTCATACGAAAAACTGTCCAAAGATACAAAGATTCATTTGCCACTACTAAAGTCGGCGGCTGGGAAGGAAGGAGCAACGTCCCACATCAATGATAAACTGTTTTAGGACCATAGGTACCCTAGTATATATATGTATGCTTGTACTTGGCTGAGATCATCCAATTCAGAGTACTAAAGATTTCGTAGTATAAGGCAATAAACATTTACGAGAATTCTTGTACTTTGGCAAAAAGATCACTTAATAAAAATCCTTTCGATTTCGGTCCTCTAGTTCTTATAAAATAGGATTTTCGGAATCCCAGTTATTATTAAGTTTTGATTGCATGAGTTTCGACTCTCACAAAGAGTACTATCCATCCAACCCTGAATTTAAGGACATCTTCAACGAGACTACCAAAGCCGCATTCGGATAATGAACTCTTTGGACAGAAGATAATGCTGCCATGTCTCGAGGGATCGTACCAATGCAAAGAGCTCCTTGTTGTATGTTGGGTAGTTGAGTGAGGCTGCACTTAACTTCCAACTAAAGTACGCAATGGGTCGTCCTCCTTTAGTCAACATCGCTCCAGTTCCTGTTCTTGGCGCATCGCATTCAATCTCAAACATCTTATCAAAGTCCAGAAGTACTAGTACCAGTGCATGAGTTAGCCTCTCCTTGAGCTGGTTGAATATGGTTTCCGCGGTTAGAGGTGCGGCTGTGGTTCTTAAATCCTTTACGAACCGTCAGCAGAAACTGGCTAGCCCATGGAAACTTCTTACATGTCCGATGGTGGTTGGGGTGGGCCTTTCTTGGATGCGAGCTTAAAACAAATCCTAGGAAAGCCAACTGATCTGTGCAAAAACACAAATTTCTTAAGGTTCACATATAATCCTTTCACCCTAAGCGTTTCTAGCAGTTGTTACACATGCTTAAGATGATCAAATAAACTATGACTATTGATAAGGATATCATCAAAATAGACCACGACAAACTTACAGATGTAAGACCTGAGGACGTGGTTCATGAGGCACATGAATTTTGATGGTGCATTGGCAAGCCCAAAAGGCACAAGCAACCAATCGTAAAGACCCTCTTAGTCTTAAAGGCAGTCTTCCACTCGTCCCCTTCCTGGTGGTTATCAGTATTTAAATCAATTTTGGAGAATATGGTGGAACCACTGAGTTCATCCAACAGATCGTCTAGCCTTGGAATCGGATGCCGATAATTAATGGTGATATTGTTGATGGCGTGACAATCTACACACATTCGCCAGATACCATCTTTCTTTGGCATGAGTAGGATGGGTACAACACAAGGACTGAGGCTTTCCCTTATATACCCTGTATGCGAACCTCCTAGACAAGACCTGTTTAATTCAAGATGTTCCATTGTCCAAGTTGAGCAACCATCGGTTTGACAGTTCCGTTAGTCTTGGATGCATAAGAAGATTTGTGCTGTGGTGGCTTCTTATATTTGAATCTGGGAGGATTATCATGGATCTTGTAACACTTATCAACTGTATGACCATTATATCCACAATGGAAACAAACAGGATGAGGTGGTCGCGAGTTATAAGTAGCTTTAACCGCAGCAGAGAGTTTTTCTGAAGCCGCAACATGAAAAGCACTTGCATTCTGAGATAGATTTATACTGCGTTGATTGAAGTCCTGATCTAGTAGGTGATAAACCTGAGACAAATTTGTAACATTCTTCTTCATAATGAACTAACTGCGAGCATTCAGTTAAGAATCATCGAGACATGCTAGAAACTTAATAACTTCTGTGTGCTCTGCCTTAGTGATCATGACTTTGCAAAAATTACATCCATGAAATTTTTTGGGACAACCAGCACCATCAAAATCATCCCACAGAGTCTTGAGTTTTGTATAGTAAGTGGAAAGATCCAATGATCCTTGTTGAAGAGACCAGATTTTCTGAGTTAACTAATAGGATCTTGGAAGATTTGTAAAATGAAAACGAGCCATCAAATCATTTTATATCGCATAAGCATCATTGAAATGCAGAATGCTACCGTAGATATGTTTCGTAACAGAGTTCAAGATCCATGACTAAACCATACTATTGCATCTAAACCAAATCCTATAACGCGGATGAGATTCAAGAGGTCTAGGCAAACTAGATCCATCAACAAAAACTATTTTGTTCTTCGCATCTAATGCAATCGTCATAGCTAAATTCCAAGTGTTATAGTTGGTTCATCAAGTACCTCAGAAATGATATGTTCCCGGATTGTCTCCATTCGTCAAGTAATATGGGGAAAATTTTATGCCATCGAAGACAAGAGAGTCAGCAGCAACAAAAATCGGTACTGAAACAGTTGACGGTGGCAGATTTGCCGAAATCAACACCAGAATATGTGGATTTGAAGTGAATATTTCTGGAATAGAGGATGATGCCAGAATACTCTGTTGAGCTGCGAATTTTGGTGATTTAACAGTTGAGTTCGATGCACGACGCGATGATCTGCAAAGTGTCACCATTTTGAAGCTGAGAGAAATGACATAATTATCAAATCCAACTTAAAATGAATGAAACAAAGAACTGATCAATTGGAAGAGAAAGCCAATTAATCTAGGTCAAAGAACGAGTACGAAAAAGAAACCGGAAGCTCAAATCAAAGAATTTGAATGTAGATTCTTTGACATCAATAATAGCGCCTGCTGTAGCTAAGAAGGGTCTTCCGAGAAGAACAGGATCCTGAGGTTCTTCAGTGAAGAATATTCACCATATTCCAAAACCACAAAGTCGTGGGGATAACGCAGTCTGTAATCTCAAGTGGAACATCCTCTAAGACACCTTCTGGAATCCTCTTGGAGCGATCAACAAGGATAAGATGTATCCTTGTATGCTTAAAGTCAATCAACCGAAGTATTAAAACAACATAGTAATGTTTGAGCCAAGGTAACAGAGAGCGTGAAGAAACCTTCATGTTTAGATGGAGCAATCTAGTACAAAACTCCCTGGGTCATGTAACTTTTTTAAAATGCTACTCCGAATCATAGCACTCACCTTTACATAGACTCTCACATTCCTCTCTTTCCTTGATACTGTCTTTTTCAATTGGATTGCACTGATTTCCTTTGTGAGCAAAGCTACTTCCTCAGGACTTACCCTATTCACAATCATCCTCTTAACATACCTCTTAAAGGAGGTGACAGATTGATTGCATCAACCAATGGTATCTCAATAAGCACTTTGTCTATTATTTCCTTGCATCTGGCCTCTTCCATCTTTTGTTTAGACATTGTGGGCTTCAGATAAGGTATCTTAGATTTGTAGATCGTCTCTTCAGTAGGTGATGGTGTTTTGGGACGATCAGCACGCTCTACTGGCGGCAATTAAAAAATACAGTTCTGGTGTCGATTGACACCAATCTGGTGTCGATCGACACACCAATCTGGTGTCGATCGATACTAAAAAGTGGTCTCGATTGACACCATAAGAAGCACCAAAGAAACTATAACCGCAGTAAAAAGATGGATTTGCCTCCTTCCTAAAGCCTTAGTGTCTACCCCATTTTCTTCCTGGATCTGATGGACCATATGGGTAGTGAAAAATAAGAAGATCTTTGAAGAGGTTCCGTTCTCACCCGAGGAAGTTATCACCAAAGCAGTAACAGCATCGCGGGAATGGTAAGAAGCCCATAAGGAAGAAACCACCTGAAAACCGTACGTAGAATAGAACCCGTCGTCTAAATCGGCAGGTATGGGATGGATTCTTACTCTCCAGGATCATCAACCACCCACGACAGGAAGTTGTGCAGAAGCGTTCCTGAACTCTCCACTTATGCTGAAGCTCTAGCTATCAAAGCAGCCCTCACCCGAGCAAGAGAGTAAGGTATCTCTCAAATATACCTTCAATCAGATGCTCATGACCTGATCCAGACCATAAATTTTTGAGAGTTCATCATGGAGATCTTTGGAATATTCTTTGACATCTTTACGCTCCAAGCTCTTCTCTTCTTTACTTTGGATTTTATTCCTCAGTCTGACAACGCTTCTACTGATGAAATTTCAGAATCAACTTTTCTTAATTTCAACCCACCTTTGTTGGGTTTTTTAAGAATTTTAGCTGAGGCTCTTCTTGATAAAAGTTTGCCGTTCAAGAAAAAAGTCTAAGTTACTACATCTTTTGTTAATCTCCAAGGGTTTTTACATTGACAACCAACCTCCAATTAACTACAGTTTCTTAATAGATTTATAAATCCAATTAAAATCATGTATTATTGAATAAATGATTTTAAAATTATGATCAAATAACGTATTATTCATTTAGAGATAAAAAAACTTATAGATTTGTAAATACTAAATTAAAATATATTTGTTAAGTTTAGAATTCATTAAATTTGACATTTGTAAATCCGATATGGGTTTTCAAATCAATTAAAACATATGAATTTGTAACATTGCTCACCACAGTGACCATTAATGGCTAATTCCTTATTTGATATAATCAAGTATTTTTTATCAAGGTAATCATTAAGTGTTATTCTTTGATTAGCTCAATAAGATCTTAGCCACCAAAATTCAATCATGTCTCTATGAGATTTTTCATATGCAATCTCAAATTTCATAAGCAAGTCCGGCAATATCGTGTTTCAAACTTCCTAATAACTTATGCTAAAAAATCACTAGTGTTTTAACCCAATTATAGTGGAGCAGTGGTAGAAATAAGAAAAAGATACCATGGATTGTTTGGAAGAAGCTCTGTGAGTGTAAAGTTAGTGGAGGACTAGGCTTTTATGACATCAGTAGGTTCAATCAAGCACTTCTGGGTAAACAGGCTTGGAGAATATGGGAAAATCCAAAGTATCCTCTTGCTCAGATCCTTCATCATAGATATTTTAGAAACGGCTCATTCATGAACAGTAATCTAGGAAGGAGACCTTCTTATGCTTGGAGAAGCATTCTCCATTGCCGGAGGTCATGCAATGAGGTTTATCAAAGAGGATAGGTAATGGGCAGGTACTAAAGTGTGGCTTGAAAACTGGATAATGGACATTGCCTCTAGAGCTCCACGGTATAATCTGCAGGCAGTTATAGACCTTACCTTAAATGTTGCAGACCTGCGGATGCCCAACTCTGTTTAATGGAGCCGTGACATTCTGAGTTAATTGTTCAGTGAGGGTGATGTGGTACAAATCTTATCTATCAAGGTCTCAACAACCACTTTGGACTCGTTGGAAAGGGGTTTTTCAACGAATGGTACATACACTACCAGAAGCGGATACAAACTCTTGGATTCCCTGCACATTGCAGATAACCCCTATGTTCGTCCTGTGATCCCTCTCGAAAGAGAGGTGTGGAAGAATACATGGAAGATTAAATTCTAGTCGAAACTCAAGCATTTTCTATGGAAAATGTTATTTGGGGCTTTGGCGGTTAAGGATAGATTGCTTTCAAGAGGCCTTAATGTGGATCCAGGTTGTGGAGTTTGTGGTGCATCAGCAGAAACTATCGGTCATGTTCTCTTCCTATGCTCTGTTGCAAAGGAGGTCTGGTCGTTATCTCGGTTTCCGCTTCCTCCGGCAGGTTTCTCTGCAAACTCCATGTTTCATAATCTCAAATATCTCATTGGTTGCTCCACCGAAACCTCTATACGGGAGAAGTCACGCCTCGCCTTGCCGTGGATTACGTGAAAATTATGGAAAGCAAGGAACTCTCTATTTTTTGAACAAGTTCGCCTCGATCCTATGGTGATTATATAAAGAGCCGTAGAAGAGGTGGACATCTGGTTAACTCTTAGCGCCGCATCTCTCCCACCTCACAATTCCCAATTTGATCCACCTGTCTCTCTAAGAAAATGGGCAAAACTAAGTCCTAATGAGATTAAATGTAACTTCAGAACCTCTTGGTCTCCTGAAGATGGCCTATCAGGAGCGGCTTGGATTGTGCAGAATTCTATTGTTCGTTAACATAGCCGGCGCACTTTCGGTCATGTCTCCTCCATTGTCAAAGCGGAACTGTTAGCTGTTTTATGGGCGGTGGAATCTATGAAGAGCTAAAAAGAAGACAACATCATCTTTGATCTTCGTTATGTTATGCCAGGGAAGCTCTGCTAATTGCCACTACCTGTTCACAAAAGAATCATATTGTTCTGTATCTCCAGTTGCCTAGCTGCTATTAGACTATGGTCTATAAATCATTGTTCTGAGATGGCTAACAGAGTCGTTATGATGATCGCTTCAAATGTCACTAGTGACAATAGACTTCAGTCTTACATTGTGCGTCAAGAACCCATATGGTTGCGTCAGATTATTGTGGAAGAGGCTTCTGGTTCATCTTGGACAAGGGGACGTACGTTACGTCCACCGGGGTCACGTGCCCACGATTAAATTTTCAAATTCTTTAAGTAATTACATGAAAATGTTCTTTAGTTAATCCAAATTCTATATTAGTGCCCCCAACTACATCAAATTTTATGACAGTTGCCCCGACTAAAAAATTGTTTTGATCCGCCACTGATCTTGGAGGTATGAAGAATTCTTGCTGGCAGTCTCTATGTAAGCTAGTTGCTTCATATCCATGACCAGAGTTTTGTTTTGTACTGTATGATGTTTTAGGCCTGTATATGTGCCGTTTTTTGTTTCGTTATGTTGTTTCTCTGTCAGCAACTCTTTTTAAACTCGATGGTTAGTGAAAATTCAGTGAAAAAAAAAGTCCGGCAATCTCGACTTCCCTAACTTATTCTGCATCGTTGTTTTATTGAATATCTTATATATAATTAGCCAAGCTCTTTCCTCAATTTGCACCACATAATGCCACGTGACATCCTTATTTTGGGTTTAAAAAAAAATGGTGTGTGGTATCGAACTCGGATACAGAGAGTATTAAACATACATATAGCCACTCGGCCATGTTGTTTAGTTGACAATGTTTACCAAAACATATATAAACAATATTATAGTAAAAATGTCTTAAAATTCTTCCCCGATTAATCCCCGAGAATTCTCCGATTTTTTGGTAACTCGCTAGGCCCAGACCCACCTCCCGACTAACGCCTAACGAGTTCCCGAATCTGGGTTACACTAACTAAAATACATTCTTACGTTAAACAATTTGATGAAAAGTGAAAAAAGAATTCGAGAAATAATACACTCCGATAACACTAACAAAAAGCTATTCGATTACAAATCATGGTTTACTTTAATTTTAGATTTAACAACTTTTTATATATATAAAATACAATAAGTGGGTAGTATTAAATAATGAGATTTTAATCCGAATAAAAAGATAGAATTGATCAATTTTAAACTGACTAAAATGTCATACAAGAAAAATTATAATATTCAGAGGTTTTTAATGGAGAAGTACGTTCGATAAAGAGACAATTCATGAGTTTTTTTAATAAAAAGAGACAATTCATGAGATCGTCTATTGTCACATAAACAGTTTCAATATTTGAATGTAAAATATACATTTATGAGTAAAATTTGCAATAAAAAGTTTTGTGAGATATGGTTCTAGCCATGAAGAAGTGAAAAACTATATCTTGCAATCCTCAACAATTTATCTTATATTAACATAAAAACGTGGAAGAGTTAAAAAAAATGATAAATAATATCATTAGATAAATAAAATCAAAGAAAAATTAATATTATTATGTTGATACAAATAAACACATAAAATAACAATAATTATTACCTAACTATATAATTTTTTTTTAATAAAAAGAGACAATTCATGAGATCGTCTATTGTCACATAAACAGTTTCAGTATTTGAATGTAAAATATACATTTATGAGTAAAATTTGCAATAAAAAGTTTTGTGAGATATAGTTCTAGCCATGAAGAAGTGAAAAACTATATCTTGCAATCCTCAACAATTTATCTTATATTAACATAAAAATGTGGAAGAGTTAAAAAAATGATAAAGAATATCATTAGATAAATAAAATCAAAGAAAAATTAATATTATTATGTTGATACAAATAAACACATAAAATAACAATAATTATTACCTAACTATATAAATTATATTATATATTCAACATACAAAAAAGCAAAAATAAGACAAACATATACCCCGTGCAAAGATGAAGAAAAGAGAGCCATTATGGTTAGACATCATGTAGGTTCTGAGAGATGTTCGAATACTGGATAAAGAACTATCACATACAGATTACAAATAAGATAATGAGATATCAACACGAAAGAATGACGCGTAACCAATGGGGGCGAAAACGCAAAAGAAGGTAAAGAGAATATCAATGATTAATTCGCCGGTTTGTCTGGGACAAATAATGTATTCTTAAAATATACATAAACAGACAAATAAATATTAAAATATTCTGGATTGCATAATTTTATTGGAACTAAATATAATACGAATGAAATAAATATATAACTAACGGAACACCACCCGCGTATGCGCGGGGTTAGCAGCTCTATTAGTTACTTAAATAACATTCATTTATAAATGAATTCCACGTTTGCCTTGACAGATCTATTCTTAAACGGTTTCGAAGTTCTTCCGTTTAGATCATTCTTTGGTAGTAGTGTGTTACTAAATTTTTAATGTTTTCCATATTATTATTTTTGTAACAAATTATTACGGATTCAGTAAAAAGAAAGTGTCACAACTAAACAAATATAATGGCCATTGTGTGATTATAATTTAATCATTAACTGTACCATATTTGTGTCATATTTTGTCACAATTTTGTGACGCGTTGGTGACTAAAATATGGTAATAACCTGTGACTAATATATGTTGTTACAATTTGTGATCTATCACAAGTTATGTCATTTCTTAGGTTTAAATAGTATTATTATAAAGAATTGTTACTGTAATTAATTGTTAAAAACTGTTGTGACATTTTTGAGAGTAAGTTTATGACCATTTTGTTGTGACCTTTTAAAAATTTATATCATTTTTGTGATAATAATTTTTTTGTAATGAAATATTCGTATATTTTTACCAACGAAATGGTAACAATAGCCAATATTGGCCGACAATTCTTAATCTTTCTTAAACTTATTATGGGCTACATACAATTGATTTCCATAATTAAGCCGATTCTAAGCTGCTCATACAAATCTGTCATACTGTCAATCAAATGTCTGACTAAATATCCTGTGATTAAAAAACAGTTTGTAACACAGTGAAAGCTAACTTCTTTAACACAAGCAAAACAAGGATCTAACAGGAAAGTATTCTAACTTTATCTATAAAAACCTCTAATTTTAGAGTTTAAAATCTAAAATTACGGGAGCTGATTGCTACAAGATGTCCCATGACCTATCTCATTGCTAATGGGGCATAACTGAGACAGCAAAGAATACGTAAAGACGAGGTTACAAATCACACCAGCTTTTTTCTGTATAAGTTATTTGATATTGAATGACAAACAGCTAGATTAATTTAAATATGCACATTGTGGTGGAAAAATATATAGTAAGTTAACAAATACATTCACTCGAAAGCAAATATGAACTTACGTTATGTTTTACTATGAAAAATATAATATGTTCTCCAGGGAGTTTATAAAATCATCATCTCTAGGTATTATCATTTTTATGAGATATCCCTGACAAATGGTGTCATTTTAGATATATATAAAGTTTCCAAATCGAAAGACTTGAAAATTCTTGTTAGAACGAAAAAAACTAATATATGGCTGTTAACAGTAATAAATTCCTTCATTTATAGGAAAGCCATATAGACGAAAAAATCTTGTCAGAGTCATACACTTCACGGAAAAAATTATATATAGCCAAAAAAAAATGTTGAGTTTCTTCGTCTATTAAATTATTGAACCAGTTCCTTCGTTTTGAGAAGAATAGGAATTCATTCACGTGAGCATGTGAAATGTTGAGTTGACTAGATTCAAAGACACGATTAATAGCATTGAAGCTAATCAGCTTATTGTTGTCACAGCCGAAGTAAGCCTCTTATTAAATAACGTAATGATCAGTAGTTACGTTAATTACCTTATTGTCATTACGTTACATTAATAAAAGAGGTTTATACAAAAGAAAAAAAAAGATGTTTATACTCGCAGTGGTTTACCGTTACATTTTCGTATTACATTTCATATTTTCCGGTTAACAGTATTTATATATCTAAAATAGTTCAAAAATTCAAACCAAAGTATAAAATTTACCTATAAAATATTAAAAACAGAAGACAATTATTTTATGCTAACTTGATGGCTTTTGTATTTTCTTTTTGTACGAGATAAACGAGATAAAAAGATAAACGAGATAAAAAGATAAAAAAATATTCCTTATTCTTCACAATTTTTTCTAAAAATATTGAAAATGCAAACCATTCATCCACTATGACAACAAAATATAGGAAGAACTCAAAAATGGTACTTTAAATTGTTTCTAATTTATCTAATATATTTTAGGGCCATACAAACAATAATCACTAAGATGAAATATATAAAAAATTGATTTCTACATATATATATAGCAGATTGATTAGATTTTCTAAAAATAATATCTATAGAAGTTTTTAACAGTTGTACAGAAAAAATAACTTGTACTTAATATAAATGGTAATATATTTTAAAAAACTTTTTTCATATTTGCATACAATAGAGAATAAATATTACAGTACTTTGTAAGTCAGTATACATTTGGGATTTTCATTCCTGATCCTTATTATGTAAGAGTATTTATTGAATCTGATTGGTGTCAGAAAGCTATAAAACAATTAGCCATAAATAAAAGTATAAATGATATCCAAATAATTTAAAACTGCAAAAAAATGATAAAAGATACCTGTACGGAAATAAAATAACAATGGAAATATTTGTATACCATTGATATTATGGTTTAAAGAATATAGTAACTTTGAGTTATTTTATCAATTTTTTTTTTAATTTTAAGTATATAAATTTTTATTTGGAATTTTCTATATTTATGTTAAGGTTATGTTAAAACGTAATTGGTTGATTCTCTTTAAAAAAAATCCTAATCTGATTGATTAAATTGATGCAATGGAGATAATGTTAATTACTAAATTTAAACAACTAACTGTATATAATAAGATTTATATATACATAGTATCTTTATTTTATTTTTTGAACACTAGTACGCATTATATATAGACGTGACATACGTTTTTTTATGTAAGCCTTTCAAAAACATACACCAAAAACAACTGCAAGAGAGCATCATCAATGGCGGATTCAAGTCCTTTTGGCCTTCCACTTT